>CM057088.1:22257500-22857500 GCA_029959045.1 Taenioides sp. WSHXM2023 | reverse complement strand
CCTTTTTGATGCTGAAACAGGGTACTTCACCTTCTGCCCTGCTATGTGCACATCCGGGTATCGGAAGCTGTCAAAAGTGGGCAGCTTGGACAGTTTGGGCTTGTTGTTTTCCAAAGGCATGCCACAAGTGGGATTTGAAATAGCCACGCCATTCGGAGGGTGGGACTCTGTGTTGGGTTTAGGCTGGTCAGTAGAGCTCTCATTAACAGGCAGGCACGGCTCACGGCTCCCATAAAAGCCACAAGTCAACACACAGCAGATGAGGGCCTTACAGCTGCTCCAGCCCACAGAGGCACAGGAGCCACAGGCATGTCTACTGCTGCCTGCATTGTCTGCAGACCCGGGGATGAATCCTATAGTTTCTGATCCTCGGGCGGTCCCATTTCGTGGATGACCACTGCTGCGGCCATATTTGCTGTCGTAGTGTCGGGAGTGGTCAGTGTGGTGGTCATGGCGATAGTCTCCATGGGGGTCTTTATAGGACTCCTGGCTACTCTCCCTAGAGATGGTGCGGGAGTGCCGGTGCTTGTCTGGCCTGGTGTTTTTGGGATGGCGAGAGGACTGGGGAGCCCCTGTGTAGTGGCCTACCCCCGAACTGTGGCCAGGCATGGCTCAGAGTGCCTGGGACCTGCAAAAAGGAGGAAAACAGTTTGAAATATTTTGTTGCAACAGAGGCCTGCCTTTTAAACCCATCATTCCTCTGTTAAGGTGTAATCACCTGCTTTGACACAGGTCAACAAATGCAGTGATATGGGGTGGATTAAAATATAGCCTACTTTCTGTCGTGCAAACATAAGTTTGGTTACAGTTGCTCAATCATGCAAAGAAACAAAGCTGTTGCCAATGGCCATTACACATTTCACGGTCTTAATTTTATTACCAAATGGTTATCTTACCGCATATGAGAAAAGTGTGGGTCGCCTTTATTGTCAAAAACGTCTCAGCCAAACCGCGGAAGTCTCCAAGAGAAAACTAGCCTCGACTGCGCTTCAAACCCGAAAAGAAAAAGCAGCCTATTTTGTCCGCCGCCCACGGTTTTCCAGGTGCGTTTACTTCCACCAAAGTCAGATTTGTACAAATCAGCGGAGAGGCCTCTGCGCCGTATAACTTTTACCACCCTCATTCGCCTCCATTCACTTTGAGCTCACTGCCTGCCCCGGACGGTCGGTGAAGCGAGTCTCCCAATGTTTGGCTTTTACCTGCGGCTATAGCTAATCCGTGTTCTGTGTGGATCAGACACCCACCCACAGGTGAGCACCCTGTGACGTCAGGACGTCACAGCAGCGGCGTGCTCAGGCGGAGAAGAGCAGGGCAGATGTTTCTCTCCGGACAGACAGAGGACAGGAAGGCGATTCAAGGTTTATTTGGGTTAGAAATTTAAAACAAGACTGCAGACAATAATTTCATACTTTATTTTAATACTTATTATTTACCGAGGCTCTGTAAAGATACAAAAGTTTACATGAAATAGGTAAAGACAACGGAGATGCACAGCTGCTATGCCAACAGGTGCGTTTTCCAAACAATATCTTTCATACTGCCCTATTTCCCCTGTATAGAGACACTTAATCACACTCTGGATTGAAACAGCAGTGCCACCTGGAGCAAATAAATCAGTAGTAAAGGGGGGCTCAGTTTTGCAACCACGAAGTAGATCAGGTATATACAGTCCCTGACAAAAGTCCTGTCACTTATCCATTTTGTAGAAACAAAAGCTTATAACCTGACTTTAAATTAATCGATTGGTTTTAGAAATGTCTCATATGAAAGCTAAAACCCTCCCAAATTATGCTCAATATACTAAAATAAATTTGCTTCATTGAAGAAAGATTGATCATTTAATGAACACAGAAAGGTCAGATTTTGGCAAGACAAAAGTCTTGTCGCCTACAGAAAATTGAACAAATAATTTACTTCAAATATAAAAATATGTTGCATAACGTCAGCGAATTAAGTAGTGGTGCTGTGAGATCCATATTTAATATCTTGTATGACTTCCATGAGCTTGAAGGACTGCATCCATGCGGTTCGACAATGATTCATACAATGTGTTGATGAAGTCATCAGGAATAGCAAAGAAAGCAGTCTTACATGCCTCCCAGAGTTCATCAAGATTCTTTGGTTTTGCCTTCCATGCTTCCTCTTTCATTCTACCCCAGACATGCTCAATGATGTTCATGTCTGGTGACTGGGCTGGCCAGTCCTGGAGCACCTTGATCTTCTTCGCCTTGAGGAACTTTGATGTAGAGATAGAAGTATGCGATGGAGCACCATCCTGCTGCAAAATTTGACCCCTTTTATGGTTGGGAATGTAAGAGGTAGCTAATACTTCTTGATATTTTAGGCTATTGATATTGCCTTCCATCCTGCAAATGTCTCGCACACCCCATACTGGATGTAACCCCAGACCATGATTTTTCTGCCACCAAACTTAACTGTTTTCTGGGTGAATCTTGGATCCATGCGGGCTCCAGTAGGTCTCCTGCCATATTTGCGGCGGCTGTGATGTAATTCAACCGAGGATTCATCTGAGAAATCCACCTTCTGCCACTTTTCCAGTGTCCATCCTTTTAGCAGGCTATGGGCCTTGGCAAATGCCACACGGTTTTTTAATTGCCTTTTGTTTAGTGCTGGTTTCTGTGCACTGATTCGACCATGGAGGCCATTTCGAGACAGAATTCTACAAACTGTTGACACAGGGACTTGAGGTGACCAGGCCTGGTGGAGCTCTGCTGCAGTGGAAAAGGGGCTGGCCTTGGATTTTCGAATCAACAAACGGTCCTCCTGAGCAGTTGTCTTGCGGGGTCTGCCGGACCTGGGCTTGTCAAAAACATCTCCAGTCTTTTCAGATCTTTTTCTTATTCTTTGTACTTGACGCTGAGACACATTGAAGGTGTCAGCCACCTCAGCAGTGGATCTGGTCTTCAGCCTCTTGATAATTAACGCTTTGGTCTCAGGGTGGAGCTTAGGCATGTTGTCAGAGGTCAAGTTGCAGTTGATGTGAAGGTCTGGTGTGCTGGGGTTCTTTTTATACACACCCACTAATTGATTGATCAGTAACTGATCACAGGTGAGGCTGTAATCTAGGATTGGGTGCATCATATGACAAGGCGACAAGACTTTTGTCTTGCCAAAATCTGACCTTTCTGTGTTCATTAAATGATCAATCTTTCTTCAGTGAAGCAAATTTATTTTAGTATATTGAGCATAATTTGGGAGGGTTTTAGCTTTCATATGAGACATTTCTAAAACCAATCGATTAATTTAAAGTCAGGTTATAAGCTTTTGTTTCTACAAAATGGATAAGCGACAAGACTTTTGTCAGGGACTGTACAGAGGCTATTATAACATTATAACTGCTTTAAAAACGTTTGCTGTTTGTGCCTTTATAACCATACAATAGTCCTCTTAAAACTAGGCCTACACATTAAAGTGGCATTCGTTTGTTGGTAATAAGGTTAACCTTAATTGGACAAAAACATTTAAGATGCTGACACAAAATTTTGATCTATTCTAATTTCCTACTTCCTACTCTGAATTACATTCTTCCTACATAGATCTACAATAAATAAATACATTAATTAATACATTAATAATAATAATAATAATAATAATAATAATAATAATAATAATAATAATAATATATGCCATAATCGATTTTAATTTATTCTACATTTTGACTTTGCAGTAACATCATTTTCTGGCTATACATTGCAGAGATTACATAAAAAATGCTGTACATGCACAATTTATATCAGCACATAATGTTACGTTTACAGATGTTCACAGCTGGAGAGCTGGTCACCTTCTTGATGTGTGTGTCTGTGGGCTCCTGGTCAATACAGGTGTCACTGGGCAGCTGCTGTGAGAGACCAAAGTGTCCTGGGGCTCTTGTGCTCCCACTCTCTGCAGAAATGGAGCCAGATGTGCGCCGAGGATCTGTGTCGATCTCAAATCTGTAGTGGTATCCCTCCAGGACGTCCCGACACGCATCTCTCATCTCAATGATCCACTTTTTCATGCCTTTGCGGTTGAGGTAAAGCACAAAGAGGAAGACCATGCCCACAAATCCGAGCACAAGCCCTAAAAACACATAGGACGTTTGCAGGGTCAAATCTGTGACCTCTCCTTGGACAGGAGCAATGCAGCCAATGGCTTCTACCCCCAGACCACGGAGCCGGGCATCAAGCAGCTTCTTTGGTGAAGCACATCTCACACTTTCCACATCAATGTCCGCTTTTGAGTCATTCAGCCAGGAGACAAACGCACGGATCTCACAGGAGCAGCTGTAAGGGTTGTCTCCAAGAAGTATACGGTTATCTCCAAGCCTCCCTAACTCCTGCAGTGCATCCTCTCGTAATATCCTGAAGGCATTGTCCCCCAGGTCAAGCAGCTCCAAATGACTCATGCCCGAGAAGGTGCCACTGTAGACTGCCACCAGGGAGTTGTTCCTGAGGAAAAGCTGCTGCAGGTTGGGCAGGTGAGCGAACATCCCCGGTGGAAGCAGAGCCAAGTTGTTTCCTGAAAGGTCAAGTCGGAGGAGCCCCCTGAGGCCACCCCATCTCAGGGCAGTAGTGAGGTCAGTCAAGGCGCTGGTGTTGTAGAGAGCACGGCTGAGGTTGAGCTCTTGGAGAGGGCTGCCGGGAATGCTCAGAGCCTCTGGGTGGAGCAGAGCCAGCTGGTTCCCACTGAGATCCAAAAAACGGAGGTTGATGAGGGCAGAGAAGCTGTGGGATGCCATCTCGGAAATCCTAGTAAAACAATTGTAGTGTAAGTGTTTTATATATATATATATATATGTACACAGTATACTGTATATGTTATAATATTAAATAGAAATAATACATAAAAACACACCTAGTAAAATGCTTGGAATAAACATCACTCATAGTAGATACAAAATATGGTTTTGTGAAAGAAGACATAAAAATAAAATCTACATTACCCATTATTGCTTAAAATGATGTTGGTGACATTGTCCAGCTCTGTGAATGAATCTGACTCAATTCGTTGTAAATTATTCCCGGTAATGATGATGGTCCTTGCATATCCAGGAATACTTCGAGGCAATATTGATAGATCTGCCGCAACACATTTAACTGCACGCGTGAGGGCAAAACACTCGCAGCCTAGTGGACACTCCAGGCACTGACCAGGTCCACAAAGTAGAATTCCCCAAAATACAAAAAGCACAAAAATACACATCTTTAAATCAGACAAAATCATATTTAGTCCATTATTTTCAAACCAATTTAAGTAATAATATGGTTACAAGTTTCTATGAACTAATATAGAAAAGAGCTCTCTAGCAACAGTCTCTCCTCATCTGCTGCAGTCAACGAATAAAGGATCCCTTAAATTGATGGTGGTTCATATCACGCAGAATCTCCTGGATGAAAAAAGTGCGTGGTTCTCTTAAAGGTACAGAGGACAATTAAGGCAAGCGCAGCCACTGTGTGATATCCACCACATATTGCAGAAATTAGCTAACTTAGTTTTACACAAATCATAATATTTATGAGCAAATAACAAACACATAATATAAATACATTCTTAGCACTACAACACAACACAATAATGTATAAATCCATTGTTATACATTTTAGAAGGTCTTTATTTAATTAATATTAATTCTTAACTTGTAAACATATTTTACACAACAATACTGCAGTTTACATATGGCCTGGCTCATATAATTCCCATCTTTGGTAACCAGTCAAATTGCCACACAAATGATGAATTCTGAATGAATCATCATGGGAGCGTACATTAGCCACAATGTCAAACACATTCTTCAGTGTCTTTATGAATAGAGAGAACTGGTTTTAAAATAATCATGTAATCATGGAAAAATTAACAAATATTAAATTAAAATGTAGATATCAAAATAAGAAAATATTTTACAGTATATAAACAATATATGAAACATACAACAACAGTCAAAACATTTTCATTGTCAGTATTGTAATAATGTATGTATCAACAATAATTACAGTCTCTAAGTCATGGTGCTCATTAGTGCAAGTTGAATGTCAGGATAAAAGTGGTGAGGACGCCACTGAGCATGATGAAAGGTAGCCAGGTCTTGAAAAATGCAGCCCAGCTGAAGGAGAAAAAGGAGAATGTATGTTAGAGTGGTCATGGGCACCTCGAATACCCTCTGCCTATATGAACACACAAGGACATAAGTGGTGTGGGCTGGTTTGTCTCCCTAGGGGGCCCGGCTCACCTGTCCTGCCTATGTCCTACTGTCCTCTACAGCAGCCAGTGCAGGGAGCCCCGGCAGAGAGGTGACCTCCATACGGGGGGGTGACGCTACTGTCATTGATGAATTATGCTGCTCACCTTCCCTTTAAAAATCGTGTGCTGTGGGAGTACATGTGCAGAGGCAGCACAAAGTGTGACACTAGCTTTCTCTATGTGGGTCAGGGGAGAGTAATGAGGGGAATCTCTCAGCCATATGCCTCTGCATGTAGAAGCAATGCAATCCTGGAGACTGTCTACATCTGCAATCAAGATGTGTTTAGCCTGTTTGACTACAGTAATTATAGTAAAGTGTATCTTATAGGACGCTTTGGGCAATATGACGAAATAAAATTGACTTGAACAATATGTCTGCCGGTCTTTACAGATTGTTATATATGATTCAGTGCTGTTCAGTTAATGCTGCTCAAATACAGTCAAATGCAGTCTAGTTTCCTCACTCAATCCTCCTGTTCATTGTCAGTGTCCCTCATGTTTTCAGTCAATGACAAGTAGATTTAACCAGTTGCAATGATGTGCCAGAGTTTTGACAATCTACTATTTGTGTGTCATAGAATCATAGTGACTTAAGCGCCAAGAAAATTACACATTGTTCTTGTAATAGGATTGGTTTTCTTGTAATAGTACTTCTTTGTAATGTATCTTACTTGTCAATAAGACTAAAGTGAAGGTGATTCATAAATGGATCGACTGGTTTTGATTCTCTGAACTAGGTGTATTTTTTAGAAAGTTTAAATTCACTGAAAAGCATGGTTGCATTTGATCACATTTTTAAGATCATTCCCAAGATTACAGAGGACAAAACAAGACTGTGGGAGACTTATCCATCCGTATGTCTCCAGTAGGTTAGACCAGTAGGTTAGACCTGCTCACTGGCTTCTCAAACAAGCTGTAAGACACCTGCAGTACATCCAGAACACTGCTACTCAAGTCTTGACTAGAACCAGGAAGTACGAGTACATGTGCCCTGGGCTCAGGTCTCTGCACTGGCTTCTTGTGGCTCAGGGAATACACTTTAAAGCAGCTTGTGTTGAGCAGTTCTATGCAGCTAAAATCTGCAACAGTCTTCCTGGAGATGTGAGACAGGCCTCTTCTCTGACAAGATTTAAATCCAGGATCATGTTTAGCTGTGCATATGAATGAAAGGCTTTTATTCTGCACTTTTCTCTTTTAACATTAATTTTATGGTGATTATTTATGTTTTTATTTTTTGTATTACAATTTTTATGTCTTTCTTAACCTGTAAAGCACTTTGATTGACTTTGTGTTTGAATTATGCTATAGAAACAGCCTTGCTTTACCTTACATGTTTCCCATGAATCAGTGACAGTGCACACAGATTCACCATGTTCCAGGATGTGCTGTTGTCGTAGCGCATCAGGTTAAGCGCCATTGCAACGTGAGAATGGCAGTTATCAAAGCAAAGATTGTGCTTTGAGGAAAATAAAAAAATATATATGGTTATTTGCTATAATTTGTTCAACTGTTTCCATATTTGATAGCTCATTATGATTGTTATGCTCTTACCGGCCTAGATTTGTACTCTTCTGATGCATCATGGACAGCTTTATCCCATGTAGCAGCACCGTTTCCACAGACCTTATCAACATCCAACTTCCAGTATCTATAATTTTAATTACAATTTTAGACCATTTAGTTAAAACAAAAGTTGAACTGTTTTATGTAAAATAATAATAAACATACTTAGTTGGCTTTCCAAAACCCATGTTGTCCTCCTGCAAAAAGCATATTAAAACGTTTTTATATATATATATATTTTTTTTCTATAACATTTTGCACTTGATTTTTTTTGTCTTGTTACAATAAAACTTGAAATTGAAATAGGGGCCATATAGTGCACTAAAATACTCACTGATACATAATATGACCCTGCAAAATCTCGGATTACTCCAGTCGACGTGCAAATGCCCATGTGACCAATGAAGGGAAGCACCCACCTGAGGGAGGCACCACAAGAGTATGGGACGGTCATTTTATAGACAACAAAACACTTCTAACAACAACTCAACGCTACAGCCGCAGAATGCATCGGTGGCTAACGTGATCTAACGACGCACAGGCCATAATGAATTAGCTTAAACCGAGTTGTTTAGCTAACACATCCAAAACATCAAATAAGAAAGCGTCTTACGATAGCATAGGGATGGGTGTCCAGACGATGCAGAAAGGGTAGCGGTTGTGTTTTCTGTCGCCTTTCAAGAAATCTCCGTGGTAGCTCATCATCATGTCCGTTTCATCCACCTCCGCCATCACTCTGCGATGACTGACGCACGGTTACGCAAGGATTTTACGCACGGTAGGCGCATTGACCGCACAAAGAGGCGCTAGGCTGCAGCCGTGGATCTATGGCCTGTGTTTGCAGTAATTACATTAGTGACTCTGGTGGTGAAAACAAATGCTTGTAAACGCAGTACTGTGTTTTGGCAATGTTACCCTAAAGGACACTTTCTTTCAGTTTTAGTTCAGTAAAACTAAAAACCATCTGTTTTCAGTTTCAGATGGTTTTACTCTTTTGAAATCACAATAGACACATTGGTTATGTGAATTTGATATTGTTAATTTTATTCGTATTTTTTTCTTCAACGTACAACTCCCTAGCTCTCTTAGGTATCTAATCTCCAGCGGCAGCTGGGTCACCTCGTTATTGCAATGTAGGACAAGAGATGCTCCTGTACCACTTATGCCTATAATGTACTGTGTTCACATTTGTAACACAGGAGTCAGCAGAATCTGAGTGCAAAATAGACACAGACAAATGAGTGGAATTAAAGAAAGTTGGTGTATTCATAGTTTATCATGTCACCCCAGTTAGAGTTGCATTAGTAAAGTTGTCACATGGGGATTAAATAACAAGAGTTAAACAAGAAGAAGAAACATGAGTGTTAAATATAGATTTTTACTTTGTTTACAACAAAGACTATGACATGAAATCTCAAAAAAAAAAAAAAAAAAAGTAATAGTACAAAGTAAACACGGGGAAGCCTAGTGTTGCATTTTTAAAGACCCAGTAAGTACAAAGGCAAGTGATGGACGGGTGGCTCTCTGTCCTTTGAGTTCAAATAGTTTGTGCCAAAGCAAAACAGAAACCCTTAATCGCCTCCAAACATTAAACACTTACAAACCAGTTGTCAATGCCATACATTATTATCTGTGTCTCACAACCAACAGAAGCATTTTTACCAAATAATTCATGCCGCTTTTCATTAATAATTCTTACGTTTAACACAAATGTAATTTGTAAAAATGATTCACAAACATTTATCATGTTGCTTATTTCAACACTGTACAACCAAGCCCTATAAGCCAGAATTATGTTACGATGAAACAAAGTAAATACAAATCCTTGGCAATAAAAGTGATGATAACCTTTGGTAGAAAACAATTTGCTCTTATACAACAAGGTTTAATTAAATGTTATATCAAAAATCACTTGATATCGTTTGGTGACAACATTTACATTTCTGTGATGAAGGGAAATTATCATTTGGATTTGCACTTTGCAGGCTTTCTGAGATCAGTGTGTACTGAGACTTTCAGCTTCAACACAAAAGCAGAGATAATGCATTCACGCACGGTCCTACCTGATCCCACACGGAGGGCCAGATAGAGGGCTATGACCTGAAAATAGGTCACCAACTATTGATGCCACCTTAGGAGCATCTCGCAAACATAAAAAGTGCTGAACTCCTCCCCCTCTGAGTGATGTGGGTAGGGCACTTCTCCACACACCCTTTGTGCACTTCAAGCTGAGGGGAGCAAGTGAGGTGTTTTTCGTGCTATACATTGTTGAGAAGGCTGTTAATCTACACCATCATAATTAATTACTCCCCAGTGGACTGCAGACTCATCCTCTCTTGGGACGAGGGAGGCTGATGCATAGTGCAGAGATGTGACATACCTTTCACTCAATGATTTAGTCGGTTTAGGGAATTCACAAATCAAACAGGAGCTTCAAACAGTGCTTTTGTCTGTACGTCTGTGAGCAGCTGGAGTTTATTTAGCTTGGTCGGCATTGCACTTGTCCATCCGAGCTGCTTTCATCGTCTGAGCCGTCTGGACCAACCCCTCGCAGTCCTGTGATGCGGTAGCCCATGTGAAGCAGCATAACCTCCAAAGGATCAGCATTCATACGTCGCTGGTTGGCTTGAGCAGCACTCTCCATGTCCTCCACAATTCTGACATTTTCACACTCCATCTATAATTAAAAGTGAACATTTAAAGGAAACATTTAATAAAGTAACATAAGGATCACCATTTACGCATAATGGGTATTTGTATGAAAAATGAACCTCAGGCCTCGGAGTCCATAACCGCACAACCGGGTCGATCCCACTGGTTGCAAGGAAGCAGTAGCTGGGGTGTGGTTGTAAGCAGTTGACGATTGACTCATCTCCCTGTAGTATCCTCACTAAGTTTGTGGTCTCTTTTTCCCAAATAAAGAAAGAACCATCATCTGAACCACTGACAATGTACTGCCCTTTGCTGTAGAACGACACAAGCAGTAAATCCATCATTTGAAAAGTGATTACCCCATAGCAAAGCATTTAATTGCAATAGATATTCAAATATGAATAAAAAATAGAAAGCCAAACATCACTCATTTACTGCCCTCTAGTGACACCTGTGTGAAGTGCTGGGGAATTTTACTTGCCTTCCAAAAAAGTTGGCTTCCTTAATATCCGTGGTTGTATTGCAGTGACCACAGTATCGATGCTTGTAATCAAAACTGCGTTCTCTCAGTGCCAACTCATCTTCAGGGATCGACTCCTTTCGGCTGAATGAGTGAAATCTAACAGAGCTGTTGGACTTTTTGTCTTCTGTTGATTAAAAAGGCAATAATTTGGAACACATAGGGCAATGGTTGAATGTGTGTAACAAATGCATAGATTATGTAACAAATGCATAGATCAGGTGTCCTCACCTGATTCATTTTTAGCAAATAAAGCAGCTTTGATATCCTTATCAAGGGCGTCACACGCACTACTGTGAGCCTGCTCAGGAAACTTCCCCTTAAAGTCATCCAGACACTCCAGGGCCTCTGTCACATATTTAAGCTCAAAGAGACATCGTGCCAGCCTGAAATGAGCCTTCAGATGGGCAGGGTTCAGACTCAGAGCCTTCAGGCAGTCCCTGAGAGCATCATAATGGTCACCATCCCTTTAATGCAACAAGTAAAAAGATGTTAACTTTAATAGAACAATATAAGGACAGACAAACTGGGGAATCTCTAATAAAGTAGTAATGAAGCAATGAAGAATCTTACCATTTCCGTTTCATATAGGCTGCAGCACGGTTACCATACAACATTGCATTGCAGTCGGCTTGATGAATACCTAAGCTGTACAGTTGGATGGCCTGTGTCCATTGCTGTCGTGCAAATGCATCATTCGCTTGTTGCTTTATTTTCTCCAAGTGAGGAGGAAGCTCAGAAGAACTGCAAAATACAGGTATAATCACATCTTTGACATTATTGTGATTCTGCAAGTAATAAGAAAGCATATGATTATCTTACCAAGCATGAATCTTGTTTCCAGCTAATCGAATATGGCTTGTTTGAAGGTAAATACCATTAGATACACCATTGGTCGTCCTGCCGTTCTGTAGATCTACAAGAAAAATAAATCAGTGAATAAACAGCACTGCTTTTACGTGCCATAAAAGCAATACTGTACCTGGTGATGACTGGTACTTCTTTTGAAGAAAGAAAGTGTATGGTTTTTGTTTAAATGTGAGGTCAAACAAGTATACCTGAGAGGGAACAATATTAATATTACAATCAAATAATTATATTATTGTTTGTCTTTTAAAGATTACCTGTTCACCCCCCATGTTAACAAGTAGCTCAGTGCCATCTGGACTGAAAGTGACATAAGTAGCTACCAATACCCTGAGACGGTTATTGTAGTCAGGTAGTTTGACAGGTAAATGACCTGGTACATACAAAAGAAAAAAAGACAATATACCTGTTAAAGTAATAAAGTAACTGTAAATGATTATCTAATACAAGGCTAAATTTTCACCTGCTACATAATACTGCCCTGCTTCGTCTGGGATGGGTTTCTTTCTGTCACAAAACGTGTGCACAGCTGCAGATGTGCTCTGCACCATAGATTTTCTGTGAGAATGAGAAAAGTTAAACTTCCAATCTATCTAATGCAATTCATAAAAAATAACACTGTATCACAAATCAAACCCCAACAGACCTATAATTGTGAATCATTCGAATGTCATAGAGCCGTACAAATGGCCCATTAGCTCCCACAGCTAAGTAATTGTTGTCCCGTGGATTAACAGCTAAACATTTCGCTTCCACCAGCTGACCGCAGAACTCTGTCAGGTCTATGAGAACTTCTGAATGTTTACTGCTCTCCCGCAGATCATACTGTCTGTAAATATTTAATAAAGTCAAGTTATAGGTATGATATCAAAACAGCATGTTGTAAAGTGTACCTTTATTTTGCATTTTACCTTATAACGCCGTCCTCTGCAGCACTCCAGAATGTGTTGGGCCACATGGGTGCTGTCGCAATGCGTTTGACCCTGTTTGTATGATCAGAAAACATGTGGATGGTTTCCTTTGCAGTGACGTCATGCACATGAACCTTTGTGTCCGCAGCACCTGTCACCAAAATCCTGTCACCAGAGTGAGGAAGGAACTATATGGAGAAATATATGAGACCATATTATATTGTTAAAATGCACAACCTCTAAATGAAAAAAAAAAAAATATATAGACTGTGTAAGACATGGAGAATTTAGTTTTCTTTTCATGTAGACATACTAGTATGTGGTTGCCAAAATGTGTATGTTGTCTGGAACTTCACCTTTACAGAGAAGATGTTTGCTGCATGGCCTGTATGCATAGTTGTAAGCTTCTTTTGTTTGAAAGGGTCCCAGATGATGGCATGTTGATCATCTGAGCCAGAGGCCAGAAGGCTGAGGGGTGAAAAAGGAAAATTAGAATCTGTTAAGATCTTTTTGATTGTGACAACTTGGATACTTTTAACAGTGCATTATTTATAAGATGGACAAGAGCAGCTAAGGGAATAGGGCATGGTAGTTGCCTTAAAACCAAAAGTTGGCAGTAAACTCTGAGCTCCAACTAGACATGTAAACTGCAGACATAGACTTTAGTTGAGCACTCCAAGACACTCCAACCACATTGCCATAGAGTGAATGTAATCTGTCCAAAAGCAGGGAATGCAATGTAAAGCCACTCAAATTTTACTCCTATCAGGCAGCTAATAGAGCTGCATGATTTAGGAAAATATCTGTAATTGTAATTTTTCAGGCAAGCATTGCGATTTGATTTGCGATTTATGTTTTAAGAATATGATTCTGTTTAAAGTTCACAAAATTATACAAGAAGAATCACATTTCTGAACATGTTTTAAAGATCTTAACTACCTTTAAACTAAACTATTTGGTTATGACGGCCTTTTTGATTTGATCCATTCAAAAAGATATAAAATAGCAAGAGTTAGAGTACACTTGTAAAAGCACAATAAAAAGGCTTACTCTCCACGTTCATTCCACTCCAAACAGTTCACACAGCCAGTATGACCCTAAAACACACACAGTGTTTAGTGTTATGAGGGAGACTATCCTTCATATAACTTACTACAGCCTTCAGTCTTACCTGCAACTCTGTCTCAAGTCCCAGTCTCTTGATGAAAGGGTCTGTCACATGGTAGAGTCTTTGGAAACCTGATGCTCCTTTATCCTAAAATACAGCAAATAAATATCTAATTAATAATTAGTACATTATTGTAAGTGAGCTGAAGTAAATATGCGAGTAAAGTTTAACCCACCCTGATCTGCCGGTTGAGGAGGTCTCTGGTGATGTTGACAGTGGTCATGGTCTCTTCAGGGAAAAAAAAAAAAAAAAAGTTTTGGAAATATTAGGAGACATTTGTAATGTGACTGTAATACAATGAAAATCTGCTTAATAACAGCTTTCTTTTCATTTTATTACAATCATATTACAAATTGACTGTCTCATCCAATATGTCATTGCAATTACAGAGCAGAAGCATAATACCATTATTAATATTGGCGTACTGATTTTATCAGTAATGATCACTATTCTCTCACTTTCCTGCTAGAAACAATGGACTTGCTCCAATAAGGTAAAAGAAGGCAACTTTATTAGCTGTTGCTAGTGGGCTAATATTTGCTACTTTTAGAGCTTTGTCAAAATATAATCTGCAAAACTGCAGCAACATGCATAAGATAATGTTCAACTTTAATGTGTTATTGTGTTAGGTTATTATTCTTTATCACACCGTGCAGTACAGTACAGACCTGTCGTTTTCCATGTAGCTGGCGCTAGCGCATTTAGCTACGTTTATTGCTAGCTAAACAAACCGTTCAATTCACATAACGTTGAAATTTGCCATTATTTCAATACAACATGTTGATATGTGCATCTTACCCGTTCCCTTGATATAGACAGACGTATGTCACGAAATGTCCATGGAGTAAACATGCAAAATCACCCTCTATGCGAGTTTGTTGACAAGAATTTCGCTAATGCCTTTCCTGAACACTGCCCGCTGCCCAACTGTGGTTGCCAGATCAAGAAAGCAAATTTCAGCCTAAATCCACCCCACGAAAGATTACAGTAATAAGTGAAACATCTCGACATGCTTCAGGCATCATCATGCAAGATCATAACTTTAGAATTTCCGGTTTAATATTTAAGAAAGCAGTACATCTTATGTTGTAGATGGTGGTGGATATCAATATTCCACCAGCCAAATGTGTTTTTGTATGATGAGTCTGTACAATTATGAACCATATGTCCTATATGGATCAATAATATGATTATGCTTTAGCTAATCAAAATATTCTCTTAGAATTGTTGGAGCTTCAGTCTGTACATGTAAGCCTTCATCCATTTGGTTTCATTTAATCACTGTGGAATAAGGTTTATAGGTATTATATTTTTACTCTAGAAAGTGCACGCGTGGATGTAGAAAATCCTGTCGAACTTTCACAGCGCGATTGTTTAACCTCTAGAGTGGCCTTTTTCGTGGTAGTCTACAGTACCTGGGTTCCATCTGGCGGCCATGGTATGACTGTAACACACTTCCATATGAATCATCATGGTGGTTTTCAGCCTCTTATCATATTGTGAAATTTTGAGAAGTATATAATATTTTGTTTAAGCTGTTCATTTCTATTGCAACGATCCTAACTTTTTCCTCTCTTTTTTTTTATCATTCTAAAACCCATGATGGACATGATAGCACTCTTGTTTATGATGTGCATTTGATTAACCTGTTTATATTTGTAACTGAACGATGCGTTGCTATTAGTTTTATTTCAGTTTATTTTATATTTTAGTTGTATTTCTGCCCTTTTTTAGGGGTAGGGCATGTGACTGTTGACATAAAGGAAGTATAGATCATGTAAGTATATAATATACTAAGTATAGACTTAAAAAAAAAAACACTTAAAAAAAAATTAAAAATGTAAATTTTAAAGATGTTTTCAAATAATACTTTTTACCTTTCCAAGATGGCTGCCACATTTGTTATGCTATGCTCCTCTAGTGTTCTATGCTATCACCATGGCAGTGCGCCTCTCGCTGTTCTCTAGCGCTCAGTTGTCGAGGCGAGCGAACAACAGCGGATGGTACGGATTGTGTTACTAGCCTGAAACAGATTTGCTGCATCCTCAGTCTTTGGAAATCAAAAGGTAGGTCATCAATCAATCAAGCACTAAATTGCCAGTGCATTTACAACCAAACCGATGGAGACGAGCAGAGATTTAATGCTCTACGATAACTTTTAAGCCTTTAAAGAAGCCGTAACGTAGCATTAGCCGTTAGCTGTTAGCATGTTTGACGGAAACAGATTTGTCACGGATTATCTTACACGGTTAACGGACCAGAGCATCTTTCAGCAAAAATTGGCCGTTATAAATTTGAGGTACGAAACTGTACCGTAAATTTACAGACTTTACATATTAAAGACTGCGCATTATAGTCGAGGTTGGTGTGGTTACAGACAAAGCACACCAAATGGATGTAAACCATGGCTTGTGTGTAGTTTTAACCCTTTGTTTTTCTTTGCTGAATAGCTTCTTAATGAATTTAAGGATTCTCACTTTTTGTGTATTCATATAAATTTGTATTTTGTGTACTGTTGATCCTCTTCCCGTAGGCTACGGGGATAAAAATGTTCTTGCACATATTATGTAACTGTACCGCATGGGCTCATGTTGTTATTTCTGTTACTACTTAAAGAGGGGTGTTCATTACATGTGAGGAGACAGGTTTGATGGATAAATGATAAATAAATTGTTTGCCTGTTCTTGTCTGCTTCAAAAGTTTGAAGTGTCTACCCACTTGACTCTGGTGTGTAGGTGTATTGTATGTGTTCCTCGCAAATCTTATATTAAACAGCAACTGTGTATTCATCTATGTTTCTTTGCTTAACTTAGGCTGAATAACAGTTTGTATGGAATGACAACTTCTCAGAGATATATTGACTCAAATCTAGCAGGTAATACAACATTTTAAAGAAATTATGTGATTGTTTATTATGTCATTATTCATTTTTTTCTGTAATGTAATTGCTCCATATCTTTGCAAATATTCTAGCTCGGTTTGCTGACATGGAGTGGCAAACACCAGCTGTGTCAGAAAAGTTTCAGAGTCGCTTTGGTCGTCGTCCTGGGACCTCAGACAGTGGGGACACTGGTATTGGCACGTCAGTGTCTGATAGTACAGAAGGTAAGGGCTTTTATGTATTTTATGTGGCACACTGATATGGCTAACTTAAAGCTATTGCATCACACCATCCAGGGCTGTTTACTGCATATTGACCAAGGGGCCTCACGTCTGTGTTATTTATTAGTGTTTATAAAGTGGGAGACATCTTAATGGTGGAGTTCAGGGTCCCCTGCAGACTTTTAGAAACAGATTAAAGTCCAGACAAATAAGCCCTCTAAGGCTCTGCATTGGTCTGTCGGCCAATTAGGAACATGCAATACTAAGACTGCTAAGTGGAAACAGACCTGAGCACATACAAGTAGTTACAACTTCCCCTTTACGCATTACAGAGTGTGTAGTCTTTTTTTTTTTTTTTTACAATTTGGCAAATGTTGTACAATCACAGTTTTCCTAGACCATTAAAATGAAAATGCTTTCAATTTTATGTTGTTTGATTTCATATTTTACCCTGGTATTAAGGTTGAGCTCTTTGTTAAGCTTTCATTTTGTTGTTGAGTGAACTGCTGGTGTTGGCAGGGCCACTTAAACTGACAGGAGTTCTTGGCAACCTAACAGTTACCCTGAAATTAGCCGCTGTAATGAGCTGCTTGAGATGATAAAGCACACTTGGACTGAATAGAGCCTATAAACTTGTGATTTCTATATCATTTCTAAATGGATGGTGGTTTATTTGAGGTCTTGGATGCCTTTTAAAATCCACTTCTAGTTGTCATCATATATATATACTTTACCTTGACTGGAATGTTCTAAGCTCAATGTTTGTTGCGCGGTGTAGTTAAGGCTTGTTCTAGCCCGTTTGACTCACAGAAACGCTTTGCTCATCCAAAGAGTTCCTGTGTTTTTTGTTTTTTATAAACCTCTTTAGTTTACGCTTGAACCTCATTCACTTGTTGACTTTGACTGTTGAGTGTGTGACTGGAATAGGAGGGGCAAGGTGCCTAAATAAGCGGTGTGTACAGATCACGCTGTAATTTGAGAGGGGGTCTATAAATACCCCTAACCTTTCCTGTGTGTTAGTGTCCATTTGCTTAGAGCTCAATACAGACCTGCTTGGCTGTTTGGGGACAATACAGGGGCACTGTTTGCGGAGCTGCTGTCAGGCATAGGTCAGATTTGGGGCTGCCCAGAAATGCACACGATCATCTGTTGTTTTGATTTGAAGTGTCCTGCAGGTGATAGTCAAAATGCCCCTCTTAATGATATGTTTGCCGGCTCGGAGTGAATTCCAGGTTTTCAGACTTCAGCAGGTTTCTCAGGTAATGCTGTTATGTAATGGTGACTTTAAGTCTTAACTTCTTGTATAACTGTTGGTAGTTGAGTTTTTAATATAATGTATGCGCTTTTGGTGCAGGCAAAAATAATTGTACATTTGACCATATTTAAAGGCTGCATTTTAATTTATCTCTGCATCAAGTTAAAAATAGCCATTTAATTTACCCAATGGTGACAGCTTAATCACAAAAGTAGGCCAGCCACAAAAAAATTTTTATATCATGACTCAGAAATAGACATGACCCGCAGTACAGATCCAGACATGACACTAATGATATAAACCACATTGTGTGAAATCAAAACAAAATGTAGCATTTTGTCTTTTTTCAGATTTCTGCAGTACCAGCAGTAGCCCCTCCTTTCAGCCGATTCGCAGTCAGATCCCGATTCCCACTGCACATGTCATGCCATCCACGGCCGGAGCCCCGGCCTCAAAGTCCCAGTCCGGACTGCAGGATGATGGAGTTTCTTCTGATCCACGGAGGTTTTCATCCGGGTCACGGACCCCCAGTGGTTCCACCTCAAAGTCTTCGTCTTTGTCAAAATCTGCGTCTTCACCAAACCTGGACCTGCCCCTCGGTGTTGGGTCAGAGTCTTTGGTGCCAAAGCCGGACTGTCTGAGCCGCTACCGGAGCCTGGTCAATGGGCTGGACCATTCACTGTTTCCCACTGATCACACGCGCATGGACGAGGGGCAGCGCTTTGACACTCCTGCGGTGGAGCCCACACTGAACCAGTCGGCACTGCTGGGGGGGCTGGCGGCGGATGTCAGGTTTCGATTACAGCCCTCTGGGATTAGAGACAGTGCAGACACGGTGTCTGACGTCTACAGAGGAGCAATGGAGCACAGCTATAAGGTGCTGCCTGAGGCGCGGCCTGGGATTCCCAGCACTTCAGAGTCTAGTCGGGTCGGGAAAGCCAGTGCCACAGGCTCCTCTGCCCTCTACAGCAGCCCACTGAGTCTTCAAACACAGGCCCTGCTGCGAGAGACCCCCGGATCTAAGGGGTACGACCCTTTGCAACAGCAACGCTGTGGTGAACTGTCCAACTGGCAGCAGCAGCAGCAGAAACACCAACTCGATAGTCTGCGGCTACAAGTGGAGCAAATGCAGGTAACATCTTTTACAGTTCCCTTTTCTCGTTTTGAATTAGTCAGCATAACATGACAGAAATGTATTGGTGTTAGCCAAACATGTAACATCCCCTCTGGGTGGAAAAACAAACTGTTATGAGCTGGGTGGAGTGTGTACTCAAAGAGAAACTAGTGAGAGGTCAGAGGGCCGTAGCCAGGGGTTGGGATTTTTTTTTTTAATCTAGTGAGCATAATTTAAATTTGATCACAGTTCATATATTAATCTGCTCACTTAAGACATCTGTTGCTTCTGAGAGTTCACACTTCACGGTGATTGGTTAAAGAGGCTGACTAAAAGGAGGAGAATGTGGGGAATAATTTTCTGTTATTGAGAATTTTGAGCACAGAGCTGCAGAAATGCCTTTTTGATCAAATGCATACTTTTATTTATTGTCATTGTATGAATTGGCATTATTGTGTATCTTACTAACTGGCCCACACATCTGTTTGTTTTTGGCTCAGTTAATGGGAGGTGCAGTTGGTCAGTACGCGCCTTTGTACTCTTCATCTGTGCACTCAGAGTCGGGTAAATGGGATGCCCTTGTTAAAGCCAGTGAGAGTTTACTGAAGGAGAAGGAGCTTGTGATAGAAAGGCAAGTCTTACACATTGCATTAGATATCACATTGTGCTTATACAAGTGAGGATACACAGTGTAACATTATTTATGGGCTGATCTGACCATGCAATGTTTTTGTGATAGACAAAAGCAGCACATGGCTCAGTTGGAACAGAGACTGAGGGAGAGCGAGTTACAGGTCCATGGGGCCCTTCTTGGTCGAGGTACTTCCTATGGAGACATGCTAATGCTGAGGTTACAGGTTGGTCAAATAAAGAACACCTCATAAAAAAACATAGTAATGATTCATTAAGAATATATTGTTTGCTACTATTATTATTATTATAATTGTGTGATTTGTAGGAAGCCCAAAGGGAGAATGCTTTCCTCAGGGCTCAGTTTACAGAGCGTACAGACTGTGCTGCTCTGGAGAAGGCTGATGCAGAGCGCAGACTTGGGGCTGTGGAGGCAGAGACACACCGCCTTACTGAAAGTCTGAAGGAAACTATCGAGAGGCATGCTGAGGAAATGAAGAAACAGGAAGAGAGGGTTTGTGCACACCAAGCACCACTTTCACAAGTTGTAAAAGTTTGCCAAGTTTCCTTTATTTACAAACTTTACATTTTGTTGTTTGCATGAATTAGATTCGTAGTCGAGACAAACACATCAATAATCTGAAGAAAAAATGTCAAAAAGAGACTGAGCTGAAAAGAGAGAACCAGCAGCGGATTGAGACTTTGGAGCGATATCTGGCTGACCTGCCCACACTAGAGGACTATCAGAACCAAAACAAGCAGGTGAAGACTCATCTACACCATTTTACATATTGAATCTGACACTGGCATTTCAAAACTTTTAAACTGGAATGTGTGGTTGATTTGTTCTCAGCTTCAAGAAGCGGAGCAGCATGCCACAGAGCTGCAGGAGAGAGTTAAAGACATGGAGAGTTGTGTTGAAGCAACAAACTCACAGCTACGAGAAAAAGATGCACATTTAGAGGAGCAAAAACGCAGAGAGAGAGACCTGTTAACCACCATCACTGAGTAAGCATGCACATCCTAAAACCACATCTGTTTTTTGTTAACTCTTTCTGTTGTGCACAAAGTGACGTCATGTGTGTGTCCTGGTTAGCATGCAACAGCGCGTGCGGCAGGGCCTGGAGGACGGCGCGCGGCTCCCCTCTCTAGATTTTGAAAAACTCAGAGGAGAAAATAGTGCTCTGAGAGAGGAGCAGCAGAGACTTAAAAAGGTACATTACTGCTGATAAATCCATTATCAAAACCTTTTCAAATATGTGTATCTGTGTGACTAAAAAGAGGTAGTGCTGAAATACCAGTATCATAAAGCTCTACAACATTTAACCTAACAATACAACACTTGCCTGATACAACGGCATGTGTCTCAAATTGTAAGTTTTAAATTGTGTGTGTGTGTCTTTCTTAAGGTGATTGAGAAGCAACACTCCATGATGGAACAGCTTGGCTCCCAAATCCAGGTATTTATTAATTATATTTGTCTTTTAAAAGAAAAACTTTAAATGATGAGCAGATTTAACACTGGAGTTTGTGTGCAGTCTTTGGAGGAGCAGATGTCCCAGGAGGAGAGCACCTCCCATGCTCTCAGAGAAGATGTTCTGGCCAAAGAGCAGAGTTTGTTGGAGCTCCGCACAGCCATGAAAGAAGTAAGACCATCAGTCCAGTCACTGTCCATTGTCTTGATAGTGGTGATTGTCAGTATAACATCCACATTTGTGTTTAGTTGTCTGCTCAGAACCAGGAGCTAATGGAACAGAACCTGACCCTCCAGGAGCAGCTGAATGAGCCCGAGCTTAGGGACATGTCCCAGGCCTCAGGTCTGCACCCGGCCAGCACCAGGCTCACCCGCCGCCTCCACGCTGAGATTGCCTCCTGCCTCAGCGACCTCCGCTCACTATGCAGCATTCTGACCCAGCGAGCGCGGGGGCAAGATCCAAACCTCTCTCTCCTCCTCGGGCTCCAAAGTAAGTACAACACTTCAAATATAATAATTATCTTTTCTACCAGAGAGAAAGTTTCTCATTGACAGTTGTGTCCTCAGACCCTGCATCAGCGTCTGAGCAGGATGAGGACTGGACCAGTCCAGAGGTGCTGCAAAAGAAACTGGCTGAAGCGCAACAGCTCCGCAGAGATGTAGAGGAACTTCGCAATGTGATCTTGGACCGCTATGCACAGGACATGGGGGAGAACTGTATTACCCAATAACCTCCCCCAGTGCTTTCACAACAGACTGTGTAAGGCACACTTATTTCTGAAGCAGCTACAGTGGCTCTTCCCTTGAGCAGTGTTTGAATGTCAGAAAGGACAATTACATTTTTCAAACGAGGACAGTGAAAAGCCCAAATGATTTAGCTTTTTCTTGTCAGTGGAGCCCGCCTGTAGCTGAGAGACCCTCCCACCCCCCAGCGACTTCATCTATTTCAGTCCAAGGGCTAACAGAAAATAGCTTACCTCTTATACTTGATCCTTATATGTTGTTTGTGTGCATTTTTAATAATATTGACACATTAACTGTCAGTTACAGCAGTCTTATTTTATGTTGATCTTGGTGAATAGCATTTTGTGTAGTCCCACAAGTCTAATTTATTAAATGCTGATTTCCCCTTTTTGGGAAATTATTAGTGGTTGACAATCAACTGACATTATTTAATCTGCTTGTAAGTTAACTCACAAAGACAATGTTACTAAATACCATTATTTACAATGGCTATAGTGTAACATAGGACTCCAGTGAGAGGTAAACATACACCTGAACTTTCTAATACCAAAACAGCATTGTTGCATAATGAGCTGTACACTAGATTTACTACCAAAGAATCTGGTTTGTGAATGTTTGAGTGTGTTTTCTGCTGCAGGCCCTGTTTCAAAGCAAATACCAACATGTGCCTTTCCTTTACATCTGCAGCAGACCAACAGTAAAGGGCTGTCTGCAGCAATCTCTTCCAGTCTCACTTTTGTGCTTTTATGAACTGGTAGGACGGTTTATACAATACATTCCCTGATGTTGAATGTAGGTTGTTTGTAAAGGCCCTCAACTGCTTTGTGCCCCATGCTAGAAAGTGGGCCTAGAATTGTGTTGAATTTGCAGCGTACAGTGCATAGTGTAACCTTACAGTATGGCAGGCAGCTGACTGATAATGGTGGACCTGCTACAGAAGTGGTGTTTATTTGTGACTGAGTAACAGTATTAATCCTCAGTATTATTTATTGTTTTTGTTTGCAATGACAATTCAGAGTGACCGCTTCTGGTTTGTCCAAATGTGATGCTGTAATGTGCTAAAACATTTGAGGAAATTTTGCATTTGTTTTGTGAAAAGGTCCCATGAAGAGACAGTATTTTCTATGTTGGTTCTTTATGTTTGAAATAGGAGCAGTATTCATGTGGCAGCAGATTTATCCCAGGTGTGTATAGGGTTGGCTGGATCATCCCACACACCACTTTTAATTTTCGTTTACCTGCTTGTACCGAAAGCCATTGAAAACTAGACACTTTAAAAGGAGACAAAGGGATTTTTATTAGATAAAGATGAAATATGCAAGATTTTGAATAATTGGTTTAATAACTGAACTGAAGCCATTTCTCATTTCATGGGACCTTTAAACTTGACTAGCACAAGATTTATCTTCAGGCTCCGCATGCCTTAACATCCCAATGTTTTGCAAAAAGGGAAAAAATGTTTATATTTTCATACCTTGTTCTTGTTTGAATTTTGACTATTTTAGCAATAAAGACTTTCAACAGTTAATCGAAATGTTGTTTTTTTTATTTAAATATTTTTGCTAACTTCATGTTGTTGCTGCTTCATTACTGTTGTTGCTGGTCTAGTGCGTAACAGTAGAGAAGTGTTAGCTGTGAGTCCACAAGCCCCAATGGTCTGACTGTTGTCATCATAACAGCAGCGCGGGGATGCACTGATGATATCGTAGCTGGGCGTATCGCCTCCTCTGTCACAAACACACCAGGGTCAGTGTCTCAAGCTTAAACCAAAAATTATTATGATAAAGCCTCACCTGTGTTTGTCCAGGTACTGCCGAATTTGACCAATTGTCTCTGAGCAGTTCATTTTCAGCATGTATGTGTGATCACCATCTTCAGACCTTATCTTTAGAGTTATTACACTAGATACTCGGCATTGGGATTTTGCCTGAAAACTACTGACAACAAAACACTTCTATTACACTCACAACTGCACAGGCATCCAGCAGCCCTTTCTTGAATAACTGTTTTTTGACAAATGTAATGCACACTGATTAATGAGAACATCAAGTAGTACAAATGACAAAGTTTTTCTTAATTATTAAGTAGGGTAAGACAAAGGCTGCAAAAAGGCAATACATAACATTTTTACTTTTAATTGTTGAAATAAAGATCACTCTTGCCACCGTGTCTCAACAGAAATCTATGACACATGGGTTCATCATCTTCACCAGTTTAATCTAATTCTATGACTAATCAGTGTTTAATGATGCTTTTGTGCTTTGTTATCAATAAGCATATATTATATTGTAATTTTGATATACTGTAGGGCATTGATCATTACCATTAGTTTAATTTAGAGATGGATTACCTTTGCAGAGCTGGTGTGTTTACAAAGATCACTGAGTTTCTGTAGTGAGCGTCAGAGGAAACCTAATAAAAGTATTACACAAAAGTATAGTTAACAAGTACAGACACGACATGTGGGGTGTAGTTCATTAAATTTGCAAAACTGTAGTAGCAGTAGGTGGAGCATAACCAGATATGTTCTCATGTACCTGCTTGTTCCTGGTCACTTGCAGGCCTGCCTCCAAACCCTCCCCGATCATCATCACTTGCCCCGCCTTCTCTCCTTCACTCAGTTTTTTACCTTTAAAATACATGAGAAGAATTAATCTTTAGACCAGAATTAATTGTTAGTCCCACTGACTTCTCTAACTCAGATGTTAAACCATGACAGAAATACAACTGTTTTCTTATTTAACAAAGTGCCTTTAAATGTACAGACAATATCTGTACATTTAAAAGCAGATTAGGTGTTAAATATGGAAGTTGGAGTAGGTTCCTTATATTAAAAAAATCATAAAACAACTTAAAAAACATATAACACAAACAATTGCAATTACATGTATAATTTAAAAGAGTTAAATGTAATGAAATAAAATAACCCACCATTGTCAGGTGCCACATTAAATGAAGTTGAGTTTTTTCCATTGTTTCCATTGTCATTGCCTCGAATAACATGCCCATAACCAGGAAATGTTTTTTTCTGTTGCTTGGGGATAAACTGCTCATTCCTCCTGTCATGGACCTAAATGATAACACTGCATTATTGTTCTAATTCCACTTTTGTTGAATGGAAAATCAAAGCCACACCTCAAAGGGCACACCATCTGGAAACCTTTCCTGTAACTCTGATGGAAAATAGCCGTCCATCAGATCCTGCATAAACTGCTGCAAAGACAAACAGACTGGTATGAGCAAAATAACATGCTTAGGGTGACTTGTTTGGAACCGGTTTGATCCCAGTTTAGTGGGTACACATTATTGTCTTGATAGAAAAATGTGTCTTCTGCATTTGACCCATCCATCAATGCCTCAGGAGCAGTGGATGCCGTAGTGCAACACCCAGGACCACATCTCCAGATCTTGAGGTATAGGTTTGGTCAGGACTACTTTAGCTGGAAGGTCTTACCTATTGTGAAGGTGGTGGAGGTGAAGAAAGCGACCCAGAGACAGGAAAGATACATGCAAATTCCACACAGAAAGTCCTGGGACTCTCAGCTATGATGTCATCCTGTTTTGGGCCAGATTTAGCGGTATGATCATATTTTAGAATCTGAAGTAATTTGGATAGCTTCATAGATACAGCATATTTGTTATAATGTGATTTAGTGTTTTTCTGTTAATGTATCCATATACTCACACACACAGACATGCCATCTATTTTACCCATCCCGTCACAGTTGTGTGTGAACTCTAAGAAGAAGCTGATAATTATCGCTGAATATGAAGTTACTAAGTACAAGAATCACTGTGAAAACAAGCATAGTGTGGGCTCTTCAAAAGTTGTGATTTGAATTCTGTTGTTATGTTGTCTACTCGTACAGTGTTGAGACGTGTAAATATGAGCTAACTTGGGTTTTCTGCTCCCAGTACGTCCGAAATGGTCCGTCAGACATCACAATGCCATTCTGATAAAGCCAAAGCTCGACTGGTTCCTTTTGTGCAAGCTGAGCACCCGTAGTTGTAGTCTGGATGTAGGTCTCCCCCTCCCCTGCCAGAATGTTAAGCTCTTGTATCTTCTCTAGGACAAGGTCAAAGTTCACATGAAACCGCCTGTCTGCTGGGGTCTCTGAGAAGAAACAAATGACTATGTAAAATGTGCCCCCAATGCTACAAATCTTTGCTAAACTTGGAAACTACCTAGTGGTGTCCATAGCCCCTTAAAGTTGTAGACCTGTTCACATTCTTTTGAATCTGTATTTTCAGATCCAACCCAGATCATGTTATAGTCCATAAGAAAGCTCTGTAGAATAAGCCAGCCTCAATAATGAACTATTTTCTATATTTTGGTTAAAAATTATTAAAGAAGTATTCTCACCTCCATTTCAAAAACTTGCCGCTGTAGCATGATGTATCTCCTTTCAAAAATCTCTAATAGAGTACATTTTCAGTATGTAATTTAAACTGCAAACTTTTCACTTGTCTCACTAAAATCTGTGGAGCTTTAAATTTGGTTTTCACAATGCTACATTAATAAACAACAAACAACACACATACCTTTCTTCACCCTCAGAGCTTCTTCTAATGCTGAAATCATTTTATCCTAAACAGCAACAGAATTATAATAGTTTAGAGTTAATTATTAGGATGATGCACAGGACTATCATTGACCATACAATGAAAATATTATACCTTCTGACAAATCTCTTCTGCTTGGGCCCTGACTGTCTGCTCCAAACATGACACCCGCTGCAGCACAGTGGAGGTGGGTTCAGGGCTGCTTGGGCTGCCTGAGAGAAAAGTGTCAAATCCACAAATGGACTTTATTATGAGAGATGAAAAGTGTCTGTTTATTTCTTTTATACCTTTGTTTTGTGCCATTTTGGTGTTGTGAGGAGCGTTGGGGGTCACTGGAGGATTTGGGTCAGAAATAGAGGAACCACGATCAGCTGCTACCTGAAACCCTTTGCAATGTAGAGAGAAATAAACAATACATTTCCTGTTTTAGTTCTGCTCTGTAGTTACATAGACCTATGTCATTTATGACACCTACCTCTCAACAGGTTCCTCTTGGGATGGTTATCAGGTTTTTCCCTGTAGTACAAAAACGATTTAATGCAGTATTCTGTAAGCCTGTTTAAATGTCAAGCTGCAGATTTGCATTGTGGTTACTAACCATTGTGGCAGAGGGGTGCGCTTCAGTTTCTTCAGTGTTGACAAAGGTGAACTCATTTTGGAGGGCACAAAAGTACTGCAGAGACTATCCACTTGTTTTTTTTCTAAGTTTGTTGGTTGTCAATGACAACATGAGCTCATTGGCTCTATTTCTATTGCAATGCCTCATTTATCCGCTGTACGCCGCTGTGTAAAACACAATTTAGATGTTTAGTATTTGGGCAATAAAACATCACATATGATGTCTGCAGAATTTCTCTGAAATCATTGATCAGACAAATGTGTAGATGTAGGTCTACTCGCTTGGAAACCCCTTACATAGTCTAATAATGCTCCTTTTGTGCCATGGGCAGTGGGCAGCCGCGGTGCTCAGCGGCCATACTGCCCGGGCCAGGGGAGAGTGAGCGGATAAGCGGGAGGATGATGCTGAGGCCTGCATGTTCCGCAGCATCATGTCCTCTTTAACCCGGGGCTAAAGGCAGGCCCGGTGATGGCGGCACCCATCGCACATTTCGACGATGACTGGCCGAATGGGGGTGAGCTGAGCCTGCTGTCGGGGCTCGCTGTGCCGCAGAAAGGCCACGGTGTTCCCCCCGCCGATGCGGAGCTGCTCCAGGAGGATGAGCTCCGAAACTGCAGCCTCTCCCCGGGCGAATGTGGGGCGTTCAGGTCCATGGAGGATCTGGTGAAGGATTTTGACGAGAAGTTAACAGTGTGTTTCCAAAATTATAACGCGAGAACGGAGAGCATCGCTCCCGTGAATGTGCTGAGTGAGGACACGCTGCTGGAGAGGGACGAGTGAGTGCCGTGGCCTGAATGTGTCTCATCGCGCCCTGTGTTTGTGTTTACGTTTGCATTTCTATTCTCACCACAAAATGCTTTTTCGTCTCCGTAGATTCAAACTGTCCTACCAATGCTACGGTCATGTAAAACCTAAATGCTAACATGTTGGGTAATTTGGGCCTGTTTGTTGATGTTCTTTACCAACACAATAATCGGACATGGGTTAAATAAAGCCTATGTCAACCATATCCTATAGGCTAAATTTAGTAGGCCTGTTGACCTACACTGGCAACTACAGTAACTTTCAAGTGGCACTATCCATACATTATCATCATCACTTATGTAAAAAGTGATTTTATGGAAACTTTCTCCTCATCTGTTGTTCTGCTTTCTTTAAAAAAAAAATCTGTACAATTAATGTCATGAATCACAAGCATTAAACCATCTTAATCTGGCTTCAATATATTTTTAGATGATGGCCTAAAATACCTATGCAGTGATTCTATTTGTATTCATAATCTTGTGATCAGATTTTGATTTGTGTTTCTTCTCTTTCACAGGATTTGGACTGCTTTAACTCACAGCTACAGCCAGGTCATGCCCATAGATTGGAAACAGTCTGTGGCCTGCTCCCTACACACACCAGCATTTAACCAGGAGGACAAAAAGGTACGCAACTCCATCGACTTTTACTTTCCTCCAACCCCTCCTAATCAACCATATCTGATGTTTAAACTCTCAAATGCATCGTGCCATGGCTTAGTTATTTTGATTCAGTGTTGAATTTTATTCTGAACAGGGACAGGACGATATCCAAGAGGATGTATCCGACGATGAGGAGCTGAGAGAGCAACTGGACATGCATTCAATGATCATCACCAGCCTCACAGATGAGCCCCTGCCATCAGCCGACCAGGTAACCGCCCCTTCTCTTTAAAGGTTCACTATGTAACTTTTCTGTTGAGGAGTCCATCACCTGCTTGTCTAATGAGGTGGATATTGCTTTGCCTGGAATATCCCTCTATGTCCCTCTAACTCATTCAGTACCCATGTTTTTACTGCAAAACAAGCTCATTGTGGGCTCACCTCTCCACAGATCTGACCTGTTACTTCACCTTGTTGTCTCCATGAAGTTTCATGCTATATTGTAGATCATTCCAGGCAAAACAATAACATATCCATGGAGAGAAAGGTTACATAGTATGCTTTTAACATTCCTTGACACCTAGGTTTAGTTAGTAAGCAAAAGAACACAGGAGCATACTTCATGCCAATTCAAAGGCTTATTTTTACATATAAATATACAAAAGGATATACAATTAAGGATTTTTTTTAATTTTCAATAATAAAAAAATATATTTAATTGCAGATTTGCATGCTAAATATCAAAACAGAAAATCATTTGAAAGTTTATCTTATCTACTTTCTTGGCTCATCTGAATCAGATAAGCTTTGTTGCTGTTATCGGTGATCAGGATTCAGGAATGTGCTTTAGCATTGGTGCAAACAAAGAGTAATATTTCAGCAGCGTTCATCAAAGGCTCCCAGTATTTGTGTAGGCAGTGAATGTTGTGTCTGTATCCAGGCTGTGAAAGTGGAGCAGCGTGTCACCAGGGCAAAACACATTTATTCCCTCAGGCCTGGTGGGATTTCATCGGTCTGTTCTTGTTGTTGTAGGTCATTGAGGAGATAGAGGAGATGATGCAGGGTTCTCCGGACACTGCCCACCACCCCTCACAGTCTGACCTCTCCATGCTCTCGGTGGATGTGCAGCGCTTCACCAGCCCCCACTATGAGGAGAGTACGTGAAATACACAAAACAATCAAGGACATTTATATAATACATGTACTTCTGCTAACCTCACTGCACAGCCATAAATATTAGCAGAGGCAAAATAGCAGTAGTAGCTCCCCAAAGAGTATTTAGTATAATTTTAAATGCACATTTATAGTGTTTTAAAAATGGAGGCAGTGCATAGTGCAAAAAATCAGAAAGACTAAGTGATAGATATAATATAATACTTATATCTTGTGGGAAATATTATACATATAACATTTATATTGTACTGCTAACATCTTTATGGAAAAGAATAGAAACTGTCAATTCCCCTGCCCTGACTAAAGACTGATACCTAAAATGACTTAAATAGGGAAAAATGGGCGTACAGTGGCATAGTGGTTAGCGTTCTCGCTCTTAACAGAAACATGTTGATGGACCTTACAAGTGTGCGCTTATTGGTGGGTAAATTGGTGTATCTTATTAACTCTACATGGTTTTAGGCATTTGCATCATCTAATATGATGTTTAGTTTAGTTTATTTATTTAATGAGACAGGGACAGTGCATATAAACACTGTATATTATAATGCATACCCAAATTTTGTGCTAAATTGCATGTTACCATAACATTTATAGTCAGAATGACCACTTAATCCAGGAATCCTTACTAGCAGTATGTCTACACTATAACCTTGTTTTTGTCCAGGAATAAGGACCATGACAGTGGCAGAGCTGAACGCGCGCCTAGTGGAGACAGAGGGCACTATTCGTGGGCTGTCTGAGGAGTTGGTTCTGCAGTTGGCGCTCAGGGACGAACTGGACTTTGAGAAAGAAGTGAATAACAGTTTTATCTCGGCTCTTATCGACGTTCAGAACAGACAGAAAGAGCACCGCGACATGATCAAGAAGAAGAAGAAACTCAAAGGAGCAGCTGGAACTTCACAGGGCCACAATGACAAATCATTGGGAGTGAGTATCCAGATATCATTAGTGCGCATGAATTTCCTAAAGACATATATTTCCATTTAGAGCAGCAGTTGACACTGCCAGGCCAAGTTGCTGGTCAGAGCACAGAAAAGAAAGACTCAAAGAAAGAAAGCATGCATGCATTTTTAGCAATAAAAACACCTGTAATTCTCTAAATGCAAGACACATAAGTTTAATGTCCTACGGAGGAGAATTTCAGTCAAAACTACACATCCATGGAGACAAGCTGGTGGTGGATTATCTATACCTGTACATACATCTTAAACTCCAGGGCATACAAAGCAAATGGAACTACATAGACCATGGCTTCTTTTGCTCATTCCGTGCAGCAAAAATGAAATGATGAAATCATGGAAAAAAAAAAAAAAGATTCAACCTTCTTTTTTAATAACAATACCAAGTGCCTCCCCACAATACCACAAAGTCAACATAATATTTATACTAAGGTTAATATTTGCGTTCACACCATTTAGATGTGGGAATTGTTTCACTCCTAATTTCTGCATGAAAATCTTTTACTCTTGGCATCTTTTTTCATGTTTTGTCATGTGCTCTGAAATTCCTGTCTCTCATTCCTCCTCAGCGTTTCAGCATGGAAGGACTTTCTTCTGCCATTCAAAACAGCTTTCGGCAAACATTTAGGGGCGTGTGCACTGAAAAACAGGTTTCTCTCCTTTTCCCCTTTAGCTGTCAAGTTAGTTATGTCTTACTAATTTGCTTCTTCTCTTGTTTATTTTGTAGTACTTGACCACAGTAATACCTTATGCAAAAACAGGACACCCTCCATCGATTGAAGACTTGCAAGTGCTCACCAAAAGTAATTTTTTTTTTACATTTTATTTTGTGAAGTACATTGACCAAAAAGCTTAAAATGTGGCTTTGTATTGTTTTCAGTACTCCTTGCCATGAGAGATGACAGCGACAAGGTGCCCAGTCTATTAACAGATTATATTCTCAAAGGTAAGGCAGGATATATAGTGTCAATGTTTACCTTTTCATTATTCACAGTCATGTAATCAATAACCACACAACTTTTTTCCCCTTTTTTATATAAATTACATCAAATGAAAATAGCACAAGGCCTTAAAACATTTTTGGGTTTATGTTCTCAACATAAACCACATAAAAATATTGAATTTAATGCATTTTCATCCAATAATAATCTACACTGGAATTTCAGTTAAACTTTATGTATGTACATGATTTTGTGCCTAAAGGGTTGGATACTAATGAAAATTTAGTTTATTTCTATCTTCTGAATGGTGAGATAGGCTCAATATAAAAAAGAAGCTGCAACCCATGAATATAAAGGTGCTTTAGACTATGAAAAACAACAACTCTTTACATCTCCTATATTAATTCAACATAAAAAAAACATGTCTGACCGATTTCTTTGCATAATTTTCTGCTGCCTTTTACTTCAGCTCTGGTGTGAGCAGTGGATAGAGGTTTGTGACTCTGTGATACTGACGTCGTGATGTGGAAGAGCTCTCCCTGTTGGTCACTGAGCTGTATTGCAGTCTGACTCTTTCCTCTCGAGCACATAACCCCCTCTCCCCAAATCTCTTCCTCTGTCCCACAAATACTGGCCACACGTGGATGATCCCTGTTTACTGTATATATGCCTCTAATAAAGCACTAGACTTAGTCACCATGATTCTGTGCATGTTTTTTAGAGGAGTGTAGTATGTTCAAATGTGCAGTTGTATTTTTCTTCTATTGTGTTTGTTTGTGTTTTGTTATGTCTTTTTAATTAATGATACATTTGTTATGGTTTGTTTTTAACAGTGCTTTGCCCAACATAGACCAGAGCAACACTGCCCACACTCTGAAGGCCTGAAAGTGGAGGAAATGAAGAGGATCCATTGTATATTTTAAGGGTTTAATTTATTTATTTCTGCATGTTTTTTGGTATTTGGTTGTTTCTGTCTGTTTACTGTTACCACGACTTTTGCGTTTGTCAATATCTCAAAGTCAGTGTTTTTTGTTTTCACTGTGAAAATGTTTTATGATACAACAAAAGTGTTTGTTACAGATTCACTTAAAAAGAATACAAGTAAATGTACTTGTGAAGTATTTGATAAATATCTGAGCAAATGCACAATGTAAAACTTGGGCTGTTGGCACAGAGCTCTTAGCTCAGACAGTACAGTATATGATGCAGTATTAGAAAATAAGAATGTAAAAAAAAAGCATAAATATTATAGATATAATTTACTTCTCGGTGGGAATGTAGCAATATTAAAAATATATGAAATAATGATTAACATAAAATTTGATTGCACATTTAAAGATCTTTTGATTTTACATTGTATTTCTGTTAAAACTCAACAGCACATTGCACCATTGTTGACTGAAAGCTAAATTTATCACGGTATAAGAATGTAGTATGGGCTTAAAATGTGAATTACCTAACTATGCATCTGACTGAATTGTAAACTCGACCTGTGCACTGTCTGTGTTGTCATGGCAATGGCTCTGAATCAGAGACTCGCCGAGAACCGAGCAGCGATTGATCAACCACAGTCGCACTGGCGATGTCATGTTGTGATTACAAACTGCCTTGGCCTCTTGTAAACTTTTTTACTTTGTAATAAATTACCTGTTTTCAATTCAATAATGTCTTAAACAGTTGAAACAGCTAAATCTACTGTTGAAGTTACATATTTTTGTCAGCTGTCTTTGGTAAACTGAACGGGAAGGTTTTTTAGATAAACACATTCATTTTGTAACTATGTTTTATTATTAAAACTTGACGTGTGACGTTTGTTTTACTGCGGTCCACTGAGGACAGCCAGAAACTTCAGTTGAAAACTCAGAACACATTCCCTCAAGTTAAATCAAACAAAGAAAAGCAGGCCAAAGTAAATATTACACCCTTGCATAATTAGAAAGACCATATTGCACATTACGAAACACATCATATGGCTACAGACATGTGGAGATGGTTACGCCTGAACACTGAAGTGCCTCTTAAAAATCCATCTTTCTGCCACACTTCTAAAAGAAACAGTATTTCACATCTGTAAAGCATTAGTTCTGATAAGATTTCCTCATGCAACTAACTAGTGCCAGACTCACTAAAAGAGCAGAACAGCCCCTAGAGCAGCACTAGTTTGGAGTTCAGACCAGAACCACCACAGGTTACAGCAAACTTGGTCTTTGAAAAACATTATGGATGCCAAAGCAGCTCTAGTGGTGGTTTGCCTACTTGTGTTGGGACACTGCACACTCCAGGAGACCACCTCAAAGAAAAGAAACGGGAAGAAAGGTAGGTAATCCAAATCAAGCAACATGTCAAATGAAGTAACAAAATTCATGTAAAAATAAGTGGTAAATAATGCTTTTTGCAGGTGCAGACAGTGCTGCAATGGAGGAAATGAAGAAACAAATAAGCAATATTATGATGGAGCTCAATGTACTGAAGGAGCAGCAAGCATTACAGACAGGTATTCTTTTAGATGAATAATAGATACATTTTATTTAAAGGTGTACTATGTAACATTTCTGGCAGGGGGTCCACCACCTGTTAGTCTCCATGGAGATGTTATTGCTTCGAGTATGGTACTAAATATATTTACCAGTTTTCTATTGTATAACATACCTGGAGATCATGCATTCTTACTGTGAGCAGGCTCACCTCTTCACTGATGTGACTGTTGTCTTGGCTTGGTGGCGTGACCTGCTTGTCTCCATGGCGATAGTTGAGTTTAATGCCATACCGTGGAACTTTCAAGGGGAAAACAATAACATCTCCACGGAGACAGTTCTTTCTTCTGTAAAATATTATAATTATTGATGTTTATTGGAGGAAAAAACATACAGCTCTATGAACACTATTTGCTGCTTAAAAATGTCCCTGCTGGACTTGTACACTTTGGCTTACATAACTTCAACTCCTCAGTTTGTTTACGGGGCATGAAGATCCTTGGCAAGTGTTTCCTGGCTGATCATATTAAGAAGAACTTCCACTCTGCCAGTGACGACTGCATTGCCAAAGGGGGTACTCTGGCCACCCCCCTGAATTTGGATGAAAATGAGCAGCTTTATGACTATGTGCGCCAGAGCATCGGCCCAGAGGAACACGTCTGGCTTGGCATCAACGACATGGTAATGGAGGGGGTGTGGTCTGAAAACACTGGGGCGATCCTGAGGTATGCAAACTGGGAGACAGAGATCACCCATCAGCCGGACGGAGCCACCCGCCAAAACTGTGCTGCGATGTCCACGAGGGCCAAAGGAAAGTGGTTTGATGAAAACTGCAAAGAGGAGAAGGCTTCTGTTTGTGAGTTCAATATTGTCTGAAGTTTATATTGACCAGAAATTAAATTTTGTCTTTTACAAACATGTTATACCAAGAAAATGGAATGATTCAGATGCAGAATTAAAGTAATTATAAGTGCATGTAATCTTATGCATTTATTGATATTTTTATATATGGAAGTAAATATTACAATATGAAATATAAAATGTAAATAAACCTATCTGAGTGGAACTTGGGGTTTGGATAAAAAAGTGCTGTCCATGCTCTAATGGTGTTAGCTCTCTTAGTCTTTCTTTCTTTTTTAATTCTCTCTCTTTTTTAATTTTTATGATGATTATTTATGTTTTGATTTGTTTGTACTGTGATTCTAATGTATTTCTTATTCTGTAAAGCACTTTGAATTACTTTGTGTACAAATTGTGCTATGCAAATAAACTTGCCTTGCCTTAGCTCTGGCTCTCTCCCCTTTGATGCCAAAGGAGTTTTATACAAGTCATTATACACCATCGGCTGCATGTGGCTTGGGCATCTTTTGGGCAGCTCTGTTTTTTCCTGATGTAGGACATTCTAATATGTCAAGTTCATTTAAACACACATCACAACTCAAAGTGCTGTTTCTGCACTGTGGCAAGATTTAAAACTGAAATCTGTTTGCCTATTTTAAACCAGATAAGTCACCAGTTGGGAGGTAAGCATTTTAATTTAGGTTCACAGTTAAACAGAACTGCTGTGCTTCCGTACTGTAGAAGATTCAAGACAAATAAAAATGTAAATATGTTTCATGAGATAAGCAGGTGACGGACCAACACCAGAAAACTTACGAGAGATCAGAATTCAGTAACTTATTTATCAACTTTTAAATATAAGGATTAATATGGAACATCAATAATTACCTCTGTGTCAGCTCTTTATGCCTACTCGAGACGTCTGTGAGTCTGTGTGGCCGGCAGAAGGTGCCTAAGAGTCAACATCCCAATAGATGCCCATCTGTGCCCCCTTCCTCAGTGATTTCTTTCATGTCTGAAAAAAAAAAATTAAATGTCAATTTAGATGTCACAGCCTGCTATCCAAAAGGCTTTCACTGGTGTGAACTAATTTAAAACTGAAACTACACCTGTTACATCTGTCATAAAAGTTTCCGGTCAACTATGTCACTATTTTACCTTGTGAAGACAGTTTTGTGTTTCCCCTAAATATATAAAGGATTGCAGCGTTCACTGCTGCAATTGGAGCAGGTCGCTATCTCTGTGACTGGCTCTATGATGGTTTTGTCCCTGGGATGAATACAGTCTATGGGCCTAAGTCATTTGACACTTGTTATCCTCATGGATGAACTTGATAATAGCATTGATATACTCTGAATGCTCTCCAAAAGTTCCTCATCTTCAATCTAAAACCTGTTCAGACCACTTTGCCCTTGTTACTATGTAACACTCCTGAATGACTGCAGGGCAATTTATAGAGAAATTTGTATTTTATCAGAGAGAGATTGTTTACAAAATTAAAACTTGTTCCAAATGATCCATTATCTTTATATAACATTTATAGTTATAATGCTACATGTTATGGCTTCAACCATGAGGAAAGAGTAAAAGCAGGTGGTCATTTTTTTATGTTTGATTTTTATATTACATAAGAACACCGGTAAAACTGAGTGGGTTAACAATTTTAAAAGCTAGTAAAAGTATGCAATGATAATAAAACTGTTAAAGTTTCGTAAGTGTTAAAGAAGAGCTATAGATACTTAGATTGAACACAAAGGTAACAGACAAAAACTTCACATAATACACTGATTCTGAAAATTACTTACTTATGGAAGCTCCCACACACAGTGATTTCACTTTCAGTTTCCTCGTCCTCTTTGCATCTCTTCCTCCTCTGATGGTGTGATTATTGCTGCACTTGGGCTGGTTCAGGTTGAATTAATATTTGGGCCTATAGTATTTACATTGTGATTCATACTGTCACTGATTCACTGATTCACTGACTCACTGATACTGATTCACTGTCAAAAGCAAAATATGCCTCAGTATTACTCTACAAAATTCAGGCAAATAGCAAATTAGCAATAAAATGTAATTTACAAATATGAAAACATTTTAATCCCACAGTTTGGTCAAAAACAAATACATGTTGGGATATCATATTACCAATCAAATCATCATTAAATTACTCACATTGGGTTGTTTAGTCACTTAATGTTCTCCTAATTAAACTTAAACACTATAAACAAACACTATTTATGACTTTATGTGCTGATGAATGTGCCCTTTTATTGTATTTTATGAATGTAAGTGATGTGATAGAAATGCTAAAACTTTACTTCTGCAACAGCCACACTATTACTATACTATTATCATATACAATATAAATATCCACCAGTCCAGGAGTGGTGCAATGGCTTATTTGAGATGTATTGAAAAAATAATGTCCCCTCATTTTTGTAACAGCAACGTTTTGGCTTTTTTTGTCCTGGTAAAAACTTAATTGATGTAAACAAAAATAATTTCACAGACTTGGCTCTCCATCTTATTCTCCCCCATCTGGCTCTAGCTTCGGTCTTAGAGCAGACGACTCCTCTTCCCCCTCTCTAATCTCATACAGCTCATTGTCCACCAGCGGCTGCATGTGGCTTGGGGGCCTTTTGGGCAGCTCTGGTTTTTGCCCATGAAGAAAATCCTGGTAAGTGCCTACCTCCATGTCACTTTCTCTGGCAACTAGGGGCTTCTGTGTGTCTGTGTGGCTAGGAACAGCCTCAGCCTCTCCATATGCACCTATCTGTTCCCTGTTCCTCAGCAGATGAGAGTAAACCAGAGTGTCTTCAATGTAATCGTACACATGCGCATCATCGTCCTCTTGTGATCGGGGATAACCATTCTGTCCTGGCAGAAAACTTGAGCCATTTGGATTATAGATGGAAGTCTGTTGGTTGAGAGTCTTCTTCTTTTTTCTGTTCACCACGGCAAAATAAAAAGTATTAATTGAAATTTAAACTATATTTTACAAATTTACACCAGCAGAAAGGAGTAACTTACCTAATCACTAAACACACCACAACAAGGATCACAATGAAAAGGACCAACAAGACAGCCACTACACTTGCTATGATAATCAGCATCTGGCCTGAAAATAATGAAATATGTTTCGTCAACTCTCTACAACATTATTACTATTAAGAGCAACAAATAAATGGTAAAATACACTGCAAACAAACAAGTAAACATTAGTAAGTATTAATTAATAGTAATCAGCATGACATTCAGTGGTGGAATGTAACAAAGTTAAAGTAGTAAAGCATTGTACTTATATACAAATTCTAGGTAGATGTACTTTACTTTGTAAATTTGAAAGTGGATACTTTTTACTTTTACTTCACTACATTTGGGACAGTTATCTGTACTTTCCTACTTTTTTAAATCATTGTTTTAGACCTGCTGAAAAGGCTGAGGTGTTTATTTTTAACATGTACCTTTGAGCAAACAAAAACATAAAAACAGCTGGGAAAAATCAATTCAATTGTTTCTGTTGAACAAAATTCAGCACAAATCTTTATCAAAATCGATACATTTGACAATACATTTTTTAGATTTCAAAATCTGCTAAATACTTTAACTTTTTGCTCTTTAATTACATTTTTAACAGGTACTTTAATAGGTACCTTTACTTAAATCGATTTTTCAGGTGATACTTTTACTATTATTTGTTCTGGTATTTGTACTTTTACTTAAGAAACAAAATTGAAAACTTCTTCCACCACTGGTTTAGGATATTTAGTTGTAACAATAGGTATAACCAAGTGCAAGTGCAGACTATTTTATCTTGTCTGCTCATTGGAAGTGTTTAAAGGGGCTCCATGTTTTAAGGTGGAGGGTCCTGTATCTAAGGAGATGTTGTTGTTCATAAACCATGTGTGAATTTTGCCTGTGGACTTACTCCTGTGCAGTGTAACTTTGGTGAAGACACTGAAGTCCCCCTTCTCGGGCATGCAGTTGGACATGTTGAGGTAGAAGCTCCCAGACACTGTGATTTCACGCTGGACGTTCTCGTCCTCCCTGCGGCTGTAGTCATCCTCTGTGTGCCCCAGTCTTCGGATTTTTATGCCGCTGTGATGGGCGCTGCATTTGGGCTGGCTCAGGTTAGTGAACATGAGATGTGCCTCCATCTTTGGTGGGACAGTGACGATCCAAGACACTGTTGAGTAAGACTTCATTCCTTTTGGCCAACCAGGTGTGGCCAAGAAAAGAGGTGTATTCTTCACTGGAGACACTCTGAATATGAAACTTTCTAATGGGAAATTTGAGATAATTATAATGGTAAAAATGTGCACTGATTTAATTGAAATATCAATGTTTTCATGTTTTTTTCCCTCGCTTTTTACCTGAAATTTCATCCTTTATACGCGCTGTTAGTATGTTGGATGGAACAAGATCGTTTCCATTTGTGCCAGTGACAGTGATGGTCACATTGATGTGGATTTGGAGTTTAGTTATAGCACCATTGCGACAGAAAGTCCCAATACTTGAACCATCATCTTCTGCTATTTTGATCATGATGCTGTCATTACAGGGCTGTCCTGGCAGCACCCGACTGAGTGCACCCGAGGTACAGCCCAGCTCCAATGTCCCATCCTGAGGAAGTGTGGGGGCCCAGGTCAGGCTGCTGAGGGGAGGCAGGCACTGAGGCAATGGAGGCACCGAGAGGGGCAACCTGTTGCAGCTTCTGCCCTGAGAACAGCCTAAAAAGGGTAAAAGTGGTAAGAGGTAATAGCATTATAAACAGTTCAATACAACGACATACAATATTAAATAGCTTTTGAGGGGCAAAATGTGACATATTAAAGGTCCTTTTACACAAAATGTATTCTTGTAAGCTTTAAATCATGTTATAATGTTGTTACCACCGCAAAAACATATCTGGAGTTGTGTTTTGTTTAATTCATTCATTAAGTATGAATGCTCTGTTCCACTTTGTGATGTCATGAAGTGGCAGTTTTCATGTTAGCAGCTATCTTTTACCTTTTGTTCAGTAGAGATGGGCAATTCCAAGGCTGAAACCATCCAACTGATTTTAGTGACGGTGTATGGAGCTGGAAAACACAGTGGAGCACTTCCTGTACTACCTCATGACTTCACTACTTACGAAGAACTAATTATGCAGGATTTGTGTGTTAAACAACTCCAGGTATGTTTTTGATGTGGAAACAATATTATAACATAGACAGATCAGAAAATAGCGGAAAAACCTTTAAATGATCAGAACTCTTCAAGGGTCAAAAGGTCAAATATTGTAGGACAGAAATGAACAGATCTCACCTAGTTTTTTTGTGGCTGTGACTTGTATATCTTCAGGATGACAGTCTTCAAACGTGAGCTCAGTTATGCTGCCTGGGTTCAGAGTGGTCTCCTCTATGGGCACTGACTGGTGCCTCATGATACAGTCTGAGAATGGTTTCAGCTTCTTAATGTAAAGAGTAAGGCCTGGAAATCTACTTAAGTTCACCTCACAGAGCACTACAAGACAAAACATGTTGATTTCCTTTAAAAGCAGGACTGAGGATGAGTGGAGTAAGACATGTGAATGATCATATTATGTGACTCAATAATGACGCAACCCCAGAGTTCCCTACTACCTGGGGACACAAAAAGTTTCAGAATTTCAGGAGTATGTGAGCACACACTACTGCAATATAATCAAAATGATGTTAAACTCACTGTAATTCCATTTCCTGTAATAACATGTTTAAAGGTTCACCATCCTACGCTCATGCAAGCCATTCACATTTCAAAACGATTTGATTGCATTTGATTAAATAGGCCTTAAAAATGAAAAGTTTGTGGTATTTCTGTGCAAGCTTCCTACTCAAGTAACCTTTAACATCTATTTTACAATGAATATGTCTACTTGAGTAATAATTGCATAACTTCGCTAAACTCAAATCAACCAGAAATTCTGTACTTCTGTACAAACCATTTGTAGCTATCTTTGAAGCAGACACTTTGAAGCTGGTGGACAGGCCGGGGAAGTCAGCTCGAGCCTTATCCATCTTACAGTTCCTAAGGGTCATGGAGAAGCCCCCTTCCCTCTGCACGGGCTGGGCTTCTGTCAGATCTGCCACTAGGCCTGTCCGGAGCATGTCACGGTATTCCAGGGCTGGCTCCTTCTCTGCACACCGAGGCTGTGTGAGGTTGAACAGTTGTATGGAAGCCCGGTGTTTGGCTGGAACCTCAAAGTACCACTCCATAACCTTGTCATCGGGAAAACTACCCGGATAGTTGGGAGTAAGCAGCTCCAAGGAGGAACTGCCTTGTGGTAGAAGCACTGATATTTTGGCAAGGGCTAAAACAAACAAACAAACAAAAAAAATCTGTAATGCGATGCAAAAGACAAATTTATAGGGGCACTATGTAACTTTTCTAGTGGAGGGTCCCCCACGTGCTTGTCGCCATGGAGATATTATTGCTTTGCCTGGGGCAGGTGGCACCACCAGGCCAATTTGTAGCGTGACCCAGCTCACAGTAAGAACGCATGTTTTTAAGGGAAAACATGTAAATGAATAAATGTAAAATAAGTTAAATGCCACACTCTGAGGCATTCCAGGCAAGGAAATCACATCTCCATGGAAACAAACAGATACCCTTTAACAGAAATGTTATATAATACACCTTAAAGCATAGATCAAAAAACAAGGCTCAACATGGCATTTGTGAGAATCATTCATAAAATTATTGTTAGCCTCTTCACATTATTAATACTAAGGTTAATACTGTGATAATAAAACACCGTGAAATTTTTACATGTTTGAAATGGACTTACACTTGATTTCTTCACCAACTGAGACTTCATAGTTAATGTACTGCAGATTCTGTCCAGCTGGAAGCTCAAGCGAAAACCTATTAAATCCACGGGCCTGGGCCTTTGTGATAGGACCTGTTCTACAATACCTGCCAACCAGCACATTTCCTGAGTCTTCAAAAAGCTCAAATGTGTACATGTGAAGGTCAGGACAGCTCTGGGAGGGTTGAATTTGTCTCAAACCAGTTGTTCCAAAGTCTATTCTAGCTGCATTTGGATCAGCAGCCTTTAAATTCCAGACAAAGCGGCGTTTTAAATTTAACAACGCATCAAAGTTGGAGTTAGTGTTGATATTCCCGCTGCAAGATCGGGAGGTGCACTCTGGGAAGAAAGCACAATGAAATGGTCAGTGAAAAATGTGTGTATGAGACAAATGCTTCTCAAATTGCTGTTGTTTCACATTTAATAATAGAAAACAGGAGGAGTGTATTTCAGAGGAGGTATGTCTATTTGCTGAAAAAGATTTGAGAGACAATTCAGAATGATAATATACCAATAGTCCGTGAAATTTGGACGTTGAATGCTCCTTGAAGATTGCGGCACTCTAGCTCCACAGACACAGGGCCAGAATTTTCGAATGTCAGCGATGATGAACATTTTCTTTTACGTATGCCTAACAGTGTAATCCATTTGCACACTTCACACCCTGAGCCTGTGGAGGGAGAGCTGCTGAAGGAGAGGCTTGTTCCACTGTCAAGCATGACGTCCACCTTCTGTGTATCTGGATAATAAAAGAAGATGTTTTAGTGTATCTTGTTATCGAAGAAACAAAACAGAAACCACAATGCTTCTCTAGTAGCCTGTAACTTACTGTAAAGAGGTACTGTAACTAGGCCTGTCACGATAATTACTATACTGACTTATCTTTCAATGCATAAATGATGAAACAATATACCTTTGGGGTCAATATTTATCATGTGTACATTTTCTTTGCACTACTGAGACATTTTTGGTTATTTTTGGACTGTATGGTAAGATTTAAGATGCAAAAGGTTGAATTTTTAGCAATTTTGTGATTTAAATCTGCTCTTGGGTTATTGTGTCAGTGGCGTAACTGTAATAAAATATATGACAAACTCAGGAATAAAGTTAATGTGTTATTTATTTTAATTCATTTTAAGGAGATGCTGGGTGTCCCTGTTGTACGTGTATCCATCCGTTACATCAAGTAGATACCAAAAAGGTATTTTATGACTAATCAGACTTGTCTATAGCTAGCCTATACTTGCCTGAGATCCAGAATACACACTTCTTCAATAATCTACTTTAATAAATAGCCAACAGTGAGATATCATTATGGCAATAGCTACACCCATTGACGTGTAAATCTCATTTTATGCAGGCAAATCAGTCTCTTAACAAGCCAAAGGATACTATTTGAAGTCTGGATATGTGACTATAATGAGGATCCTAGTTTAAAATGACAGAGCTCAGTGGGTAAACAGATTGCCACTGACTGTAATAACATCTTGGTAACAAAATAATACGCTGCAGGCTCAGTTGTCTGGCTTTACTTACTGAAAATGAATCTATTGCTGTTTTCAGGCGCATGTATGAAGATAAATAACCTAAAGTAGGGTTAGGGTTAGGGTTAGGTTAATATTGAGGGTCGAATATTGAGCTTAACTTACCAGCAAAAGCGAATAAGAAACGCGTCATTGCGCAGAGGGTCCATGCTGTGGCGGCGGTCCAGAACATGCTCTTTCTAGTTTCTTACGTCTGTTTTACTAACAAATAAAAACTGTGAAGCTGCTTTCATATTTCACAGCTTACATTAAACTGAAGCAAAAAGCACCCCATTTGCCATTCGTGGCTTCCTAGTAAAAACGTAACTCACTTCCTGCGAAAAAGTCAGGTAAAGGTGTGGCGAGGACGGTAGGCCTGTAGAGTGCGGTAAACCCTGTTTTTACGCAACCTTTAGACTCACAACGTTCTTCAATGATGATTTAGCCTGGTAATTTATGATGAATCTGATTTATGTTATCCTAAACTTTTAATCTTGAACTGAAGTGTAGTCCTAATTCTTGATTTTTGCCCTTGAAATGTTATTTATTTGAAACATTAATTACAGGCCTATGGCAAAACAAACAAACAAACAAACAAACAAACAAACAAACAAACAAAAAAGCACATAGCTTGTATATTCTTACTATTAGTCTATTACTGTTAGTATTAGTCTATATTTTTCTGTTCAAAAATCATCTCAGACAAAATGAACCAAAGTCTATCTATTTTATTTAAGCAGTTTAACGGGAATACAAAGAAGCAAATATATTCAATCTTATGATATAAATCTACAATATAAATAGCAAAACTCTCTGCATAAAACAACGTGTTATAGGCTAATTCGGATAAAAACTTTTAACTATAGAGCAGAGATATTGTTTGTTAGTGACACATTTCATTTAAAAAGTCCTCCACACCAGATAAGGCAAATATTCTAGAAAGGTTAAAAATTATACAAACACCATTGGAGTTTAATTGTGCACAGTTTACACTGACTATAGGAAGAAGGCCTACAAGGTATACAAAATACACTTTTTTGGTCCCACAATTGGCAGTGTAAATCTTACATCACAATCCTAGTATAGGCCTACAGCCAAGCCTACGCGTTCATATGGGATGCCCATCCTCCAGAGTCCAGACAGATGTCCACTGATGGCTAGTTTTGCTACAATACTAAACTGTGTAGCAGCAGGACATTAGACTTATCTGGGCCTCCTCTGCTCCATGCCATTGGGCAGAAACCCCGCAATTATGGGTACTGGCCAGATGAGGGCAGCAACGCTCCACACAATGATCACCAGAGTCATGAAACACGCCACGAGAGTTGACTCGATGGGCTTTCTGTTCAGCCTCCAACTTTTGTCCCCTTTGAGCTCGTCCAAGCTGAAATCCACGCAGCAGAAAGTGATCTGATCTCCGGTGTGCCCTCTGGACCTGCCCTGTCCAAACCGTCTGTAGCGGGACATCCCGCAGCCCACGCACAGTCTCAACTCCTGCTGCCCTCCCGTGATCGCCAGGTGCTCGATGACCACGGGGGAGATGCCCCGGTTGATGGTGGCGGAGAAGAAAGCCCTGCCGTGGTTATTGGTGGTATAGACGAGGACATCACATTGAAAGCCGAAGTTGCTGTCCCAGCGCGCCACCAGGGATGTGGGGAGCAATCTATGCACGGTCACATTGCACTGGGACGCAGCTGAAGGGTCACTCTCCTCCACAGAGCGTTTGGAGAAGTGCACGTCCACCTCTAAGTTGGCCAGAAATCTGTTGGAGGAGTTTATGGGTGGGAGCAGAAGGTCATCGTCGCTCCATCCTCGGCAGGGCTGCACGAGTGCGACCACGGCGCTCAGAGCGAGCAGGGTCCCTCCTGTGTTCAGCATGGCACAGGGCGCGTCTCAGCTGCTGGCATGGCCCTGTTTGGAGATGTCGCTCACCAGGCACAGTCCGAAAGGATGGACCCACCTTTAGATCATTTCCAGCGGAGTCCTACAGAAGGGCTTAGCGCGGGGAAGCTGTGCTCTCCTTCGCTGCTCGCCACAGGTGTGAGCGCTCAGCTCCAAAACACAGCGGGAGCCACCAGTGCGCAGGGATACACGACACAGCGAGCAGCAAAAAGTGAACCAGATCTGCTGTAACTACTCTGTATGATAGCCAGTGAAGGGGGCGTGGCTGCTGCTGCTCTCATCACATGGGAAACCAACATCACAATTTACAGATCTTTAGGCTACAGATAACAACTGCAATGTGCTGCTGAATGAATGCTCCGGATAAAGATAAGCATATCTGTTATTTTATGCCTCTAAACAAACAAAGGCCTATACAAGATGTGTTGAACACCAGGATTTGGGTCTGGTTTAAAGCATTCAGGGACACCGTGCTTCATTTGAAAGATGAGTCCTGGAGATAATCCCAGGTGCATACAGGTCAGTTAATGTCTCAGCTCATGAACTTGTCCCATGCAGCCCTTAATCCAGCATAAACCAACTAAAGTTTCCCCAAATTGAAGTATTATATGTGTGCTGACCCATTTGTGTTTCTCTTTTGCAACTGCTTTAGGTACAGCCTCCTTGTTTGCAATGGTTGGAAAAGGCTTTAATATTTGCCATAGGTTTCCACTCAGCCCAGCATTGCTTAATCTGTCCCTTGTTTGTTCATCTGTCTGTTTTTTCTCCATCGTTTTGTGCCAGATCCATCGATACATGCAAACACACACACACACACACACACACACACACACACACACACACACACACACACACACACACACACACACACACACACTAGATGACTAACAACAGGGTTTGGTGTTTTCACAGCACAAAGACTGTTCAGTGACACCAGTCTGGATGGGATAACTCCTACTGAAAGGTACAACTAAAAAAGCACAATTCACCAAATCAACATTAAATTGTTCTGCTAATATCATCACATTACATATACATTATCAGAGTTTTGAAATTGTCAATATCAAGCCTTTTTTAATATCAAAATCAAATGAAATAGACAACACATTACAACACTAATGTGAATCTTAATAGGGCCAATAAAATAATATGATATTTTAAAACACAAAATTAGAGCTATCATTTTAATTGATATAATGAATAAATATATACCGGCCTGTATCAGAATTGTTTTTATAAAATGTAAATTGTGTTACAAAAGAAAATGAATTAACACCCTTAGATGAAAAACAATCATTGCTTCAATCTGTGAAAAAGAGCTGTTCGTTGTTTTTAAAAATCTACCCATTTATAGGCTATAGTTTATTTTTAAGTATATTTAAATGTCCCTAAACAAATGCACAGAAAAGCTTTGGCATGTAGAGTTAATCTGAACTCGGGACGCTGCCTATATCAAAGCCTGTGATTATTCCAAATGCGATGCAAATGGGAGTTTTAAAGCCTCTGAGTAATTTTTCTGTCTTTGTATCTGTACCTGTATCAAAATCACTGCTTTATTTTTTAATGAGGAAATGGTCATGTTTTCATCATAATGTAAACTGTATATAATGCATTAGAATAGATAAGAAGCTGTTGACACAATTGGATCATTGACCGCAAGCCAAGTGGTGTTGAATAATTCTTTTTCATCTTTGCCACGCTGTAATTCCAAATGGCACTTGCTTTAAATGGTGTGATTTGGTAGTGGCCTGCCTCTGATGTGCTGAAAAGAGCAAACTTAATTAGCACCTGAAAGACTCAATGCTGTTGTTCCAATTTGAATAAAGATAATGCACAATTATGAATTAATATTGTTTTTTAAATTATTTTTTTGCCTACTGGATACTCAAAATATTCCACATTTGGTCGTCTTGGCTGCATTTACAATCTAGTCATTATCTTTTGGTGGGCAGAGTAAGAATATGCAAATGACTAGCCCGTTCATTAATTATGCCGAGACATCTAAATTCTTTTGACAGAAAAATGCAAATAAGACAAAGATAAAAGTGTCTTGCGGACACAGGATTCTACTTTCATAAATTGTAGCGACGTAACGGAAAAATGAATTTGTTCTGCCATTTCATTATCTTACACTTTAACACCTCATTTAATTAGGCTTTGAGGACTGTCTTCTGTTTAGTGCTCAAGTTTAAGTTGGCTCATTAATCGCCTGTCTCTCTCTCATCAAAATCACAACCAGGACTCATCACCACGGCAACGGGCAGAGGAGCAGGGCGATGCTCACTGGGGAGTTATGGCACCTATTGATAACTGTAAAACTCATAAGATCTGGGTTATTTTTTGGTAGATTTGATGTAATATCCTTTGTGATAATGTAGTTTTCTGAAAATCAATGCACTGAACATCCATATAACCTTTTTGGTAGGGGGTGTGTCACCTGCCTGTCTCCAAGGAAATGTTGCTTTTCCTGAATAATTGAGAACCAGGCCTAGTTACTGGTTAGATCTGTGGAGAAGCAAGCCTGCTCACAATACAATCCATACCTTTCAAGGTCAAGGTTTTAGTGTGTTCAGCGATTAAAAAAATGAATAAATGCACCATGTTTAAGGCCATACTGTGGGATATTCCAGGCAAAGCAATAACCTCTTCATGGAGGTTGCAGACCCCTCACCAGAAAGAAATGATGAAAGTCCAAAGAAAACAAAACAGGCTATACATAAAACAAAGCAAAAAAAGGTTTAAAAAAAAAAATCTAATAATCTTTGTGAAATAATACTCTTGGATGATTGAGGGTTTGCACTTTAATGTAAGATAATGTAATTTTTATCACAATATAATAGGCCAGTAGTTTTCTTTAAAATGTTATTATTAAGCTATTATAGCTCTGATATAGATCAAGGTCATCCTAAAACTAAAATTTAGGACCATACATCAATAAAGTTTGTCAAAGTCTAAGTACCAAAACCAATCCAGCACTTACGACTGCAAAAGATATGTGGGTATGCTACCACTAAGATGCATTAAAGCTTGAGAAAAACTTTTGAATAAATAAACACTCTTCCATTTTCTAACTACCTTCTTTTTCTTACAGATGTGGTTTGAGTGAAAACATGAAAACAGAAATAGGACCTCGCTTCCCTGCAGAGTAAAACAGTTTTTTGGAAAATAACATCACACTTATCTGGCATGTAATTCTCAGTGAGCAGCGGCATGTTTAGACCTCTGCTCCTGCCTGCACTTACACAGATGAGATGGTGTGAGATTGCATGGTCTCCCCTCACGGTGAATCACATGTGCCCCATGGAAGGTTTGGGACTCTGGGTTATGGCCAACCAGACACCCCCTGATGTGGCTGGTCTCCACAGCTCTAGGAGATCATTTGTCTCCTGGATCTGCGCTGGAGAAAAGTAATCATCCACAGAACAGCGAGAGGAGGTGATTATAATCTAATGTTTGTCGATGTGGGATCCGGAAAGCGGATGCAAGCAGAGGAAAGGGCTCTTGGTTGCAATCACATGTGATTTGCTTGAAAAACAACGTAAGGCATGGTTAACACTTGAGTGTAAAACATACATTTGACCTGCAACTAAATGGAGAAATTGGAAAAATACCCTATCATTTATAAATATGAAAAGGGGTTTATCTTTGTTTTCTCTCCTCCAGAGTTCTCCAGCAATAAACTGGATTTGTTCAGCCAGACAGTCCCTAAGGGCATCAAACCACCATCTGCACAGCAAACTCATATCACTGTACATGGCTCTTTTCATTTAGTTTGTCAAGCATTTTTTAATGTCACCCAAGGGCAATTTGATTAAACTTCACAGACCATATTAAAGGCATTTGTTTTGTTCACGACAATGTAAATATTCATAGGGCATCATTTCGACCACATATTTGTTGCTGAATAAATAATAATAATGACTCCAACATAATAGATCTTTGTGACTTCTTTGTCTCAGCTGCAGTGTCAAAAGCCCATTTTCACATCTCCTTGAACTCTTGCTCCCACCTTGCTCTTGGGTACAAAGTCTAAAGAATCTGTCATACAGTCTTCGTGACATTTTAAGCTATAGCAATGGTGATTCATATAGCAATTACACAATTCAATTTCCAGTCCATTCTTATGAAATCTTTCAAATCAGGAAGTAACTGTTTGTCTAAAACCCACAAACTCGTGAAGTGTCCTGCTGTGGAATATAGATATAAATATATATATATATATATATATATATATATATATATATATATATATATATATATATATATATATATATATATATATATATATATATATATATATATATATATATATATATGTATATATATATATGTATATATATATATATATATAAAATATATAATATAATTATACCAATAGGCTGCCCTTATGTTAATTATTTCCTATTTTTTAATTACTTTGGAAACTGTAAGCTACAAACGAAGGCGTACTTGATCCAGTGTCGTCATTGTCAACGTAAGTGTGTCAATAAAGTTTTTTTCAAAGCAAGATGGCGCCGCGCATGCAGTCGTCGTGAGGAATGAAAACAGGTCAAATACTTAAATTTATGAGGTGGATTTAACATTTATGACATGCACCGACCATTACACTTCATACGGTCCTGACGCGGATGTGGAAATCACAACTGCACACAAACAAAGGGTAAGTGGAAGTGGTTTTGAATGAATCCTTGGAAATCTCCAGATTCGTGTGTCTTTTTCATTTCTTTAAGCTCAGAAATGATGAAGTCTAATCATAATCTTGATCTTCGCCAAAAAAAAAAAAAAAAAAAAAAGTCTGTATAAGTTATTATTTTAATGACTGTTTTGTATTTATCTTCACAGGAGCCAGTGTGCCTTGTAAAGCCCTTATCATCTCTTCTAATTAACATTTTGAATCGCTGTCATTATTATATTTTCGTAATTATCTTTGTAAAAGTATCTCACACAGTGGACTACTAAATCACTAGGCTTTACAGTTATTTTACCAAGACATTAACAGTGTATTTAAATAGATTTATTAAATAAACAAATGATCACAGAACTCAGTTAACATCTGTGCATCTATTTGCAAAAGTTCAGAAACCTAAAAAGTCCCAGTAGCACAAACACTGGAACAGAACATTTTCTTACATTTCTTTGCAGTCTATTGAATCTAAGACTCTATTGAAAACTAACCAGCTGAAAATACAAGCAGTTTACTTATTCTGTACCTCATCTCACTGGTGTGTTCACTTAAGCATCACAGTTTTTAGAAGTTATTATTATTATTATTGTTATTATTGTTGTTGTTATTATTGAGGTAACCCGGTGGATGAGTCCGGTCTCCATAGAAACACGTCTCTGTCTCTCGCCTCTGCCCACTTGCTCTCACTCCTCACGCAGCCTTGAGAGCGGCTCTCCCGCCTCAGGAGACGTGCTGCTGTGATTTCTGCTTATACTCGAGAGGATTCAGTGAAAAACACATCATACTTAAGCAGGTGGGTGGCATGGGAGGTGCAGACTACAGAGTACTGCACAGTCCTGGCCACTGAAGTATGGAACAGTTTTGTAACAGTACTTCAATTACAAACTTCAATTCAAATGCAAAGGTTTGCTATACAATACTGATTTTAAAACCAAAATTATAACATGGATACATATACAAAAAAAGAAAATACACAATAGTATATAAAAAAATAAAAAAGTTTTGATTTTATGTGTGCTTATACTAGTTCTGTTATACATCCAAACCTTCCTAAAAGTATTCTGGGAAGGTCGAAGTTTGTCCTATGTTTTATTTTTTCTGTCACGATTTTCAGATTAGTATGCCATTTCAAACTAGTTATAGTTGCATTGATTTACTGAGTAATTTATTGAGTAATACTGTTGATAAGTTAGGTTGGAAACATCACAAGTATGTCAGTATGTTGTGAGCTTTTCTTCCACCCGAAACAGCTCTCACAGAATGTAACAAACCATGAGATTATTTTCTGCCACCCCTCCACACATTTGCTTTCGTCTTGAATCGTACGACACAATCCAAACTCCTCCCACTCAAGTTTGTTGTCAGTTCAGTGGTGTGCTATACTTTTGACCATGGATATCCCCTGCTCTGACCAAGTTGTCTAACCATTACAATTAGCATAGTAATTAGCATTAGTATTTCTCCCCTACAGTACAAAAAAAGGCTAATATGCACCCAAAGACTAACAGACTAATTCACTACATTGTCACTGCGGTCATAATGGCTGAATGGTACATTAAAACAAGGAAATGTATGTTTTACTGATTTACTTATAGCCTTGTTTTTTCTTCAGCAACAAAACACTGACTGACCTTTTGCTGAATCCAAAGTTTTATTTGTCTCATTTACATTTTTATCTAACCCCAGCGTGGACAGAAAGGTCCCTGAGCCTCAAATCTAGATTCACAGACACGGAAATGCTCTTTTCTGTGCAGGTCACCCACAGTAGTATCATATAAAACTCAAAACAGATATTTTTGTTATTTTATTAACTGTAGAGTACATTTTGGTCTGTCTGTCTAAAAGATAAAATGAAAAGATGAAAGAGCCTTTATCTGTCATACAGTGGAGAAATTGCTGAATTATATTTGATAATAGTTTGACATATACTTTTAAAAAGATGCCGCCTTCTTAACAAATCTTGGTGGTGCATTTTCCATGTAGCCATAAAGTGATGTGTAATGCTGTGTGTAAGTTGTAAATTTATACAGGCAAGTTGAAAAGCAATTGACTGATTCAAAATGCCAGCCTTATTAACAGCTACATGCCGTCCACAAACACAAGCGCATCAGGCTGAAAGATAATTTTGTTGCTAAATCATGCTGGTGTGTGTGAATGAAAAGGTGCAAAAGACACAGACTGTGAAGCGACAGTTGTTAAAAACATCCCTGGAGGGCCTGTCACTCAAATATGAGACAAACTGCTGCAGTCATTTAGAGAATTCACTAAAAGAGCTCTGTGATGTTGTACGTTGAATTATTACATTATATTGGCGTACTGTTAAAATACTTGACTACTTGACATTTTTAACTCACATCACACATGTATCTATGTGAGTGTCTAATGAGCTTGGAGTTGTTGGTGAATTTTAAATATAAATCAACATATTTTAGTAAGGCATAGATTTCTATGCCCCAGTAGGAGATTAATTTCTACTTTGTGCATACAGTGTACAGCAGAGCAAACATAAGAACATGCAAAGACTCAAAGATAATCCAACAGTCCAGGAATCAAATCTTAAGACATATAACATAAGAGTTGAGCAATTTTTTCATGTCCATTGCAAAGTCATTTTTTTTTTCTTTTTTGTTAATAAATCCAAGGACAATTGCTAGGCGATACTTTGAGGGGATATGTAGGCCTGATTTTGATAACTTTCCCCAACTTATTTGATATGAAGATACTCATTTTTAGTATGCTCTGATGTACTAACAAATTGTTAGAAAAATGAATGGATGTCAACAATACATTTCAGACATCACTGCCCTGTTTCACTATGAACATGTAGGAGCAACACTAACGTGTTAAAATGAAGCTTCATGTGATCCCGTTTGTCTGGTGGTCTGTCCAAACTAAATATCGACCTAAACTGGATCTATGAATCATTCATAGTCAATAAACAATACCTATTCTCCACTACTATCTAAACCAATGTTTGTTTTCTGTGTCCAGGTGAATGATGCAGGTGTCTCTGAATAGACTGGTCTTGTGTCCTCTCACTGTGGTCAGACGTGGTTCGGTCCTGTCCGGTCTGATCCGCACCCTCTTCAGTCAGACCGGGGTCTGGGACAAAGACTATCGGCCCGAGATCAGACAGAAAGTAGAAAAATGGTGGCATCCACGAATCATGGAGCAGTGGAGGAAAGACTCACTTGAGAAGGTGAGGGGCATTAATTCTATTGTGTTATTATAGTCAGTTGAAAACTGTTATTCACTGGAAGAAAATTTGTCAGTGTATTATAAATTAAAGAAAAGAAAGAATAGTTACGTTTGCAAACAGAACAGTCCTGTCACCTCACAAACAAAAAAGACTTGACTTTGGATAAACAAAAATGGAACTAATATTTACTTCTATTGTATTAAACTTTCTGGTATATTTTACTAACAAAATTCTTACACCCATTTAATTGGATTTTTTTTTTTTTTTTGCAAAAAACTATTTATCAGCCCCTAAAAATCCTATGTAAATTTTTCAAATTTATACAGTCAAGCAATTATTAATGTTTTACATCAGCTTGACTGTCCAGTATCTATTAAGAGGTCAGATATAATAGTTGGCGTGAACCATTAGTGCTCATCCTGGGTCATTATATAGGGTAATGGCCTTTTCCTGTGAAAGCCTGACATTGAAGAATCGTTGGCATCTAACCCTGCAGTGGGTAATTAATACTTTTTAAATTCATGACTCTAATACTGATTTCTATAACAACGATACAGTAGCTGGTCTGTTGCTGCGGTAACTCTGACATCCTCACACACAAATAGAGCCTAATGCTGTCTGCTGCTAAAGACAGTGAGGCCAGTCCGAATATAGCTCCTGTCATCTTCAGGTTAATGCATTCTTTAAAGTCCTAAACCAATACAAAAGCTGGAAAACAAAAGTGCCCATTTTGAATAATAACAGAAGAATCAAGCTTTTGTTGTGCATGAATAAACTGACGTGATCTCATTATTTCCAGGGCTCAGACAAGAAGAAGTTTTATGTCCTCTCCATGTTCCCGTACCCGTCTGGAAGATTACACATGGGTCACGTTCGCGTCTACACCATTAGCGATGCAATTGGCCATTTCCAGAGAATGAGAGGGCATCAGGTACAATATGGCTGTGCCTCGGGCAGCATATTTATGAACTGCTAATAGACTCATTTTACTAGAAGTCAGAGGAAACAAATTTGTTTTGTTTGCTTGTAATTATTTATTTATTTATACATTAGTCACTAGTCATTAGTAATATCATGCATTTATTATACTACACGCTTTTTGTTCATTTCTGTTTGGCCCCTTCACAGCGATTTACATATTTATGTGTCAGGGTGACTAAAATCTAGCCTTGGATACATAATACAAGGAACAAGATGCACTCATACTGCAGTAGCACTATAATACCAATATTGCACAAAGATGACATGACTATTATTTTGAAAATTAACATTGGTTGAAGAAAAGGTGAAGAATTTCTTGATCTAGAAATTATTTATGAACAGTCAAGCCAAGCACATACTCATCATACTACATATTTATACCGGATTAAGATAAGATAAGATATGCCTTTATTAGTCCCACAGTGGGGAAATTCCAGTGTTGCAATGCACAGTTCAAGAACAGCAGGAAAATGGTAACATGCGATAAAAACAAGATAATAGATAATGGCTAAGAAATAATTTAAAAATAGACTTAAAATAGACTCTAATGTAACACACTGTTTCGGTGGAGCAAAAATATAAAATACCAGAAAAACTATTATGTACAATAAAAGTAATAGTGCAATAAAAGTAATAGTGCAACAGTTACAACCAGCAACTAGGCATTTCACAATATCAGATTTTGGTTATGATTATTATTTTGACACTTATTCATAGCTGATCACTATTCCTCTTTATAAATCAAACTTTCTCAATGATAAAGTTAAGGTAACATGAACTACCAGATTTTTTTTATTGATTTATATTAATTGAACTGAAATTACTTACTTGTGCTTCTAAAATTCAATTTTTTTTGTTTTGGTCTCTTGATTAATCATTAATGTAATAATTTTAACATCCCTAGTTGAAACTGCATGGTGTAAACATGTACAATCTATATCTTTAACCCAAACTGCGAGTATGTACTGATGTTATTCTTTTTCAAATCAAAGTCATGCAGTCGATTTTCAGCTCTGTGTTAGCGTCTTGTAGAGACGCAGAAATGAAGCTGTCATTAGAACACATTCTGACATATTGTGCTTTGTCACTTTTGTTTCGCTCCTTTATTTTTTCTTTCAGAATTTTTCCTCAAAGGGTTTGCTGCACTTTTTATTTAGTTTTTTTACTTTCCTCTCTAAAGATGAAAACACCCGCTGCTTCTGTCAGGTATCCCCCTGAACAGAAAGCGGTTACACACGACTTCCTGCCCAGGAGTGCACTCTTCTTTCAGCATCTGTCAGACACGAGCCTTGTTCTGCTTTATGCCCACAGAATCTTTTCACTTGTTAATTAGGAACAGCTCAGCGTCTGTGCCATTATTTTCATTTTTTTGGGCAGTAATAAGTGAGGGCAAGTTTTTCCTTTTTCAGATTATATTTGCTGACAGTTTCATTTATAGTATGAATGCACAATCCAAATTATTAATATGACTGTGTACCTGTATTACTGGTGACATTTGACTGTGATGAATTGAAATGGGTATGGAAGATGGAAAATTTCAGATATAGGTTATTTTATTTAAATTAATATACTTAAATTACATTAAATACCACCGAAGTACCTGTATTTCTTGCATTTGGTGTTATTATTGTTATTTGGTGGTAGTATTATGACCACCAGTATAGTTGTAAGATACCTGATTTTACCTGGTTTATTCTTTAAACTTTCAGTGTGCTAAATGCAGATGATAAGTAGACAAAATTAGATGTACAGAGTCAGCGTGGATTGTTGAATATCCTTGAAGAAAATGCAAGAGCTGGCAATACTGTACGTCTTAAGCTTCCACAGATGGAGAGAGCGTGCGTGGGTGCGGACACTTGTTTGACACCACTATCACAAAATCATCCTGACGGCGCTCCTGTCCCCTCTCCTCTGTCGGAGAGATGTGACGGGCAAAGCAGTCTCAGGTTGACTCACTTCACTGATCACAACAAGAACTGGCTCCTATGATTTTTTTTCTCTCTGTCTTGTCACTCAAATTCTAATAGCCTTCATTATGTCAGACTGCTAGGTAATAGTCAGACTGGGATTTGCATTGCTGTAAAGGGACAGTAATTGGAGCTAGGTCTGATAAAATTGAAATTCATACTAGCCACTTCGCATAAAAATGCCAATCAGTGATAATGGTCACAAAATGATTTAAGATGCAGGTATTTTAATATTTTATTAGAACAGAAGGTTTTCATAAACAAAACACACTCTATTCGGTTGTTTCTAGTTAAATTATGCTCCTGGGTCAAATATTAACTAAGACAATTAACTAGTTTTCAAATTTATAACTTTTTCATTGTGTTGCTTTTATTGGATTGTATAGCCTTGATTACCTACAGATAACAGAAAGATAACAGTAAGTTATCTACTATTGAAAGTAAGACTGTACGTCACTGTAGGAACTGATGTATTTAGATGTAAAAAAAGGAAATGTTATAGAAAACACAAGTTTTAGATATGCAAAACTGTGGAACTGTGTGTAAAGTGGATGCAAAAAGTGCTGATTAAAGCTAAAAAAAAAAAGAAACTTGCAGTATAATCTTTGAAATGAGGGTATAGTACAAGTTCATTCACAATTTGCAGACTTGCAGACATTTAGAGTCTCATTTAAGCTAAATAAATAATAACCAACGAAATGTAAATAGATATTTTTCTCGATATTGCCACCCTAGTTCTGATTGATATGCTTTTTGCAATCATAATTTAATGTGGTGTGGTTTTGAGTTCAGTTTAGGGACTGTATGTGAAATTGCTGCACACACTATGCAATATATATGCTGTGGTATTGACACATCACTATTGCTCAGCCTGTCTTTGCACTATGCTATAGCCGTCTGGTTTACCGAGCACAATCCATCGCGCACTTACAAATGAGACCCAGGCTGTTACCAAGGCGACCAAATCGTTTGAACATGAGATCCGCTCCAGCTCCACGCGTTTCCCCCTCTTTACCCATGCTTCCACTGCTTCTACTTTCATCGCTTTTCCCTCTCTGTGAGCAGAAATACTGAATGAAATGACCTGTAAAGACATAAGTGAAAGATATGTTATTGGTAGTCTGTAGTAATTTGTGTCAGTGGTTAGCAAGATGCAAGAAGTAGATCTAAATTTAACAGTAAAAGATGGAATGGATGAAAACTGGTTATTATGATGAGAAATAAAGATCAAATTATGTATTTTTTCACGGTCTATATAGATGACTTTGTTGATATTGTTGGGACGATTTTTAAAAATGTTCCCAAAAAGATATGATTTAAAATGACTACAATTTCAATAAACAATATTTTTAGACATCCACTACCCTATTTTACTACTAACCCATCAGGAAGTAGTGTAATCACATTTTGTGCAATGCCCTCTGCTTCGCTCAGGTGTTGAAGTAAAGCTTTGTGTCTATCCTTTAAATAGTTGGTTAGCCTGGCCTATGCTAGAGATTTAAGGCTAAAATGTGATGTGCTAAAAAGTGTAAATATTGGCTCATCTAGCTCTAATGAGAAAGTGTGAAAAATTAACACGCTTTCCAAGTGTGCTGTCCCAAATTGGAAATACCTTGTGTAACACTAATGCCAGCAAGCCTTTCCATGTTTTAATTTTCAACATAAATGAACAGAGAAAAGGGCAAATTAAAATACCACTTTTAAATCACTCTTATTTAGCAGATACTGTATTTAAAATGCTATTCATTAATGAGCACATAATTTTTAACAGTTTCCAGACTCCTATAGCCATTCATACTCTCGAAATTTTTTCAATTTATAGTGGTCATTAATAAACTATTCTGTTTCGGTAAATTACGTAATATTGCATTTATTATAAAAATTGTTTCTTCATTGATTTGCATTGACAGGTGCTGAATCCTATGGGGTGGGATGCTTTTGGGCTGCCCGCAGAGAACGCAGCAATTGAGAGAGGGCTTGATCCCGAGGACTGGACCAAGAAGTATGTCACTATGCAATGTTAATATTACTTTTATTAATCTCTGACAGCACAGAACATATTTCCTCTTTCGTTTAAGTCACTAACAACTCCATGGAAACAAGCAAAGGCTTACCCTGCACCAGAAAAGTTACACAGTGCATCTTTAAAATGTATAACATGTGCTTCTGTTTCTTTGTGATAGTAATATTCAGTCTATGAGGGAGCAGTTGGACAGTCTTGGACTCTGCTTTAACTGGGATCGGGTAAGGAGTCAACACCACTCTACCTCTTCTTTTGTTGTTAGTATTATATATTTAACGAGACATTAAAGGGCCTATATTACTCTATTTTCTGATCTATGTTACAGTGTTGTCTCCTCATCAAAAAACATATCTGTTGTGTTGCATTTTGTTAACACACAAATCTTGCTTATTTAGGCTGAGTTCTGTTATCAAATGGAAAACTCTATTGCACCTTGCGATGTAATGCTCTAATACGGGAACTGATCCACTGTGTTTTTAAACTCCACACACCTTCACGTGGATAATTTCACCCCTAGAACTGACATTCTCTACTGAACTAAAGGTAAAGGGTAGCTGTGAACTTGAAAACTACCACTTCATGACAGCACAAGGTGGATTGGAGCATTTTGAGCTTTGGAGATGTAGACAGACTAATATTAAAGGATTACTCAAACATGTGTGAATGAAGCACAACTCCAGGTATGTTTTTGATGAGGTAATGATATTATAACTAATATATATTATATATAAAAGCTCACAAGAGTGTTGTGTAATAGAGGACCTTTAAATATGATTTGTTTTATTGTGGCAGGAAGTGACCACTTGCCTTCCAGACTACTACAGGTGGACCCAGTATCTGTTTGTGAAGCTGTTTGAAGCAGGACTGGCCTATCAGAAAGAGGTGCAGACAGTTTCTATATTCAAGCCTGAGTGAAAACGATGTATGAGAGTCCAAAATGACCATCTGCTAGACAGAGATTAAAAGAACAATTGAGAGAAGCACTTTAATATTGTGCAATGAAATGTAATGACCTCGGTTTAAGCCTTTAGCCTTAATAAGCAAGAGCTACGTACTGTATAGATTTTCACTTTGTATTAGGGAATGCACAGTGTCGGTTTGTAGTGTTATAAACTGTGAGAAGAAACATTGCCATTTTGGCCAAAAATGTTATGGATCTTTTTTTTTTTTTTTAGAATGGACCAACTCTTCAGTGAATGATGTAATACATAATTTGTTTAATTCTTAATCTGTTGTACTTCCATATTCTTGTTGTATATGGAAGTAGAAGTGCTTTGGGTGTCTGAAATTCACCATTATTATTATTATAAATAATTATTATAAATTATGTTATACAATTTTCACATTTATTGTTACAGCAGCATGTATAGAATCGATAAACCCTTACATTCATTCCTATTGCCACACTAATTGAGATAAGCTTTTAAAATAGTGTAATGACATCTTGGTTTTAGCCTGAATAAGCAAGCTGTATAATACATGTATTGATTTTCACTGTGTTTATCCAGGCAGTGGTGAACTGGGACCCTGTGGACCAGACGGTGCTGGCTGATGAGCAGGTGGATGAGAGCGGCCGCTCCTGGAGGTCTGGGGCTGTGGTGGAGCAGAAACTGCTCACACAGTGGTTCATCAAAACCACCAACTATGCCAAGGTTTGTGCACAGGTTATTTTGAACATGTGAGTGTGATAAGAGGTACAAATAGTTTTAGAAATGCAGGCCAAAATGAGCAGAACAGACCAGGCTCTCTGATAGCAATCATGGCTAACACTTCAGTAGCAGCAGCTGCAGGAGTGCCTTTCTGGTTGTGCCTTTCTGGTTGTGTAATCAGACCCCTGGAGACTGTCATTTGTAGCTTTCAACAAGCTCAGAAAGAAGGAGAAAGAAAGAGGGGAGAGAAACAGGGAGAGAGGGGGGCAGGAGCTATGCCACCAGGCGCCGGCCAATCTGATGCTGAAACTTGTGTATTCAGAGGTGAATGAGTAGACACTGAGGGACAGTACCTGCTTAACCCAATGCTGTCACGAACATGACATTTTAAATACAGGTTGGATCTCAAACACATTGTGAATAATTGCTTAATGTGTTTTCCATTTTGCTCCATCATACTGAGTGGTTTCATTGTTGTATCGTTTCCAGTTTCCAAGTTTGGCTTGCTCATGTATTATGTGGGTGGAGGTAAAAGCTGAAAACTAATATTATCTGATATTAATATAAGAAATCAATAACTTTCATAATAATGTTTTATTTCATTCAGCACATTGTTAAAATCTAACATTTAAAGAAATATACAGTGCAATGCTGACTAGAAGGCGAAATACATTAAGTGGGTATTTTACTACTGGGAATGATAATGACAGTTGACTTCATGTTGAACTTGATGAGTGGACAGGCCTCAGCTGGTTGGCACCACGCTTTGGCAAATTTGCACCTATCTTAGTTCAAATTGGAGGTGTGAGTGGAGGAGGAACCGTCTTGCTGTGACAATGTGTTCTTGCATTTCTAATTTTCGTTCAGAGATGTGCAAAGGAAGGAAGAGGAAGGTGTTATGAAGCAGAGTGAGAGAGAGACAGATGGAGAGCATAGAGGAGGACAGCATGTAACCCATCGAGAGAAAGCGCCGGACTGTGATTTTTTGCTTGTTCATTACTTGTTTCCTATTATGGTTAATTATGTTTGAATGGGATTTTCCTTTTCTTTGTTGGGTCTTCATGCTTTCACGAATTAATGGCACTGCACTGCGCAGATGAAAGCATGTTAATACTGAGATGGATTTGGTAGCACCTGATGCACTTGTATAAAAGCGTTTAGATTTAAAGGTTTACACGCTGTGCTTTTGAAGGCTATGGCGCATTGATTTATAAGCAACTGCTTACATATTGTTGAGAGCATCTGTACATTAACATCAGTGTTAACTTTTGACCTCTGAATAGAGCGGCAGTTTCAGTGTCAGAGTTTAGAGTTTAGATGTGTCTTTCACCACAGAATGTGCAAACATCCACAGTCTTCATGTTTCCATGGAGACCACTGTCCTTGTGGTACCCACTGCCCAAGACACTGAGAACTTTACTTCTGATAATTTCATATAGTAGATCAGATCTATCTTAATAATCATGGGCCCTTATAAAAGGGGGCATGGTGAAAAAAGTCATATTGCTCATTTAAATCTTTTTTTTTTTTAATTATTATTATTTATTTATTAAAAACAAAATTTTATGTCAAGTCAGTGCCATTTAACACAAAAAGCCATTTTATTCTTCCAAAGTCTTAAATTTGCTTCAACAGCCCTATGAAAAACCTTTTATATGATTTGTTTTCAATCTTTCCTATTTAATTCTTGACTACATCCACTGTTTGTTAGCTGTACAATGAATATGATGTAGTTTGGCTAGCAGAGAAGAACTGTGAGTAATAGGTTGTGACGGAGTAAAAGGGACTTATAGCACTTCTGGCCTCAGCTCAGCTGTGGCTTTTTGGCCAGGTCCTCGTTAATATGCATAGCTTTCTTTAATCATGCTGAATAACTATTGAGTGAGAGGGGCTGAAGAGCGATGCAGCAGACTCTTGAATGTGCCAGAATTTTCAGAGAACTGGGGCGAAATAGGTCATCATTTTTGAATGTTGAATACATTGGTGTATATAATATTTCAAGGTCAATTGCATTCTTATAAATGACCAGGTATTCACAGGGACAGATTTTAGCATGGCTCCAAAATGATGAAAGGTCATGAAATGAAGTTGCCACCACGATTTGGGAAAAATATCAACTCTCAATTTTTCTGACAAGCATTGTGATTTTCATTAGATTTGGGCTTTATGCTTTAATAATAGGATTCTGTTCAAAGTTCACCTTTTTAAAAAAAGTCCAGAAGAATTGACAAAAAGAATAAAATATGAACTGACAAACTAATCCAGTAGTCTCATTTCATAACATACACTATATTGCCAAAAGTATTCGCTCACCTGCCTTGACTCGCATAGTAACTTGATCGATATCCCATTCTTAATCCATAGGGTTTAATATGACGTCAGTCCACCCTTTGCAGCTATAACAGCTTCAACTCTTCTGGGAAGACTTTCCACAAGGTTTAGGTTTGTGTTCATGGGAAGGTTTGTGTTTATGGGAATTTTTGACCACTCTTCCAGAAGCGCATTTGTGAGGTCACACACTGATGTTGGATGAGAAGGCCTGGCTCTCAGTCTCCGCTCTAATTCATCCCAAAGGTGTTCTCTTGGGTTGAGGTCAGAACTCTGTGCAGGCCAGTCAAGTTCATCCACACCAAACTCTCTCATCCGTGTCTTGCTTGACCTTGCCTTGCTTTGTGCACTGGTCACTGTCATATTGGAAGAGGAAGGGGCCATCTCCAAACTGTTCCCACAAAGTTGGGAGCATGGAATTGTCCAAAATCTCTTGATATGCTGAAACATTCAGAGTTCATTTCACTGGAACTAAGGGGCCCAGCTCCTGAAAAACAACCCCACATCATAATCCCCCCTCCACCAAACTTTACACATGAAGTCAGACAAGTACCGTTCTCCTGGCAACCGCCAAACCCAGACTCGTCCATCAGATTTCCAGATGGAGAAGCGCGATTCGTTACTCCAGACCTCCAGAGAACGCGTCTCCACTGCTCTAGAGTCCAGTGATGGTGTGCTTTACACCACTGCATCCGACACTTTGCATTGCACTTGGTGATGTTTGGCTTGGATGCAGCTGCTCGGCCATGGAAACCCATCCCATGAAGCTCTCAACGCACTGTTCTTGAGCTAATCTGAAGGCCACATGAAGTTTGGAGGTCTGTAGTGATTGACTGCAGAAAGTTGGAGACCTCTGCGCACTATGCACCTCAGCATCCACTGACCTTGTCCTGTCAGTTTACGGGGCCTACCACTTCGTGGCTGAGTTGCTGTTGTTCCCAATCACTTCCACTTTGTTATAATACCACTGACAGTTGACTGTGCAATATTTAGGAGCAAGGAAATTTCACGACTGGACTTGTTGCACAGGTGGCATCCTATCACAGTACCACGCTGGAATTCACTGAGCTCCTGAGAGCGACCCAGACTGTTTCTACAAACATTTGTGAAAGACACAAATGTTTGTAGAAACAGTCTGCAGGCCTAGGTGCTTGATTTTATACACCTGTGGCCATGAAAGTGACTGGAACACCTCATTTCTATTATTTGGATGGGTGAGTGAATACTTTTGTCAATATAGTGTATTTGTGCAGATCTAAACTACAGGATTAGCAGTTTTTTATGCAGAATAAGACAGAGCATTTTGTTATTTGTGGAGGAAATTATGATACTTTAAAAAAATGCAGCCTTTAAGATTTGCTAATTGTGTCCATTCAAATTGTGATTTTGATTCAAGTATGATTAATCTTTTAGCCCTGTTATAAATCATGATGGTGCTCAGTCTGAAGAAAACCTTTTGTTTGCTTCTCCATTGTTCAGCCTCTGTTGGACGCCTTGGCAGATCTTCCAGAGTGGTATGGGGTCAAAGCCATGCAGGCCAACTGGATTGGGGAGTGCAGCGGCTGCTATTTCGACTTCAAACTGAAGGTAAAAACTTTTTATTTTGCACTATAATTTTTCTGAATTTTTAAGTGCTTTTCATTTATTCCTTTTTGCCGTTTTAAAGCTTTCATAAGCCCTACATGCATTTTACATCAAGTCTTTAAACAATGTTGATTAGCAATTTACCCTTGATATTTCTTTGTGTCATTAGAATACATTGTTCTCTCTAATTCAAGTGTTCTCTAAAAACATCACCATATTTTTGTTGCAGTCGTTCTCAAATTTCAAAAGAGACACACTTTTGTGTTTGTATTAAACCATTATAGATAATAACGTCACGGTTTCTGCCGCTGCTTTGTGTGAAAACCCATTACTTGGGGTCAAAAGCAGGTTACATTTTCTCTGTATATCCTATCTATATCATATTGTTATGTAGCTATTTATCTAAGCCACATCACACTATAAAACTAACCTCTATCAAAAGACCCATTTTAGATTATCCCAGCACAACATTACAGTGTAAAGTGTGTAGTATAATACATTCAGTTTCAAGTCATTCAGCTCCATCAATCCATCTATTTTCTTCCGCTTATCCGAGGCCGGGTTGCAGGGGCAGCAGTCTAAGCAGGACTCCCAGACTTCCTTCACCCTGGCCAGCCGAGAGACATAGTCTCTCGTGTCCTGGGTCTTCCCCGGGCCCTCTTTGCAGTGGAACATGCCTGGAACACCTCCCCAGGGAGGCATCCAGGAAGCATCCGGAATAGATGCTCGAGCCCTCTCAGCTGGCTCCTCTCGACGTGGAGGAGCAGCGCCTCTACTCTGAGCTCCTCCCGTGTAGATGAGCTCCTCTCCCAGCCACTCTGAGGATGAAACTAATTTCACCCCCTTGTATCTACGATCTCGTCCTTTCGGTTATTACCCAAAGCTCATGACCATAGGTGAGGGTAGGAACGTAGATTGACCGATAAATCGAGAGCTTTGCCTTTTGGCTCAGCTTCCTCTGCACCAACGGTTTGATACAGTGACTACATCACACTGCACCGATCCGCCTGTCAATCTCATGCTTCATCGTCCCCTCACTCGTGAATAAGACCCCGAGATACTTGAACTCGTCCACTTGAGGCAGGACCTCTCCACCCACTTGGAGAGGGCAAGCCACCTTCTTCCGGTTAAGAACCATGGCCTCGTCAAGCTGGTCTAGTGTTCCGCGGCCGGGATGAAAACCACACTGCTCCTCCTGAATCCGAGGTTTGACCATCGTTCGGATTCTCCTCTCCTGTACCCTGGAATAGACTTTATCGGGGAGGCTGAGGAGTGTGATTCCCCTGGAGTTGGAACACACCCTCCAGTCCCCCTTCTTAAACAGAGGGACCACCACCCCGGTCTGCCAGGCCAGAGATACTGTCCCCGTCCGCCACGCGATGTTGCAGAAATGTGTCAGCCAAGACAGCCCCACAACATCCGGAGATTTAAGATACTCGTTCACCCCCAGAGACTTGCCACCGAGGAGCTTGCCAACCACGTCAGTGACTTCAGCCAGGGTTGATGGACGAGTCTGCCTCCAAGTCCCCCAAGTCCTCAAAGTATTCCTTTCATCGTCTGACAACAACAACATCCTCAGTTAAGGTCAACAGCTCTCCAACAGCACTGTAAACAGTGTTGGTGAAGCACTGCTTCCCCCTCCTGAGGCGTCAAAACGGTTTGCCAAAATTTCTTTGAGGCTGACCGATAGTCCTTCTCCATGGCCTCCCCAAACTCCTCCCAGCCCAGATTTTTTGCTTCTGCGACCGCACAGGCTGCAGCACGCTTGGCCTGTTGGTACCTGGCAACTGCCTCAGGGGAGAACATAGCCCACTTGGACTCCATGTCCCCAGCCTCCCCCGGAATCTGGGAGCATCTCTACCGGAGGTGTGAGTTGAAGGTCCTGCTGACAGAGGGCTTTGCCAGACGTTCCCAACAGACCTTCACTATACGCTTGGGTCTGCCTGGTCTTTCCGGCTTCCTCCTCCGCCAGTGGACCCAACTCACCATCAGGTGGTGATCAGTTGACAGTTCTGCCCATCTCTTCACCTGAGTGTCCAAGACATGCAGCTGAAGGTCAGATGACACAACGTCAAAGTCGATCATCGACTAGGGTGTCCTAGGCCTAGGGTGTCCTGGTGCCACGTGCACTGATGGACACCCTTGTGCTTGAACATGGTGTTTGTTATAGACAAGCTGTGATTAGCACAGAAGTTCAGTAACAGAACACCGCTCGGGTTCAGATCAGGGAGGCCATTCTTGCCGATCACCCCTCTCCAAGTGTCACTGTCATTGTCCAGTAGAACAACGGATTCCCTGGTTGGTGCACTGTCTAGTACCCCTCCCAGGGACTCCAAGAAGTCCGGGTACACAGCACTGCTGTTTGGCCCGTAGGCCGACACAACAGTGAGAGACCTGTCACCGACCTAAAGGCGCAGGGATGCAAACCCTCTCGTTCACTGGGGTGAACTCCAACAGACGGCAGCTGAGCTGTGGGGCAATAAGCAGGCCCACATCAGCCCGCTTCTCGCGGGCGATGTCAGAGAAATGGAGAGTCCAGCCCCTCTCAAGGAGTTGGGTTGACAGGGGCGAGGTGACATTCCATGTTCCCAGAACCAATTTCCATGTTCGGAGATCCGATTGTCGAGGCCCCCGCCTTCGACTGCCACCCAGATCTCTTTGCACCGGCCCTTTACGGATCCTCCTACTGGTCCATGGGAGGATCACTTGTTCGTGTTGTGCCCGGCCGAACCCTGTGGGGGGAGGTCCAGCCATCAGACGCTCGCTGTCGAACGCCCACCCGAGGTCTGGCTCCAGGGTGATGCCCCGGTGACACCAATTCGGATGACATAACTAGCCTCGTTCTTGTACTCATCATAAGGGGCTTCTGAACCGCTATTTTCTGACCGGTCCCACAGGACCTGTTTGCCTTAGATGACCCTACCAGGGGCATAAAGCCCCTGACAACATAGCTCCCGGGATCATTCAGGCACTCAAACCCCTCCACCACGTTAAGGTAGCGGTTCAAGAAGGGGCACTCAACCACAAGTTATATTAAATGTTTACATTTCAAGTGTAGTATTTATTTTTACTTATTTTTAACGGTGTTGTAAAACAGGATACATATTGTAAATAAAACATTATAACATGCTATAAATGACACACATCAGTTAGTTCGTGTCTAGTCAAGTTAGTTGCTCTACCTTATAAATATTATCATATTACAACTACTATGAAAAAAATAAATAAAATTACTAACTTTTTTGGAATAATGAAAAACTGTTCATGTAAAAAATTGTAATGATCAATATTGACCCCCAGAATATATTGTTTCATCTATAATTTATTATCATTTAATTATTGTTATAGGCCATTTCCCTCTATTGTCTCATTTTTTAAACGTATTTACATACAATTAGATCCAACTGTCATAACTACAGATGATCAGACTTGTTTCCGCTGACGTGTTGATGCTCCTGTGTTTTCTTCCAGTTGAATGGTAAGGAAACTGGGGAGACCCTTTCAGCGTACTGCTCCTCCCCAGAGACGGTGTTTGGAGCTGCTTACTTGGCCATCCTGCCCTCCCACAGGCTGCTGCACGGGACCAGTTCTGTGCGCACTGCCCTGGAAAATGCCTATCAGCCTGGGAAAGGTGGGGAGTGTAGTTAAATTTGCCTTGAGTTTCAAATAATATCACAATATTATATACAGTATGTGCACTTAATTGAGACGGGCACAAGCAAAATGTTTACTAATAATATAATATGCAGGTATTGTGACATGGTGCAGTAACTATAGAGGGATAATTTACCTTTTATTTAACACTAATGATCAAGTTCATGCAAAACGACAATCTTTTACTGCTTTTATCTATCTTGATTTGTGTACATTTTGACTAATTAAGGGGGAAATTGCCAGTGGAACAAGTCATATTCCACATATTACGTAGCTGATTTCAGCTTCCCGTTATATGGAACGTTTTGAGGACTTTTCCCTATTAAAAATATAGAATTTCTAGTTTTTAATCATTATGACATCAATACTAATTTTTCATCAGTCTCTTTACAATGGTAAATTTGTGTGTATTTTCCTTTTGAAGATTCCTAATGATATAATTGCCTCTGTTGTCTCATGTTCCCATCTGAAACTGACATCACTTTGGATCTGCAAACAGCTAATTTGTAAATTTTTATGCAACCTGTTGTTCAAATATGTCTCACTGGCACAGGTTAATTGGGATTCCCCTTTAGTCTTGGCCTCTCTGTCCCAGGATGCAGTTGTGTGTTGATTATTAAACCGCAGGGAAAGTAGGGCAATTCTCATAGGTCTGTTGTTGACATTTCTCTCCTCCTCAGACTCCCTCACTGAAGTCACAGCCTACAACCTGTTTACTGGACAAGAATTGCCCCTTGTCATCTTCCAAAAAGAGGAATTTGATGGCTATCTTGATACTGTCATTGGTGAGTTTCTTTCTATGTCCAAAGGAGGAAATTAATTGATATGCAAGATGAAGGACAATGTTGCGTAATATCTTTATACTAATAATTCTTATATTACTTAAGTTACTTAACATGTTTGTTAAGGGGACTCTCCTAGGTTGGTTATTTACCAAGTAGGCCTACCAACTGCGCTCTATGAGTACCACCAGACTATTCCAGATCTAAATTTGGCCTAAACCAGGTCTAAAACGGTAATAATAGCATTGCTACAGACATTCAAAACAAGAAATTGCTCAAGAAAAATAATAAAATAGTGGGTAAAATAGACTAAAACAAACATAAAATACTGTTGAGGACCTTGTGGACCACCAGGTGGGTACCACAGTTTGAGAAATACTATACTAGGTGTATTGTACATTATGTTGGCTGTACATAAATGGATCATCTATTACAGCCCTAATAGCATGTTGCGATGACTACCTATGTGTGTAAGCCCGACTGTAGGTGGTACCTCTGGGATTTCTAACAAGCTGAACATCACAGGTGGATGGCCATGGGTTCCCCCCAGTTCCCCTGGGATACAGCTGCCCTTTAGCATACGGCAGCAGACCATTCCTGTTCAAGTTTGTTTACGTCGCTGCACCTGTTTTTCAGGTGTTCCAGACAGCAGTGACCAAGATCGGGGTTTGGCCCAAGTTCTAAACTTGAAATGGTCTACAGTTCTCAAAAATAACCCAGATGGGACACAAACATTGATTAATTCGGCAGAGGTTTGTACGCTACAAGTGAATACTATGTAGTGATTGTTGATGACTAAACATTGTTGATATTCTTAAAGTTTTCAGGCCTTAGCAGAAGTGAGGCTTTTGACTCCATTACCCAGAAGGCGAGAGAACAGAGAGTCGGTGGTCATCTTACAAGCTCCAAGCTCAGGGACTGGCTCATATCAAGACAACGATACTGGGGAACTCCTATTCCTGTGGTGCACTGTGGGGATTGTGGTCCAGTGGGTGTTCCCGTGGACGAACTACCAGTCACTCTGCCAAAACTGGTGTCCATATCAGGAAAAGGGGCGTCACCACTGGAGTCTGTGGAGGATTGGGTCAACTGTAAATGTCCCAGGTAAACAACAATCAAATAAAACTATTACAATTTCTTTAAAAAACAGACCAAAACAGGTACAAAATTATGTTTCTGGGCTTTTGTGGTTAATTTTATGGTCCTTTCAGAGATTTTTTTAATGTATATTCATGGCAAACCAACTTCGCTTGACACCACACATTATTTATAGGATTAATATCTTGTTTGGCTCAGGTTATGCAATGAGCAGCATTTGTCACTGCGAACCCAGACTTTAATTTAAGTTACATAAGCCTGCTGTTCCTCAACAGACTCACAAATACTATAGTGCACACCTTGAAAAAAGCATAATTAATTAATCAGGCAGCCTTCATAGTCATGTTTCTGAGATGATGGAGAATACTGAGTGCTACTTAGGTTCTGTCTCCAGGGCGTTTGCTGACGAGGGAATTCCTTTCTGAATAAGACTAATCACCGTTGCAGCTCCATGTTGATTAAAACAATGGGCTACTCACAGGCAGATGGCAGGAGTCATCAGATTGGGTTCACTCTTTTTCACCAAACCATGAGCGGTGATTGATGGGTGTAATCGTGAAGGCGCCGTTATCTGCTGTTGTCTGTCTCTCGTCCATTGTTAAGTGTCTCTGGAAATTTGTTCTCCTCAGTCGTCGACCATGTCCAATTAAAGTTTGACTGAACCCAAGCGAATAGCATGATGAAGGATGAGCAGTAGACAGTCTGATCTGTCCTTGAGAAAGTCATTTCCTGTATCCTCATCTAGTCTCTGACCCTCTGTGCCAGTGTAAATTAACCTGCTGAGTGGAGCCTGCTCCAGAGAGGCCTGGCAGGGGCTGGGGAGGTGGATGTGACAAGGTACTGTCCCACAAATGTACTGATAACAAGACACTACAGACATGCACAAATGGAGGGCTATTTTATGAGATGAGAGCACATCCAGAGTGGACAGCTGCTGCTTTCGCCCCATCTGTGTGAGAGCCTTTTGGCTCTTTCCGGATGATGCGGGAAACTGCAAAGATCTTCAAGTTGATACTGATTCATGCTGTTTTGTACTAGATGAGTACCACAGTTCTTCTGTACAGTTGTACAGGATGTCTATTCATGAAAATTATTTTTATTGTTCCAATAAATTAGAAGTGGAGAAGAAGGTCACCTTTCATGGTGGCATTTCTTTTTTTGCATTTTCTGAGGGAAAGGATTATACTCATACTATATTGTTGGGCTTTTTATGAAATGAAATAACACCTGGCTTCCCAATATTAACCTTGATACACCTTATCCTTGTTGCTAAGCAACCTCCATCCTTTACCTCATCAACACAGGCTTATTACAGAGGGATATGATGGGTGGTCAAGAGGCTTTTGGCTTTCACAGCCATTTTTGTGTAACTGAAGTTGTAACTATTTTCTTAGTTGGTGATAAGAGATATTATTAGCATTCACCGCTCTGTGCTACCAAAGATGGAGAGCATTGCCAACTGTGAAACTGTAAAACCACTGCACATTTTCTCAAACGCTGAAACTATTATGTTTTGTCTTTTCTTGGTCCCAAAATCACCTGGTGTGCTCTGTCACTGCTTCTAAAAGCCTTTATTATTATTACGTGTTGTTGAGCCTGTTCCTGCATCTCTGAAAGTGGGGCCAGCAGACCCCTTTCTCAAACCCATGTTTGGCTGGGATGTAACAGGAGCATGAGGTTGTTATTTCCAACACAAACATGAAGGAGGTCTGCCAGCGTGCCCTGTTAGCTCAGCCTGTTAGCTAGGGCACCGAGGGAGAGCTCTGGTGCCAACCTGGCTTCAGCTGTGTGCTCTACAGGGACATGACCCCTATAGCCAGATGGACATGAACAATTATCTCACCAAATAATATCTCATACTCAGAGGTTTCCAGACTCCGAATTTGGACCTACATGTGATTTAAAGTTATTGCATTGTGTTTGAGTGTAATAATCATTTAATCTTACATGCTTTGTTATTTTCCAGATGTAATGGACCAGCAAAAAGGGAGACAGACACCATGGACACATTTGTGGACTCTGCCTGGTATTACTTCAGATATACAGATCCGCACAACACACACAGGTACAGACCTTTTCGGAAAATCAAAATGGAAAACCACATTGCCCTAAATCTTGCCCTTAATCTCTTTGTAATACTGACACTCCACTCCTCTATTATCCATTTCAAAAATATAAACAGTTGAGCTTCGTTTCATAACGCAGTTCACTAAACGCTTGCATCAGTTGCCTCAAAGTTTTGCTCAGTAACAATGATTATAGTGCCGTAGCTGTCAGCTGCTGGGATGCCCATGAGGCTTTATGTAAGAGATTAATTTTCCCCTGCCCTGATCTGACCATAAAGCTGCTTTGAAAAGAGGAGCGGTTTACCCTTTACTTTTCTGGCAGGCCAGATTACAGCACAACAGGAAAAGTAATTACGGTACTCTTTTTGTGCTATACAGGTGGCCTGCTGAGCTGCCCTGGCGCCACTAAATAGCTTCAATTATTTCCAGCTTTGGAGCTTAAAACTGTTGTTGGCCCTCATTCAGTATTTCCTTCTATATATGTCAGCCACAATGACAGAGAAGTTGCCTAAAAAGCAGCATTTGGATAAGGGAGATGATGCCCTTTCAGTGTTAGATTCAGTCTGCCCTCTAGAGGATGTGAAAGAATATGTCACCCAAGTTATTAGATGAGATTCATACAAACGTCCAAACACCCATGAGTCCACCCACAAGTTTGAGAGTACTAAGCTCAGACAACAAGAATAAATGTTTATCTCATGTTTAAAATAGTTTTTGAGTGCAAATAGCTGGTTATTTTTTTTTATTATTATTATTGTTTTATTGCATGTTTGCTTGATGTTGGTGCATTTACTCTTTAATACAATCATCTGTTTTTCTATGTGAATTTTATATTTTTAGGACAGAGTTTGTTGTTTGTAAATGTACTATATTTATAAAATAACCTCAGGTCTTGCTTAGTAACAGCAGTGACAGCTCTTACATGTAACATTAATTTTCTGTAGACCGTTTGAGCGCCCCCTAGCGGATCACTGGTTGCCTGTGGACGTGTACATCGGAGGGAAGGAGCATGCAGTTATGCACTTGTACTACGCACGATTTTTCAGCCATTTCTGCAGAGACCAAGGCTTTGTTGCTCATAGGTAAGAGTATGAACCTCTATAGTGATTTCTATGTATATATCTTGCACAGAGCATAAAACTAAATATGGCATTTGTTTCTAGGGAGCCATTTCGAAAACTGTTGGTCCAGGGCCTGATCAAAGGACAGACATTTAAACTGGCAAAAAGTGGACAATACTTGAAGAGAGAAGAGATTGACTTCACAGGTACAATGCAATGTGCTGTCTGTCAAAGTTATTTATTATGAATGGTGTGAAAGATCTGAAAGGTCTGAAAATGGTATGCTGAGCTACAACTAAATCATTGAAGTCACAGACAAATCAGGAGACCAAGAAATCTAGTCTCTTCTAATTATCGTCATACAGAGAGGTTGCCAACTTCTTTCTATTGCCTAGTAACAAGGAAGGAGGTTAATCTTTGTGTTATCATCACTGACAATCAGAGACTGTTTGCACACACTATTAGAATACAAACTAAATGATAAGAAAATTACGTTTTTGTTTTTGGCGGTGGCAGAGTTGTATTTATTGACAATAAAAACAAATTATGTGTTGTATTTATTGATTTAGTGGTGTTTTTATATTGCAATTCAGTGCTTCTCTGTTTAATTTCAATATTAAATTTTATTTTGTAGGGCCAAAAATCAGGGCTCAACAAAATCATTGATTAAAAAGAAAATTTGAAATTTGATGACCAACATTCACCAGAAACAAGCAAATGGTTAACTGTCCCAGAGCATCTTCTTTCTTTGGACCCTTTCTCAGCTAGGAAAAACTCCAATAAACACAAGGAGAACCACAGTGAAGAAGGGATCCACTCCCATAGACAGACTGTAGATGTGTCCAGGACTGATTTTAATACAGCTCTTTGCTCCAACAGACTTTTCCTTTATCATTTACATCTCTTACCTCTAATGCTCTGATTGATTTTGTGGCTTAAACGATCAGTCTTACAGGCAGGCATGAATTGTGTTAAAATCTTACTTTAGGCTCTAAGAAAACTGTGATGACAGTTTTGGCAGGTCACTGGTGAATGTGTATGTGAATGGGTCAGTGGGTTCTTGATGTAAAGCTTAATGTGTGTCTAGCAGAGGTATATAGAGGTAAGTGCTATATAAATGTTTCAATTTGTTTCTTTCTAGGTGAGGAGCCTGTTTCTCTGAACGGTGATGAGCTTGAAATCACATGGGAGAAAATGAGCAAGTCAAAGCGCAATGGTCTGGACCCTCAGGACGTGGTGCAGCAGTACGGAGTGGACACCGTGAGACTGTACATCCTCTACGCTGCTCCACCTGAACAGGACATCCTCTGGAACGTAAAGAGTGAGTGCCTTGTTTTATAATATTTATGCCTGCATTATTCTGTGAAGGATCCACTCCCCTGATTTAGAAATGTCCAAGCAGGAAATTCATATTATATAAGGATATATATTTTCATTTTTCCTTGTTAACGGCTTCACAAAATCACTATATTGAGCTTGTGGTCAAGGACCTGTTCATTGACAAGTTGCCTCTATAAAAAGGTGCAACTGTGTGATTTTGAGCTACGTTTTTTAGAATGTTTTCACATTGTATGAACCCACCCTGTAATATGGTCTGGGGTAAACATCACCTGTCAAGTGTATGTTTAACCGGTTGTTCTGTATGCTTACCTCCTCAGCGGATGCCCTCCCTGGTGTGTTGCGTTGGCAAGCTCGTCTTTGGCAGCTAGTCACTAAACTAAGAGGAGCTCGAAGCCTTGGAGATGTCCCAAGCCCATCATTACTGAAGAAAAAAGAGCGAGCGGAGGCCAGAAAGATATGGGAAAACAAGAATTATGCCATTAAAGAGGTATGTGATTGACAAACCTGTGCATTACTCGTACTAATTGTAATCATTAGTAAGTTTGTAAGTGTTGCTATTTACAACGCAAGTCACATTTTTAGTTAATGTATCACTGTGGGTGGTCAAAGTTATATAATTTGAATTGATGCCTTGGATTCCTAACAAGCTGCCACTGGACTTATTCTGTAGCCCAGGAGTATATAGCAGTCAGGTCAATCCAGTGTTAAACATCCATCGGTAACATGAACCCCCCCAGAGGAAAGGGTAAAAAAAGAGGGCATGGAAATTGATTTTAAATCCACTCTGTCTCCCTTCACAGTCTTTAAATAGACCGCTTTGGCTGCCAGGTTTGATTCTGTCCCTGCAGCGCTCAGGGTCATCCTTTAAAGGGCCACAGGCTTTTGCCCTAAGCTCCCAAAGCCAACCTGTCTTTGATCTATTTCTCAGAAAAACCTCAGCTATCGACCCGCCGCTCCCTGTGTACCTTTCCAAATGGGTTATTTTTTCTCCAAGGCTAAGATGCTCGTCATATCTTTTACAGCTCATTTATTTTATAGCGATTTGAGGGCTACACGATTGGAAGAAAAAGTGACGTTAATTAGTTTTCAGTTTTCAGCTTCTTGTTGTATGCAACGTTCTGAAGACTTTTTCCCATGGATAATATCTATAATGTAATATAATAAAATATAGTAAGGCCAGTTAAATTACAACAAGAATGTAACACTTATCAGTCAAAGTGAATCACAATAAAAACTTTACAGAGATTATACCAAGAACACAATGCTAAATTTAGAACAAAAATGTAAATTAAGAACTTTACAATATTTATTACAATATTTTAACTTTGTGATATTTTGTGCAGCCTTAATAGACGTAATAGATGAAAGGCTGACCTAAGTATATACTTGTCATCGGTTATACAAAACTCCACAAAACTGTTATGTAACTGTTATATTAACAAGACATTTATTAATGCACATTCCTATTTTTCAGAGTAAAAATAAATGCAAAATGAATGAATGAAGTTCTTTGTTGAACTTGAAGAAACTATTTTGGATGTTTACAGGTAACAACTTACTTCACAGAGGATTTCCTGTTTAATGCAGCTATTTCGCGTCTAATGGGCCTGACCAACACACTAACCGTAAGAATACATACCACAACAAACACCACTTTTTAAAAAATCATTGACATTGTTGTTTTTATTTTAGAGTGCGACTGTCAGGGTCCTACAGCACAGTGTGGAGTTTGAGGAGGCTCTTGCTGTTCTGATTTTGATGACGGCACCAATGGCCCCTCACCTAGCATCTGAACTCTGGGCAGGTTGGTTAAATAGCATGCATAAACAATACATAATATAAGCTACCCATATTTTTTACTCAATTGTTCAAGTTTATATACAATGGGGTAACACTTTACGAAAATAAATACAAAATTAAATCTGTTTTTATGATAAGAAAGTCCTGATAAACCTTGGTTCTGAGGTTTTATTAGTTACATATTCATTTCAATAATAATAATAATAATAATAATACAGTTGTGTTAATTATTTCTTACCCCTTGCTAACCTTTTACCTATTAACCCACCACATAATAAAGGCTGTTACCAAGTTAAATACATGTGTGATGTTACTCAAGTTGTCATAGTTACAGTTTTGTCTTTATCTGGTCTCACAATTTCATTATTGTGAAAAGGACATTGAGTCAGATAATGGCCTAATTGCCAAACTTACACAAGAGAACATTCAGTGATGCAACTAACAGCAAGTGAATAGAGAAAATGTGACAGTTTCATGCTGTTACTGTTAAAACTCGTTATCAAATCAGTGCTATTATTGTAAATCAGATTCTCCCTCTATTGAACAAACCACAGGCAGCTGACTCTTAATCTTTAGAGGAAAACAAACAATACAGAGGAACACCAGCGTCACTTTCCCTGCCTCATGTTGGACATCCTCCAACTGTTTCAGACACACAAGTTCAAAACCAGAAAGCCTCTTATAACCGGTAACACTTTAAAATAACTACACTTTTAATAGACTAAATCATGAACAAAGAGTTGATTCATAATGAGCAAATATTTTTAAGTGATTCTGGCTGTTACTACTTAATTAATACCATAACCCCTAACCCTAACCTTGTAATTTGTTGTATTTGTTTATTATGAATTAAGTCTTTGGTCATGTTTTATCAAGGCTATTTAAGGTGTAGCTATTATATATAGTGGTGCCTGATGATAACCTTAAAGTTTAAAAGGATGTTTTTACAAATGAAAAACAGGTTAATTTGGATTTAATGAATAAATATTTAATTAATATTTAATTAATACATATTTTTTATAAAAGGCATGTTTCAAAAACTTGTGGTACACTGATGTCATTGCACAAATCACTCACAGTTTGTTTTCGCCAACTGTCCCTAGATAGAGGAAGTTCACATCCTTCCCCTGTGCCCTGTTTGGGTGGATCTAGTTTCAGAGGTCCCCCACATCTTGTGTATTTTGTCTTAAAAATATATGAATACATTGTTACAAATGTGTTATTATTTGTGTTTGTCATTGGTTGTATCTAGGCCTTTCCCAGGTAAAGAATCCTTTAAGTCCACTGCTTCGAGAAGGAGATGTGTTACAACAGTCTTGGCCAACAGTGGACCCTGAATACTGGGAGACCCCGGACTTTGTGGAGTTGACTGTACTGGTATGTTATGCACACAGAGTGACAAGGCCCACACACTTGCCTGTATTACATTACAGTCATACTCTTGTTATATAACCAAAACAGTTATGAACTTAATAAATATAACGTCAACTTCAGTCACAAAATGAAACTAACTATTTCACTAATTGCACATTCATGATTTCATTAGTTGCTATCTCTTCATGTTGTTGGCTTCCTGAAACTTTTTCATTGAAACCAAAGGCTTAGCCCCATGATTACATCCATAGCCTGTAATTTCCAGTAGAGAGCCTATGATTTGTCTTTGTGAGTGCTCATGCTGCATGTGTGTATGTGCTCAATGTCAAGTGGTTGCACTCAAAGTTAAACAGACAAGCAGGTCCATAATTGGAATGATTCACTGTTACTTTCTCATATTGTTGGTCTACCTATGTAAATATTATAGAAATAATAAAATGAGAGTTCATGTAAAATCCAAATACCTAGACCTGTTCTTTTTATCTTCTGTATCTCCTGGAAGAGCATAGTTCAGTCTCACACTTCTGTTCACATGATCTGGTATCATCTGACTCACTCCTGCTAAACCTCAAAGACAACTTTATGTAATGGCAACCACACAATGCACTAGGCACTACAGATATACAGTATGTGATTACCAGCTACTGGAGCAAGACCAATGTGTCAGTGCCCAACCTGTGGTTAAACATTAATCAAACAACTTCACCCTAAGAAACTATTGTATGTTTGAACTAAACCTTATTTTGAAATTGAAAGGTTTAAACTATGCACCATACACTATATAACTTATCTATGTTGCAGCAATTCAGTTACAGGTGTTTTTATTGCTTAAACAAGGCAACGCAATCTGTGTGTGGAGTTGCTTCTCAACAGATTTGGCAAAAAAAGGAGAAAATTTAATTTGTCAACTGGACATAGTTTATTTGGTTGAATACGTTTCGCAGCTCATCCAAGCTGCTTCTTCAGTTCTGGTCAGATGCTGGCGGACACTGCTTTATATCTGCTTGAAGGGAGGAGCTTAATTACAATGAAAATTACTCTGAGACAACACATATTTAAATATAGTTACAGTTGGTCAGGTGATACAATATGGAGTTGTTAACAGTTTCTGTTAGTCATGTGAGTCTATTCAATATGGAGTGGGAGTGGGGGAGTAGTTAGCACTACTCCCCCACTCCCACTCCATATTGAAGCAGCTTGGATGAGCTGCGAAACGTATTCAACCAAATAAACTATGTCCAGTTGACAAATTAAATTTTCTCCTTTTTTTGCCATGGATTCTACCTGGATGACTGAGGGATTTTACATACATCTCAACAGATTTGTTGTACACCTTGGCCTGGTGACATCAGCTGCTTGTTTCCATGGAGCTGAATGTGTTTAATGCCGTACTGTGGAACATTCTATCTAGGCAAAGCAGTACCATTGTATCAGGCAGGTGACGGACTCCCTATCAGAAGAGTTACAAAACACCCCTTTAAGTACTGGGCCACAAATGGTTCTCAGTGCCTAAAGTCATTTGATTTAGGGTCAATCCCATTTCTAATTTCTACCCCTACCCCTACCCTTACCCTTACCCTTTGCCCCTTGCCCCTTGAAGCTGAGCCACAAGGGGTAGGGGTTGAAAGTCAACCCCTATGAACTGGGACACCCCTTCAACAATCACATACGTCATCAGTAGTCTCCTCCAGCTTTTACGTAAGCAGACGCGACAAGCTTTTGCCAGAAATCCAACATGCTGTCTACTTCTTTGGTCTCTGTGGTTGTGGTAGCTGCCGTCTTGCCGGTGATTCGCAAGGCATTCTGGGAAATTGCTCATACCCCTCCGTTTGGAGTGTGCCTCTGAAAAATCTTCGTTTGGAGGGGTATAGAGCACTACCACTTTCCCCTACCCCTCTGCCATACCGGGAACTGGGACACCCCTACCCCTCCACGAGAACGCGCAAAACAGAGGGGCAGGGGAAAGTGGTATGGCCAAGGGGTGTAATGGGATTCAGCCTAAATAGAGATTTTATCTTCATTAATTAAAATGTAACTACATGAGTAATACAGACATTACACTACACTACACTACACTGCATATAATTGATCTCATATGCTGTAAATACGCTCTTGGTTTTCTTCAAAGTTTTCTGTTGTGGCTTCTTCAGTACAGTGTGGTTTATCCCCACTACCTCTATCCTTTAATCTCACATTTCAATTTGTCCCAGAAGAAAGGCCTCCACCACAAACGGCAAACACAAAACAGCTGAAATCATGATCCATAAACATACATAGAAAATAAGCCTTGAACCATGTTGATGTTCACAAGAACAAAACACCACTTACAACATAGTCTAAGTTATTGTAGCCTTCTCAGAGTTACCACAAATATTTAAACATATGCAGTGATCGTGGTGGAGACTAACTTCCTCTGATATCTTTTATCAGAGGAAAACCTAGATGTCCTCAACACTATACTAGGCGTGTGTATATTTTCTTTGTACAAGTAGGGACCTTTTTCTTGTTATATTAACCCTATAGCTTATTTGAATTGTACTGAATTGTAGTTGGTTGAATAATTCACTTCTATGACACGATATATAAATACTAGAAAAACTATGAAGTATTTATTTTACTGCTGGTTAGGAAAAGGTTTACTGGGAGTTTCCTGTTAGTATCTCTTGAAGTAGTTTCAATAATATTGGTTATCATTATTTTTTTCTCTAGCTATATATCGTACTATAAAATTAGTTTCTGTGACAGGTCTACACCACACACTCTGAAGGATAACATTGGTAACTTGTATCTGTCTTTTACTGTAATCCTTAGGTCAACAATAAGGGCTGTGGGAAAGTGACTGTGCCTGTGCAAGTGTCCAAGGATTTGGATAAAGTGCAGAAGCTGGTGTTGGACAGTGAGCTTGGACAGACTCATCTAAGAGACCGGAAAGTGAAAAGGGCCATTCTATCTCCAAGGACAGCGCTCATTAATTTTCTCATAGATGAATGACTACAACATTCACCACTGCTTTTAAATGGTAGGCTGCTTGAATAGAATATCTAGATAAGTGTACTATTTTTAGAGCTGGGGGAGAAAAAATAATTTTGAACCTTTATTATGAGTTGTTACTTTGTCTTCCCAAATAATTAAATGACAAAATTAGATATAATAGGACAGATAAAACATAGCACTAAATATTGAAAGTGAGATTTCAAGAGCAAAACTGTGCCTCATCACCCATGTTCTCATTGGTATCATGATGTATACAGTATGGATAATACAACTTAATATTCCCTAGCTCTAACTTGTATGCATTTTCCATAAAATGCACTGTAAATATGTTCAAAACAATTTATTTATATTTTTAATAAAACAATGAATGCATTGTGTAACCAGTTCTGCTCTGTCTCTGTTGGTCTCCACTTCAGATGCCAGTCATAGTTGTTTTATCTTTGTATCCCTCTTTTGATCCCACACCTCTTGTCTGCCATGTAAATGTTTGCCAGAGTCTCTTCCACTAATCTAGCCACATAACTCCTCTGATTACACACACAACGTCTAGATGTTTCCTTGAATTGCAGAAAATATCAAGTACTTTTTCTTAAGATCTATTCTTGTCTGTTCTTTACACCTACCTGTGTCTATTGATTATGTCATCTGGAGGCTGAGGTGATTCAAATGAAAGATTTCAATGGACAAATGCCTGTAGTGAAGTGAATCTGCAGGACTGCCCACTGGTCTATCTATCTATCTATCTATCTATCTATCTATCTGTCTATCTATCTATCTATCTATCTATCTGTCTATCTATCTATCTATGGATGGATGAGTAGATGGATAGATACATAGATACATAGATACATAGATATATACACATATAGAGATATAGAGATATAAAGATATAAAGATATAAAGATATATACACATATAGATATATATAGATGTATAGAGAGATATGAATCAGCACTTGCTTGCTTTTAGAGCTCATATTCTTTGATAGACATATAATCATACACAATAATGAATAATTTAAAAGAAAGAAGTTGGCTTGCATTTCTAAAATTGCACAGTAGAGAGAACAGTGTACCACTTTTTGCAAATTCAGCTTTTTGGTCAGGAAGTTGCTTTATTTTTGTATATTTTCATTGTGTAACTATTTCAATATGAGTATGCCAATTTTGGATTGGGGGAGTACAGATTTCCATTACTCGATTTTCCATATTTCTGCTCCATCAACAAAGATCAGGTGACAGGAAAAGACACTGGAGAGACACAATAACAGGAAACAAAACGGCAATGTATTTTCTAGAAAGTGTCACATCAAGGAAATGCTAAAATATCCTTTAACATAACTAAAATTAATATATTATCTATTTCTATTATTAATATGCCTGTATATGAACTTCCATTGATTATCCATTAAACTAACCCAAAATCTACTGAATAATTACCAAATGTATGCAATTAATTATTTGAAATTACTCTTGTTGCAGAAGATAATAAAATGTACTCACATCTTTTTTTAAAACACTGATTTTTATAACTAATTTTGTCACAACCTTAGAAATGTTCACACATTTCATGGCGCAGCAGTTTCCATGACGACCAGTATTATTGGAAATCCCACAGTTTTACAGTGACGCACTTTCTCTATGGATGAAAGCTGTATTTCTTTTTGCATACAGTAAAACATACTTGTTGCGGGTTTAATGAGTTTTTTTAAATGTTTTGAATTACAAGCTACTACTGTTTGAAAAGGGTGGGTCTGGTTGCACTCACAAGGAAACTGGCATTACAACCCACAATCCCAGAGTGCTATATATGTTATTGTCAGCTTTCCAGTACTTTCAGTGTGAGCTCATATCGAATATTATGTACTCGTTTGGGGCAAGAGTAGACAGGTTTAGAAGATTATTGATTTACTCAAATCACCACTGTAACCCTCTTCCAGTTTGGCAGGAATTATCTAGGCCTACTTCAGTATATATCCTGCATTTGCTCAAAACACTAATTACAATGCCCATTGATAAGAAATGCTGAGCTCATAATAAGATGGTTTGTATTCAAAGTAACTGTCGCTTTTTAAGATTTGTGCCTTTTTAAATGTTTTTCAGCCTACAAATCTCACATGGGGAACTCCTGTGTCAAGGATGCAATGTGTAACTTTTATGGTAGGCAGTTGCCATTAGTTTGTCTCCATGGAGATATTATTGCTTTGTCTAGAATGTTGCACAGTAAAGTCTTAAACATATCTATCTTACAGTTATTTACTATAGTTCAGTAATACCTTGCAAAACGAACCTTACTGTAAGTGGGGTCCAACCAAGGCAAAGTTATAACCTCTCATTGGGGACAGCCAGGCAAGTGGCGAACCCTCCACCAAAAAGTTTCATAGTGCACTTTTAAATTATTTCCCTTATTTCCCCCGACAATAGTCAGTGCCAAAGCTGCAGTGGCTAATTATTATGCAAATTACTGCACACTAGGAGTCAAACATGCCGTTTTGAAAAAATAAACGAAACGATGACTGAGTTTTTAGGTTTATATACTATTTGTACCACTTATATCACCATGTAACTTATAGCCTATTGTCCTATAGCCATGTCCTTTAGCGTATGGAAATAGGTTATTTTATTTTATGTGGCCCAAGTGCCCCTTATTTAACCTGAACATAAAAATGATCTTTCTCTATATGCTCCTGTTAAAATAGTTTATGACTACACTAAACTAAACTGGCCCAAACTGCTCTGTTTGGTTCCACATAGACCCCGCAGCTGCGCACCGTGAGCTCTGCGCACTGCGCCTTTAAAAACAATCTGTTTTCAGTGGCAGCTTTCGACCGGTGGCCACGTACGGCAGCGCGCTCCGGTTACCCCGCGGTCTTCTGTCAAGGGAGCACTGATTTAAGTTGTTCTTTACGTGCCATAATCGACGGAGCCGGCATAATATCGACTTTCATCAACTTTCTGAGTGTTTTTCTACAGGATAAAGTTTTGAATGAGTCTTTCCCGGTGGGGCTGAAACGCGGGAGGAGGGAGGGGGCACTTATAGCGGGTCCAGGATCAGGTCTGATTTCACACACAAGCGGTTTGTTCGAGGAGAGCTGAGCTGGACACCAGAGGTCGGTGAACTTTTCTACATTTGCACCTCGGATAATAGCGTCTGGAAGGACAAGGTTGCATTGGGACTTTAGACTTCTGCCCTCTATGGGGACAAACTGTAACTGGTAAGACTTTTCCACTGGAATAAATAGACTTCTTTTGGCTGAACTTTTCACTACTTATAAAATGGATAAATACGAGGACTTGGGACTCGAGGCAAGCAAGTTCATTGAGGACTTGAACATGTACGAGGCGTCCAGGGATGGTTTATTCCGAACGAGAAGGGACGCAGGAAATAACCCTGACTTTGAAGAGACAAGGAGAGTGTTCGCCTCCAAAATGACAAAAATACATCTGCAAAAGCAACAAGAGGAGATGGCAAAGAACAGCCAAGCTTTAAGAATGAACGGGGGTCACAACAACACGTATTATACCAAAGACAGACCACCAATAAACAGTTTTAGACAGTCTGGGGAGGCAGCCGCCAAGCCCCCCATGCTCTCTGCCCCAGCCGCGGGTCAGTACGCGCACTCAGCTATCCAACCTGAGTCCCCAACAGCTAGAGCGCACGGCTACGGAAACAATTACGATAATAGGGAGAGTCTAGACCCACATTCATACCAACACAACACCTCTACGGTTCCCAGCCCAGGAAATGCGTCTCAGTGCGTGCCCACACATCGCCAGCCGCCCGGGCATGCTACTTCCTGGGCCCCATCTATAGAGGCACAACTTTCCCAAACTTTGACCAGCGGTACGAGTGCACCACAGTCTCCACAGCAAAAACCTGCCCTTCCCATCACCAACAACAGTCTTTCATCTCAGCACAATCAGCCCGGAGCCTCACCATTTAACCGCAGTAAAGGATGGGCCAGTGACCACCAGATTTCAGCCAAACCAGAGCCTATCCCCTCCCTGCCTCTCAGTGCCTTCACGGGAGGAGCGGACTTCAATGTGCGCCAGTCCTCCTCACAACAACCAACAACTCAATACACTTCATCTCCATCTTCCAAACCTTTAACCAACCACAACGGTCCCTCTCTGGTGCCATTGGATACACTCAAAACTAAGGACATACCAGCGTCTGTTGTACCTGTCAGTAAAAGTCCCAGCCAAGGTCAAAGTGCGAACCAAATGCCAAACACTGGAGAGGCAGTCATCCCTGAACCCCCAAAGCTTCCACAAATGCCCTGCCAATCTCCTGTCCCAGCAGCCCTCGACCAGGGCCCCACAGCAGCCGAAATAAAATTAGAAGCCATCACTAAGCGCCTGGAAAATGATATGGATTCACAACCAAAGCAGGATTACTTTGGTAAGAACTTGTTGTGACCTGACACCAACAAGGGCAGGGGTCCTCTTGTCCTCAACAAACACAAAACATTATGGAAGTTTGTATGTATCTATCTTCTCCATTTACATGTCTCAATATTCTATCTATCTATCTATCTATCTATCTATCTATCTATCTATCTATCTATCTATCTATCTAATTTTACTACTTTACTTTCTAGTAATACAAGTCTATAGTAACTCAACTAACAGCCCACTTTTTAGTTATACAATGAGCAATTCTTTATTGCTTTTTCATGATACTCTTCGGAAAATACATAAACGGCAACTGAAACACATTATTATGAAATGGCCATCAAACTAATTCATAAAATCATGGTGTTACTCTTACTTTACCTTTGACATTAGACGTAAGTGACAATAATACAGGATGATATAGCCTATTGAAAATGCAGTGGAACACTGACTCTCAAACTTTATAAACTTAATACCTAAAAGATTTGGCTTTCTGTGCACCACCAGATTTAAATCAGGTCAGATCAAAACAAGACAGAACGTGGATAAAATAGACACTAACTTAAAAAACTGCAGAGGAGTCCATGTAACATCTGAAGGAACTTGGGTACATATGCTAAACTACACTGTAAAGGTTATCAAAAGTGAATGTTCTGAATGTATAAAGCTGCATTTGGAGAAGAGCCATTGCTGCCACACAGTCCAACCACTTCTGTGATGCCATGAGTGCATTTCAGATCCGCCGGGCCCATTGAGCATTTATTTGTGTTTTGTTGCAAATGTCACTGTCATAACAAGACCAGAAATAGTGCAGTGGTTTGAATATTCTGCATGTGTGGGTGGGAACAGTGTGTAATCATCAAGTGGAGGTTTTTAAGTAATGCGCTTCAGTTTATCTATTTTTACTGATATGGTCCCACGTAGAGCCCACACAGAGTTTCTGAATGAAGTTTCCCACTAGGCCAAGGCTCATACTCTGAGTCATGCTGCTACATTGGATAAACGGAAGTCGTTTTCCACAAAGACTATTTAAATTAGACTCAGGAATTAAAGGGTCACGTTTATTCTTTTCTGGTTAGGGAGAATAAATTGGCATCATTAGGTTAGGCAAATATATGGCCATGTAAGCAAATTAACTCTTTTGGTCGGTCCTAAACCTGCATAAATAGATGAACAAATACATTTTTTATCATAAAATGTCATCTAAAGCTGACCGCATGTTTTAGCATCCTCTCTTATGAGCTTGAAAAAAGAAAAGAAAAAAAGATTGTAATTACTAAACTACTTAACTGTAAGAAAATACCAGCTAACAGGTGCCGATTGGCTAACTACAAAACTTAAAATGCTACTGCAGTTTTGGTGAGGAAAATGAAAACTAAACATTACAGTGTTATGTAATGTAACTGTTACAAGTATGGCAAAATGAGAGAAATGTATCAGGAAGAGCATTTTATACTTGCTAAGACAACAATAATTTGCTACAATTTGCAACTACTGAAAGAAATGTGACAGAAGATTAAGAAAATTATGCTATTATGGCTGTATTTTGACTCAAGCACAGCTGTACAGGGCTGCGGTGCAACAAATGGGGAGAGTGCTGATTGGCATAAGTGCAGATGGAGGTTCTGGGAAAGTGGTCTGGTGCCAAGCGGCTGCACCGAGGGAACGCACAGGAATGTCTGGAGGAATTTTAGAAACAAGCCTTAAAGATACAAAGAGATGATAATTTAAGAGGTGCTCAATGTATGGCTGGACAAACTAATAGATATAAGGGGCAAACTTGATGATTTCTCATTGTCCAACACCACAAAGCTTGAGTGTGGGATATTTGTAGAGGTCACCCCAAAAGGCAGAGAATGTTAATATGCTCATATATTTTTTTTTTCCACACTCTCAATTAAAAGTGACCCTTTATTAGTCTGTCTACATCTCCAAAGCTCAAAATGTTCTGTTCCACCTTGTGATGTCATGAAACGGTAATTTTAAAGTTAATGGCTATCGTTTACCTTTTGTTGAGTAGAAATTGGCAAGTCCAGGGCTGAAATGATCCAAATGATTCTAGTGAAAGTGTATGGAGTTTAAAAACACAGTGGAGCACTTCTTGAATTACCATATGACATCACGAGGTGGAACAGAGTTTCATGTTTGAGGGAAGAACTCAGCCTAAATATACAGGGTTTGTGTGTTAAACATGAGTGAAACAAAACACAACTCTAGTTTTTGATGAGGAAACATAACACAGATTAGAAAATAACGTAATATGGGACCTTTAACATTTAGTCTAGTGCTTTCATGCAGCATTAATTTCTCCCATCTGGTAATAAAATTTTATACCAGCTTCTTCCCAGGGTTTTGGCTTGTTCTCCAGTGTGTTTTAGGGCGTGTTAATGTGTTTCAATTGACTTTCTGTCTTTTCCATGCCTGCTTTTAATATTTGACTAGTGCATGAAGACACAGCGCCATTCATTTCATTTTGTAAACTCAAATTTCAGAGGCATTTTTTCCAAACTTGGTGCTCATTCATGGCTGTTAAAGATGTTTTCTCGGCTAAATAGACTGGCATTTGTGCAGAAAGTAGTCCTTAAGTTTTGACAGCTGAGAAAAGTGAAGAAGAATTTGATGTTTTGCTTCCCTTCCCCTAATTTTGAAGCTAGCTTTTTTCAGTCCCTGAATAATATAAATATTTGTGGAATATTGGACTATGTTTTTTTCCACATATAAATACTGAAGGGAAGTACAGGTATTTCAGTCAGACAAGAGGGACACCACAGGACAGGAAATTAAAATAGACTCTTATATATATTAGCCTTGTCACGATACAGACATTTCAAACTTGATTCGGTACAAAGGAAAATCATCAATACGCAGTACCAGTTTTATTATTTTATCTTAAAAATGGCAATACTCACCAACCCAAAATAATGATAGTTTCTCTAGTACTACCATTCGGTCTTATACTAGTTTTGATCAGTCTAGTTCAATATCAATTACAGTTAGTATGTGGGGATCAACTCTAATACATAAGCATGAAAAAAGAAGAAATGTTGTCCATTTTCTGATCTATGTTATAATGTTGTTTCCTCATCAAAAACATACCTGGTGTTTTGTTTCATTCACACATCTTTAACACACAAACCCTGGCTGAGTTCTTCTCTCAAACAGAAAACTACATTTTAACTAAGGCATTGGAATTATATGTGAGTTGTCTGAGTCTTAAAGTTGTGCTTTTTATGTAAACAAAATATCTTACATAATTGCTGCATTCCTTTGCTTTCTAAGAATACCAAATTGTTATCCCTCATCTTTTTCCAGTCACTAAATCCGCTGATATATCCGTTGATGACATGGGGACATGGGGAGTAGCTTGGCATTTTTATTTATAGTCCCACTGTATATTTTCTGTCACTGATAGTCTATGAGGAAACATTTGAAGAACATCATTAAGTAACAGTGTTTTTGGAGGCAGCAGCCGCGTGATGCTTGTTGGTTACACTGGAAACAAAAACGTCATTGTCTTTATGAAAAAGGCTGAAACAGGCTTCATATCTAATATAATATATGAGCTGTTGTTTTCTATTACTGTTTTCACTATAGTACAAAATTTATCTCCACGATGTTAATTAGATATACTATTTTTATACAATTATGTCATTTTCAAGACAAAATAATAGTAGTTTCTATAAAAGTACCACATGGTCTTATATTGTTTATCATGCAGACTCTAATACACAACCGTACTGTAATACAATTATTGATATTGATATTAAATGAGAATCCTTTGATACTAGGTTTAGTATCAATACATTTCTGGGTATTGATTTTGCTGATAACCCTCTACAGTGTATTTTTTCATATAAGGAATGCATGTAATGTACAGTTGATGTCTCTGTGACATGCTAATCTGAAAGTGCTTTAGGAAAAATCACTTCTTATCTGTCAAAGCTGATTCATGGTCAGTGGTGAGTGACAGTGTTTGACAAGTGCATAGTCTAAACCAACAGTATATTGTATGGTTTGGTAGCTCAGCTGTGCAGGAAACAGTGGGAGGATGAGATGGTAGAGAATAGAGCAACACAATGTCATTATTCAGTTCATTTATAATAATAACTTCACTTCACCATTTTAATCAAATTGCTGATGTGATATGAAAATGATATGATATGAAAACATCTTTTATCAAAGGCCTAATTAAGATGTTTATACATGTCCCAGCCAGATCAAATAAACAGTCTGAAACATATTTCCTCTTTTAATAACACACACAGTTACCCAGTTTCCTGACTAAGAATTAAGTGTTATTCTATCTGTTGCACATGGATGACGTAATATGAATTTAATATCCATATCCTTGTTCCTTTTATTGTTGCACAATAATAGTGTATGAGAACATCTTCAGTGCTCTTAATACAATATGCATGTGAACATCTTGTGACTTGGTGTCTGTTGTGTTTTAGGGCTCTGTGTGAAGTGTAACAAAGGTGTGTATGGAGCGGGCCAGGCCTGTCAGGCCATGGGCGGCCTGTACCATGACAGCTGCTTCACCTGCAGTGCCTGCAGTAAGTACAGCCCACACGATGTTCTCCCATTTACTCTTAAGACTTTAATCTTTTGTTCTACTTCAGTCTTATGCCGTCAAGACCCTGTTCTTTATAAAGGCACTTCCTCTTTCCTTATTCACTGCTGCCCCGAGCAAAACCACACAATTACTCTGGGATCACTATACTGGTGTTCAGTGTCTGGGCGTGTCAGTCACACCTTCTATAGAAAGACATGATGAAAATTTGCTTTTGCCTTCAATTCTCCAATTATATATTAAATTATATGATATTATTTGACAAATTAAGATAAATTAATTTCTTAGCCCCTGCTGCATTGTCCTGACCTTGTTCAGTCAGCCATGCAGTACCTGTGACATTTGGTGACCAGATATTTTTATCAGATTATTTGTGCTAAATATTTCTGGCACTGTTATCACCCCAAGCACAGCCCCATTATTCCACCTCACCTTTGACCTTTGAGCTTACAGCCTTGAATGTCCAACATCTGTGTTTGCCTCCCTGAGAGTGCACATTTGTGTGAGAGACAAAAAAGAGGGAAACTTGTGTCTTAAAAGTGGTCAGTGGAGTTTACACACCACATACCTCTCATAGCTGGCCTCATGTGGGGCCAGTGAGGGTTATGCATGCAGCAGCTACCAGCTCCATGGGAATGCCTCTGAGCTGGGGCGGCATGCAGGCGGGGGTCTTGTTCAGAGAGCTGCTAAAGGACACTGAGCTATGGGTCAGAGGGGCTCCACATGACAAACACTGTTACTATTGAGAGAGCACTGCCCACCACATTCAGCGTGCACTTATTGTTACTTATTGCTGGATTTCAGATGACAGCACAGCATTCATATTTCATACAGATGAGTGACAGCTAAATTAGCTATTGTTACCATGCTAATCTTTGTTGTAATACATGGAGTTCTTGGGTCTAGTCATTAACATAAAATGATCAGATTCAACATTTGTGAATTATCCTTTTAGAGATTTTGTAGAAAAAAAGTAAGTGTAAAATGTAAACAATAGGAAAATTAACGACTACCCCACTCCCCATCTAAGTGTATGACAAATCATATCCTAGAATCATAAAACTACCTATTTTAATAAAGAAGTCTATAGCCACTTTCACTGTAAGAACTGAGCATTGAGTTCAGACTTTGAATTAAGAAATTTGTCATTTTGTTTCTGTTAAATAGCACTGGTTAAAATATGTGTTGTTCATGAAATAAGACTCAAGGCCATTTTAATTTATTTTTGAGATGAGCAAATCAAATTCTATCAAAAATCTATATTTTTCATTGCTTGGCCCTACTTACTTTATTTGGTATAGTTTCATCAATATTTTTTGGGGAGGAAGGACATTCCTGCTGCTGCTAGGAGCTCATGTCCTTCACAGCGGGGGGTGTCTGCAGCCAATCATTAACAAACACTTCAACTCTTAAACCTAGTGCAGCTGGAGATTGAGGAAGTCCATTAGGTTTATACAATAACATAAAACGTTGACTTGAGATTGCTTGAAAATATCCACAGATAATAATGTGCAGCTGAGCTTCCCTCTGACCATGACTAGGGTTAAGTTCAGTGGTATGCTTACATCTGGACAGGAGCTTTCTACGGTTTTGACAAATCGCCCCAGGGGTTGTTCGCTTTATAAATACATTTTTTGTGTGTGTGTTAAAGAAGGCATATTATGCTTTTTTGATATAAAGTATTAAACTATAACTGCATAGATAATCATTTTACATGTTTTTAATTGTAAATGGCAACATTCATTTAAGCACATTAATAACAGAGGGACAGTTGACTAGTTCAAACTCCTGTGACTCATCTTTATTTTTCAAATATGTTTTATCATATAGGTGATAGGTGAAAACTAACATTTTCTGAATGTTCATGCCACAATCACAGGACAATGCAGGATTGCATAAAACAGTCGATCAAAATACAACTTTGAGTAAGCTATTAATGAAGGAACACCATTATAACATGGTTAAATAATAGCTGATATTGCATAACATGTCTCCTTTAAGGTTTCAGTGATGAATCTGTTGACTGTTTTGCAGCATTGTGTCAGCATCTGAAATTTATAGTAGTAAATAGTTTATTTTCTGTATGGAATCACATAAATCAAATTTATGTTTAATTAGAGACAGCCCTGTGTTTAGGCTCTGGCCCTCAGGCACTTTAGGTTTTTGTGATAGTGTAGTGGTTTTAGGCACTTTTCAAAGTGTCTTCTCTGACTCCTGACTTTAATTAAGCTCTTATCTTCACACAAAGCTCAGGGCCTTTCTCTCTGTCTCATTGGAAATAAAGACAGGAATGTGGAAAGAGGGTCGCCCATATCTCACTGTCATCCCCTCTTCACTTATAGACGCTCTGAAAGTAATTACCTCAAATGGATCAAAATGTCCAGGTGGCTCCTCTATTATATTTGCCTCAGTCACTTTTAGTCTGGGCTATTTTCACCATTATTATGTTGTTAAGGCTGATAATTGTATTGCCAATAACTATTTCAAAGAATTCAACTGGTCCAGATTACAAAGGGGAATCACAAGATATTCTATGATTTGATTTTTCTATTGTTATTTCTTCAGTTTATTGGATAACAACCAATTATATGACATACTATTCTTAAAAAAAAACTGCTGTAAATACTAGTATCTATATTTTTTATTTTATGTCAGAAGATTATATTGTATTTTATTGTCTAGTTTTACTTAAGAAAAGCACTTTTATTAACTTGTTAATAATGACCCTGACCTCAACATTTAACTGATCCATACGGCGTTTTTCAATTATCTATTCCTAATGCATTCTTCGTATGGTATGCTACTGTTCTGGTTTCATTTTAACAACAACAAAGAGGCAGGTATACCAGGTACCAGATGAACCAGGGGCCCGTGTTTTCCACAGTTAACTCCTCATCCCCCCCTTCGTTTGGAAAATGCCTGGAATGTTCCTTCTTCCTGTGGGACCTGAGCAAGCAGAGTTACATAAAGCCCACAACGCATTTCTGTGCATTGGTGTGTGTTGCATTTGTGTTAAAAGCCAGATCCAAAATATAAACGGTCACAGACAGACCGGAAACAAGGAAACCACATGGAAAGTACACGCACAGAGCAGCAAGTCCAATGTAGCCATGAAATCTAATAGAGCAGGTAGTTTAATTCATTGCACCTGTCTTATAATTGGATTAAATCACCAATTTTCCGCAATGTGTTGTGTCCAGATGTGATCCAGGTTCTACACAGGGCTAATAAGTGCTGGGACAGTGTTATATTGAGAAACACATCTTAGGTCTGCTGAGTTGATATATTAGCAGGATATAATTAATATTGCAAGAGGCTTCATTACCCTCCAATGGCTGCTATTAATCATCATAGTCATTATGCATAAAAGCTGTAAAAGAGTTGGAAAATTGTACCTGGTAGATTTCTAAGAGGCACTGGAAAATTATAGAATAGAGCAATTTTGAGTGTTTGAGTGGATATGTTTAAATCTAGTGTATTTTTAAATAGTTTGACTTTCTATTATTTATTTGTTTTGTAGGTCGAAGACTGCGGGGTAAAGCATTCTACTATGTTGGAGGAAAGGTTTTTTGTGAAGAAGACTTTTTGGTAAGTTTATACAAAGTTAAATTAGTTTTAGTTAGTTAGTTTGACTCCTACATTTGACTCCTACTTTAATACCACTGGTACAACCTTGACAGATTAAATTGAATGTAACCCAGAATCTTTTACTCATACCATACATTTCAATTCTTCATTTGCTGCCCTTTAAATGACTTTAGTGTACAACTTGACATCTATTGGATCAAATGTAATTTCGGTCAGGAGTGTATGACCTTTTGACCTGTTTTTAGCGTCTTATGGAGCCTATTCATATCAGTTTCCTCCCCTGGGTGGCACTGAAAGGAGGTCAGAAACAGGAGACGCTGCTTTGCTATGGTTTATTGAAGGAAGCCATGTCAGGCCATTCACACAGGAATTTAATTTTGCCTTAAATTATCACCTCGATCAGAATTTAATCATATAAGCGTTTTAAGTACTTTTAAGCATCTTAGCCTTGGTCTTTGCTAAATCAATCATTAATTTCTGTACTATCACCTTATAAAAATGTTTTTCTCATCATTTTTGTTCAACACTTTTCTTATCTGTTCCTTTGTGGGTTTGGCCTATCCGCACTGAAGCTGAATAGGTAGCACATAATAAAGCTTAAGTGTTCAAGTACAGTATCTATTTAATTGTCACCCTTGAAAACCACAGCAAATTAATGTCTGGTTATGAAAACTTGCATTCAAAAAGAGGAAACTGCAGAAATACTAAGAAATCAATTAAATTACATCATTGTGGTTTTCTTTCTGTTGAAGTACTCAGGCTTCCAGCAGTCAGCAGACAAGTGCAACGCATGTGGACATCTGATCATGGACATGGTGAGTGCCAGTAACCTCTGCGGATTTGTGGGTCTGCTTATAAGAGCGGGTATCTATCACACTGTGGGGACAGAAATCTGTATACTCAGTTTATTGGAACATAAATCCTTTATTATTAGATCAGCAGCATGGTTTTAAATTCAGATATGGGTTACAGATTAAGGTTAGGTAAGTAGTAATAGTTTTTTAGGTTATGATCGGTCTCCAGGAAATGAATGCAAGTCAATGTAATGTCCCCAAGAAGCATGGAAACCCAGTATGTGTGTGTTTGTGTGTGTGGAAAGCTTGACTTGTTTCACTGTGAATGGATTTTCTGTGGCTACATCTGGATAAAGACTTAAGACCACTATATGGTTCTGCACATGCATTTTCTATCCAGCCTAGTCCTTAGTACTTAATCTTGCAAATGAGGTACCAAATCTGATTGTTTTTCTGTGTGGCTGCACATCCTCTCTTTACTTTGTCCCATTTCTTGATTTTTTGGTCAGGTTGACTTAATGTGAAAATATTTGCCCTGGTTTTGACTCAGCCTTTCTATCCATGCCATTGTTGTGATTCATAACAAGGAGCTTATTGTGTTGTACTAACTCTATAGGACTGTTTAAAATCTGGTATTTATTCTCATATTCACAGCCACTCTTTATGCCAAATGTCTTATATTTACCTGGTATTGGCACATACTACAAAATTGAAAAACATGGTAAAACATATGGTACAGAATTAAATCATAATGTTTTTCTTTGTATTGGTTTGTTTTCTTTTAAAAACAAATGACAATAGCTCTTAATTTTTATTTCAAGAGCCTTAACAAGACAACAGATACTTTTATTATAATAAATAATAAATTATTCTTCCAAAGTTTGAGATGTAAACCACTCGCCCATTCACACACATTCATACACCAGTATACGCAGACAGTTAAGTGTCTTGCCCAGGGACACAATGACAGCATCTGTAGGAGATTAGGAGATGCTGTCATTGTGTCCTTTTTCCTCAAGAGGAAAAAACAAAAAAACAAAAAAAACAAACAAACAAAAACAAACCCGAGCTAACCTTGGGCTATATATATATATATATATATATATATATATATATATATATATATATATATATATATATATATATATATATATATATATACATATATATACATATACATACACACATACGTTTTTACATTACAATTGGTAACTTACACTTACACAAAGTAATTTACATTACATGAAAAGCTTCCAGTTATTCCAAGTTGTTAAAAACTTTGCTTATTTAAGATTATCCAGTTGTTGGATGTTTGCCAGCGAAGGGCCAGCAATTTTTTCGCTGCTGTCAAACCTGATAGCAGTATCTTTTTTTGAGGAGTAGACCAGTTTTTTAAATTTGAAAAATCATTGATTAACAAAGTAAGTGGTGAAAAACAAAATTCTTTATCTAGAATTTTTGTTAGGTCAGAATGTACCAATGATGTTTATGCCGACAGCGGGATTCGAACCACCAACCTTTGGATCAGTGGGTCACATAAAAGCACTTGAGTTGCTGTCACCGCCTATTGTCTGTAAACCTGCTGATTAAAAAGCCTCAAGCTGAACACTGACAATTTGAAACTATTAGATCTGAATCTGATTAAAAATTCTCATATACACAGCTTTATATCTGTTCCTTTCTTGACAGATTCTGCAGGCTCTGGGGAAGTCTTACCACCCTGGTTGTTTCCGCTGTATTATCTGTAATGAGAGTCTGGATGGAGTTCCTTTCACTGTCGACACTGAAAACAAGATCTACTGTGTCAAAGACTATCACAGGTACGGTCTCACTCTGCAGAGCACTTGTGTTTATTGTTTGCTATTGAACTTGATCACACACACAGCAAGAAGATGTGTCTGGAATAGTGTAAAAACAAAAAACATGATATGCAAAGAATTAATAGCAGAATTAAACACCCTAGTGGCTAATTAGTTTCTATAATGAGTTATACAAGCTGCTAACAAAGGGTTTTTCATTATGTGTCCAGCTTTATGAATTCAAACTTTCTATGAAGTTAATGTGACAACAACAGTCACACAAAAAACACTTTACATTTAAATTTAGCTACTTTCTTGATAGAAGTATAGATAAAACTGAAAAATGTAATTTTGCTTCTAAAATGGTCATGATTATTATTTTGTCATTATTTGTGAATACAATAATAGTTCTCTGTTAAACAAAGAATCTAACAACCCCTAACTATGTCTGGCCTACGTGTTACAGAGCATGACCAAATCCTACAAATGTCAAAGTGTCTGTGTAGTTAGTTTAACATAGTTTAGCGTGACACTGTTAAAATAGTCTTGGTTTCAGCTTCCATGTTGAATCACTGCTTTAGCCTGTTCACTTTCCTCTGTACTCCAGATCAGGTTAGTAAGGACCGCGGTTGTCTGAGTTGCCACGTGTAGCTGACACATGAGAAGTGCAGTCTGGGAGATAAGGAGGGGCGTCCCAAGAGTGGTCCGTCACACCACGTTGTTGACACTGGGATACTCCGTTAGCTCTGGACAAATATAGAGTTTGTTTGAGAGAAAGACTGAAAACTTAAGCTGGTTCTGTTAACAGTTTATTTACTCAAAATTGCTATTTGATGGTCACAATTAGAAATTGCAATTATTTACAGGTGCATTATGTACATTTCCGGTGTAGGGTCCATCACCGGCTTGTCTCCATGAAATTGTTATTGCTTTGCCTTGAATATTCCACAGTATAGCATTAAACATATCTGTCTCAAGCATCTACCAAGCAGGTGGCATCACCAGGCCAAGTAACAGGGCAGATCTCAGCATGATTTTCAATGTGCTTTTATTTTAATGCAATACTGTAGACATTCCAAGCAAAGCAGGACTATCTCCATGGGGACAAGCAGGGCCCCCCTCCAGAGAAGTTACATATTGCACCTTTAAATAGCCGAATATCATGTGAAATGCTGGTGATTCATGTATTAGACTGGCTGTATAAAGTACAGTCTCTACCCAATTGTTAATGGTCCTAGTTATATTTTAAATGTGCACTGTGAACTGAATTTAAAAACAACTTGAACTCTACATCATCGTTCAGCTGGAGCTCATAATGAAAACGGTCACACACTCTACCTTGGAACACCTCGCAGCGGCTCAGCAGCTCCTCTTCCTGTTGGGACACTGTGTACAAAATAAAGCACATGGCTCTCCACTGTCCTCACTTGTGCACCACGCAGATCAAATCAGACTGATCTGATTGTGAATAAAGCTACGTGTTGACTCTTAACCACAGTCATGGCTGTCCGCACTCAAAGGCCTTTTGTTATTCACTCAGAGCTCCAGGTGCCTGCCAGCTGCACACAACTGGCTGGCAATAATAAGTACATCTACCCCCTTTTGTACTTTTTGAAGAAAAAAAGTCACATATTTGAAGGAACGCCAGCACATCTGCAAACCTGGCTATGCTTTTGTTGAGCCAAGACTTGAATGTAGACAGGGGAAAGAAGAATTGCATATTTGTGAGAGCTGTTTATTTGATTTGTTCATTTGCTTAGATCTGTCTAGTAAACCATAAACAGTAGTAAAACTGTTGACAATTTCTCACTCTTTTATCTAATTTCTCAAATTAACAGGGTCCTTGCTCCTAAGTGTGCAGCATGTAACCAGCCCATTCTACCCTCAGAGGTAAACAACATCTACTTCAGTGAAAATATGCCAGGCCTTGTGACACAGTTTTAATCATGCCATTACAATTTGCTAAATTCACCAACAATAATTAATGATAGTAATTAATTGTATGTATTTTTGAAGTAGGAAAACAATGAATAAAGTATCTCTTTCTACTTGCACACATACTATATGTGTATTGCAACATATATAGTATTGTATTTAAATGCTACACTGTTTATTATCTATATTATATCTTAAGTTGTATCTGTTATTTTGTCTTCAGGGTTCAGATGAAACTATTCGCGTGGTATCTATGGACAATGATTATCACGTGGAGTGCTATCACTGTGAGGTGAGGCATGATATTACCTCTTAAATCTTACATAAGGTTAAACAGGAGTGCAAATAACATAGCATTTGGCCTAATATTAATATCTTTACATCTTTTTCAAGAACCAAAGATAATTTCTGGGTTACTAAGCATAATATCCCAACAAAAACATGATAATACATTACAGGCCTGTTATAATGTGTTTCCTTAATATTCTAGGACTGCAAAATGGAGCTGAATGATGAGGAGGGTCATCGCTGTTACCCTCTGAATGGCCACCTCCTGTGCCACTCGTGCCATTTGAAGCATTTAGAGCACAAGGGGCCCTCCTCTGTGTCTCCTGTCTCTTACTGATGCTATTATGGATGAAGAGCAACATCTGGTGGACTGTAGGTGCTACTGAACAGCACATGGACAATGACGAAGCCTATACTTTTACTATGGGAATTTGTGGAGTTCATATCAAAAAGCACTGTGTTTTAATACATGTTAATGAAGTAGTAGACTTGCCCTCTAAGCATTTTTAACAGCTATTAAAATTGTATCTGCCGTAATGAAGTTTTCACATAGACGCCAAAGCTGCCTTGACAAATACTAATAATTTCACAGTGATTTTACAATCATGCAAAATGTGCCTTAAGTTAGTGACTCGGGCATTGTTTTTTCCAGCACACTCAGAGTAGAAGACATCAAATAAAATGCGAAATCTCTAGAACTGTGACATACAGTGTTTAATTTCTAAAGTTGCATATGCCAGTGCAAAAAAAAACAAAACACAAAAGTTAATTTTACTTTAACTGTTATTGACAGTTGTTGTTTAAACAGTTATTTTTCTGTATGCCTATGGTGTGATTAGCACTTACAATGTTTTTTCTTCCTGTTTTTGTGTGTGCAGGACAATTAATAGCCTATTTTATTTAAGCATTCTTGTTTCCCCTTGTTTTGTTTTTATTTTTTTATTTTATTTTATTTTATTTTTTTTTTTTTGTTGTTTTGATAAACATTTAACACTTGCAGTTTGCCTAATCATTGGCTATAAGCTGGCATAGCCAAACTATATAGCCTTCTGTCCTTGCAAATTAGAACTCTGTATTTTGTGGCTGTAAAGAAAATATTTAATAAATGTATTACATTATAAAAAATCAAGTTTTCCTTTACATCGACATCAAACCAGGGCAGGCAGTCATCTCATTATGTCAAACACACTTTATTGATCCATATATCTAACCTTAATGTGGAACACTTCATCTCTTCATACAGATTGGATACCAACAAGAGGTGATAATCATATTTCCTTTAATGACATTGCTGTAGCTTTGCTGGTCCGGAATTCCTTGAAACGTTTACCAAAAAAACCCGTAGCCTAATGTACACGTGCTGCCTGATTTGCGTTTACGGTTTCACTTCAGATTTTCCCATGAGAATGTTTGGGTCGGAATCACAGAAGGTCGCAGTGAGCGCTTCAAATACAGTCCGAAAAATTGATAACAAAATAAAATTTAGTTCAAAGTCAAAAGTTTCGAGCCAGCCAGGAGTCGAACCTAGAATCTTCTGATCCGTAGTCAGACGCGTTATCCATTGCGCCACTGGCCCGTTGTACGATAGAATATTTGTCAACTAGTTTTAACACCAAATTAAAGAAAGGGGTGACCTGCAATGTTCTTTAAATGCGTTACGAGAAGGAAAAAATAAGAAGGGAGCAAACCTTTTTTTTTCTTTATCAATAGCGCAGCCGCAGTGTTAAATCCATGCACGGATGGGTAGTCGTTATTATTGCAGTGCCGTATTTTTCCAGCAGATGGCGGAGCAGAACAAGAATCAACTCCCAGCTCACTGCTGATCTGAGAAAACAGCAATTAATTTTTTTAGAGATCGTTACACACCGCCAAAACTTGAAGAGGACTTAAGATTTTCTCTGTTCCGTTTTGTACTTTATTTCGATGTGATGTTAAATATTTGAACACAGTTTTTCAACTGCCCTATTTATTATAAGGCTACGTTTGTAATGTGTAATTTTCTCCCCCCTCCTGTTTCTTGATCACGCCTCTCTGGTTTACTCCCCCAATGACGTCAGCCCAGTCCTCCCTATGCGGGGGTAGTGTGGATGGGTACTGGCTGCAGCCGTGGAGAAAAACGTGCCTTCACTCGTGTTGTGTCAGTGCCAAACAGGCTGCACACCTCACTGAGACTCCTGTTTTATATCAGCACCACAGCCGGATCGATGGATCTATAGAAGATGCATGCACGCGTGAAGTTGTTTACGAAGGTGGGGTGACTTGTTTGTTGGAGCTGGCACCGAGGCGCGCGCTGTCACATCTAAGCGTCTTGTTCCTAATTCTGGGATCCTCTTTTTGTACATCAAGGAATTTCAAAACTCCTCATGGTGCTTGAAGGGTAAGTACTAGACACATGCATGATTCCTCATGCACAAATGTGTGAGTGATCTGCATGCTTGGCATTGCAGTATACGTCTGACAATCGGCATGCTGCACATTTCACAGAATGCAATGCACTATACATTTTACGGTCTTTTGTGTAGGGTGTACAATAACACAAGTCTCTTGTGTCAGCAGGGAGATGGATTGCATTGGGAACACCATGCAGAAGAAGGCTGCAGAGCTGGAGCGTCTAGCCGAGGTGCTGGTCACTGGAGAACAGCTAAGGTGCAGTTACAGTAAATGTCAGTCATATTGGACTAATGGCCCGGGCCATATTCTTAAAACACACCTAGAGACAAATCTGCAACTTCTTATAAAATATTAATCCTGAACATGGTACTGAATATGGTTACTTGGGCAAGTCATAACAGAGGACCTCAATAGTCCCCATGCAGAACTCTTAGCAACAGTGGTTGGTATTTTCGACACCTCCAGACCAGTGGAAAATCACACAGAACACTTAGATTAGCTGGAATGATCTCTTACTGTTTGGGTTATCAGTTTGTGTTTGCTGCATGGTGGACTTTTGTTTATTCCCCGTGATCCCTCCCTGGCTCTGGTCTCCACTGAGCAGGCCAGCTGGCTCGTTGACCAGTCAGTGAATAAAGGTCTGCTACATGTTGTTTGAATGAAGAAACACTTGTGTCAAACTCTGTTTAAACCACTTCCCACTGTCATTTGTACAAAATAGTTTTGTGTTCAGGTATTGTTCTTTTTTGTTTTCATTTTCTCTTACATCAGCATTATTCAGTATTGAACTAAAGCTGTAAATATATGAACACTGCCTCTATGTATAACCCAACTCAAATCCACACCTTTTTGCTGACTTTCTCTCAAACAGAGCCCCAAATCAGCAATTTTCCTTTTTTATTACAAAATTATGTTATCGTTTAACACTTAATAATCATAACTAACCAATACTGCTAGCATAAATAATAAAAAAAACTTTCAGCAGTTTTTAGTTGGAATAATGGCACTGTGCATTATATTACAAACTCCTGTTGTCATCCCATGCTGGGTCTTGTGACTCGTGTGTTGTGACCAGACAGTATCACTCCTTTAGTCAGTGACAATATTGACCCAAGATGAATTTTGTTATTATGTTACTAGTAATTACATTTGTATAGCCATGGTGGGCAACATAGTCAAAATTTAATATGTAGATTTTTTTTATTTTTTAATGTCCCGTTGACAATATTCATACAATATAATGGCAAATGTGCCTGTAAATGTCTCGGTTGACATTAAAATATCACAAAAAGAGTTAACTGACTTTATTAACCACAAAAGTAATGAAATGCCACCATACACCCATCATTATCAGGTCCTGTAATAAGGCCTCTAGCCCTGTAATAAGACTTTTTAAATAGTTAATTCATAAAGATAGTATTCTTGTTATTCTAATTTTGCGCATCTCCAACACATACCTTACATATATCTCCCACCTCTGTATGTAGCTATTGTTTCAGTAAGGATACAATGCTAAAAGTAAGGATTAAAACTACTAAAACTTCTTTGAATGAATTGCTGCAAACCCTACAATACAGTTATAAATCTTTCTTTATATAGGTTGCATTTAACAAGCTTTTGCTCTCTCCAAGGTTACGTCTCCATGAGGCGAAAGTGATCAAGGACCGGAGACACCACCTGCGGACATACCCAAACTGTTTCGTGGGCAAAGAACTAATTGATTGGCTGATTGATCACAAGGAGGCCACAGACAGGGAGACCGCCATTAAGATTATACAGAAGCTTTTGGACCAGTGCATCATTCACCATGGTGAGACACTCTCCCACACTTTACTCTCACTTGACATTTTCTGGGAACCATGTCTGCCCTGTCTACCCTAATACCAGTCTTGAATCGCTGTACTTTGAACATATAAAAAAATTCTTATCTTTGGGCACCATTTAGGCAAATATTTTGTATAGTATTCTACAACTGAATGATAATGACATATTAAAATGTGTCTCTTAAGATCAGATTTTATAATATTTAACTATTTCAAGACAAAGATTTTCAGGTAAGAAGTTCCACTATTGGGAAGCATAATGGTATTTTAATCCAAGGTAGAAATTTGCATTATTTTTTTGTGATTATTTTACAAACCTGACTAATGCATTGCTATATAATGACACTACATTTTCCTCCACATTAGTAGACCAAGATTTGTGTGTGACCATTTTCTAATTCTTTCCTCTCAGTTTGCGATGAGCACCGGGAGTTCAAGGACATGAAGTTGTTTTACCGCTTCAGAAAGGACGATGGCACATTTCCCTTGGACAGTGAAGCCAAGGTCTTCATGAGGGGACAGCGTCTCTATGAAAAGTAACGACACAATATACACACACTGATAGTACACTTAAAGAAGCAATGTGTAACTTTTTGGGGGTCCACCATCTCATCGTCTCATTAGATAATATTGCTTTGATGTCCCGCAGTATGGCTTTAAACCTTTTATTCAGTTACAAATGTTTTTACAGCCAAAACATTCACTCTTAATGTGAGCCTGGTCGCCTTTCCATTGATCTGACCTGTAACTTGGACTAGTGGCATCACCAAAGTGCGGAAAATGTGCAATAAGGCATTCTATTTAGTTATATTAGGCTGGATAAAGCATAATCCAACAATGTTTGTACATCAAAAACTGACTTTATTTTCACATTGTCAGAAAAGCTAGTTCATACAAAATAAGGAGTAAAATTTACCTAAAGTCAAAAATAAATTAGTCACATACATTGCATTGTTCCCTATCCCCCCTCGTATAAACAATATTCGAGCATCCGTTTATTATTGACACTGTTGGTGAGATCTTTGCACCTTAAACTGCCTCAAAGACCGTTGCATAAGAGGAAGAAAGTTAGAGTGGAGGCATCTGTCATCCGTGATTATGTAATCGCCACAGTGCAGCCCAGGGCACACTTTATTGTGACACTGGCCCACTTAAGGCATTTGAGGAAAAATCCTTATCACCCTATCCAGAGCTATAATTATTTTAATAATGTTTTGTTTTTGTTTTTATTATTATAAAGTCTCCTGATGTACCACAAATAATATAAACATTTTGACTTCTCTTTGACTAGCGTGCTGAAAGCCTAATTACTTACATTTCAGCAGTAGCTTGTCTTTATAATCCTAAAAGCACATGATCAGTATACATTCAGACAATATTTTTAACTTCCTCAGTTCCTCTTTTGTAGTCACATGTAATTTCAGTGTGGAAAAATGCATTGAAAACCACATTGATTTTTACACTTTCTACTACATTTACTATAGTCCACTGGATTGATTATTGGTTTAAAGGGAAAATTATCCTAAGGGAGTATTATACAGCTTTCTAATCACTGTTTACTTGCCCCTGTATCATGCAAGCTGAGTTAAGTTACAAATACATACACACAGATACATAACATTTATTTTTGCACATTTTTATTTCTCCTAGCAGTTTACATTCACACACTTAATGGGAAAATATAATGAATCAGTATTCACAGGATGTTTTTGTACCAGTATCTATCTCAAGAAGAGTGGTACAAAATGTATTTCATGTGACAGTATGAATGGATTGTTGTATACCTATTACCTCCTAATGAGTATTACACTGTATTACATATTATGGGCTTTAAATCAGGTCATACGTGGGAAAGCGATGTAGGCATTAAGATTAAGATTAAGTTGACTAATCTGGGAATTCATTTTTTCTTCTTGAAAGTCACCCTCTAGAGTGAAACGATAAGGTTAAGGTTATGTAATGAAAATCCGTATTATATAATGCACACGGACAAATGGGCTCAAAGTGGAGTACATTTCTACTACAAATTTATGTTTGTTTTACCCCATTTACTTGAATGCTACTGTGCGTCCATATAGCTAATTGTGGTTTAATGAATGAATAGCACTAGTACGAGCGCTCCTACCCACTCTTTACTCAGCAGCTGACTTCAATTATTTGTTTGGCCCAGAGCCTAACACTGCCCATACTGATATTTAGCAGTAACATCATATCTATATTATTTCATAACCTTTAAAAATAAGTTTTTAAGAGCCTGTGATTCATGAACAGTATATCTTGACCGCTCAATGGGTACATTTACGTAGGGATTAAAACCCAGATAACAATAAACAGATAAACCAATTATTTTATCTGATTTTTCGGATGTGTTTACATGCACAAAAACATCAGATTAGCTTTTGTGGTGTTTTTGCTGACTGCACAAATAAACTCTGAGTTTAACCAGGTCAGCCAACCAAAATTACTGTGCACCCTGTACACAGCAGAACACAGCTATAAATCTTTGTATAGAACAACTCTGCTTTGTTTTGTTGCATGCAGCTCACTCATTTGAAACTGACGGCTTGAAAGTTAGACATTACATAAAGCTTAAGAAAAAATACACGTGCAAATTCTTATAGTGACAAGCCCTACCTAATTATGGAAGATTACTATTGCACTCTTTGTTTTCTCATATTTTTAAAGCCACACCCAAGAAGCTGCTTTATTTATTATTAAGTAATTATAACATAATCATATCTGGCATTAGTTGTTCTAGATTTAGGATTTTAGGGAGCGGTCTGTCTTGAATATTTTGGCGTTGTTTACTACAGTTATCATGTCCATAATTCCCTGGTCACTATGACATTTGTTGGATGTTGTTTATCTCCCACTGCGCCTTTTTCCTCTTTTGGGTCTTAAAATATAAGCACAAGCAACTGACTTCCCACAACTACTCGAAAAGATGGAAAAAGTTCAAAATCAGTGGTTGCACAATTATTAGTTTGTTATTTTGTGAGACTTTTGAACATGTTTTGACAAGTCCAACTGCAGGTTTCATATAAAGTTGAGGAATGTTTAATTAGAGCTTCATGCACTGCAGTGTCAGCCATCTTCTGTGGGCTTTTTTGTTTTTGCAATTGTTATTTTTGTTTACTCATAGGCCTGTCATGATAATTACTATATCGACCTATCGAGTTATTTTTTGCTAGTGGGGATAGATAATATTGGAGCAGTTTAGGTTCAACAGGAAACTTCTATGACTAATTATAGATGCAAACTAATTAGCATTTCATTCTTTTTTTTTTTAAATATTATACATTTAGAATAGTTTTTGAGATAATCCCGCTTTAGGTTTATTCTGTCAGTGGCATAAATTTGTTTCAATATTATCATTTATCATCTATATTTTCTGCAACAATATATCACACAAAATTTGTTACTGTGACAGGTCTATTTACTTTTTATTTAATCAAAAGAAGAAAGATTAAAATAATATTGTAGCAATAATGATTAAAATACAAGAAAATAGAACTAAAAGACATGCAGGAATGTGTCAAAAAAACTGAATGCAAAGTTGAAATGTTTTTTATTTAAACTGTACAATTTAAATTCTTTCAGCTGCAACAAATATGATTTATAGGTCTAGCTAATGTATCGTATATGTGTGTTTGTGTCCATTCACTCAGGATATTGTGGCTCGTTTGAGAATTTAAATGATGCAAATTCAGTTTATAATGCGAGACATTCATTGTATGTTATCCTAATAATTTTTTTTGTAGGCTGATGGAGCCAGAGAACAGCCTGTTACAGAGCAGAGAGGAGGAGGGCGGGACATTTGAGCGGACCCTCGTGGCATCGGAGTTTATTGATTGGCTGCTGCAGGAGGGAGAGATGCCCACCAGAGAGGAGGCCGAGCAACTGGGACGAAGGCTACTCGAGCATGGCATCATTCAGCATGGTGGGCATAATATTTTAATAGATTTTAGCATAGTTTAATTATTTGTATATTGCTACACTTTACTTGTACATTACTCACATTGGGGCTGCTTGGTAGTGTGGTGTTCAAAGCTGCAGCACAACAATTGTCGATTGTCCTCACTCTTCAATCCCCATTTCATGCCATACTGTCCTGTCAAAAAATACTGCAGACCAAAATTACCCTTAAAAAGTATTATTCACACTGACAGTGGGCCATACTAGGTAATATTTTACATATATTAAGCTTGGATAAATTAGGTGAGCTGTATTAAAAGAATTCTGACTTACAACAGCAAAACCAAAAACAAAAAATATTTAATTTGCACCCTCATGGTTTAAAGCCTGGTACATCATTGCAATAAGTTGTGTCCTAGTTTTCAGGCTCCGTTATCAGGTCATTTAAGGACTAAAGTTGCATTTCTTCACAAAGTCCCCTTAACCTGAAAAACGATCTATTCTTAACTCTGGCTCTAGACAAAAATATCCATCCACACAATGTTATCTTCATTCTTAATCTCAACACACTTCTTTAAAGTGTTACAAAAGTCCTTCGTGCCCATTGAAAACCAAAGCTTCATGGACTTTTGAATGAAAAACTATTCTGCTTGTGAGAAAATGTGACTGATCGCTCATATCGCAATTCACAGTTGTTATCTTTTTATATCAGTACTACAGTCATTGCTCAATTATTTATCACCAAAAATGGCTGCGTCATACAAAACCAAAATTAGTTTATACAGTCATTGTCACAAATATGTTTTATCTTTTATCTAGTTATCTAGTCTAGTTTCTACATGTTCTGTAAGTTTGAAATTAATCTCTAGTATTTTCAAACTTTCTAATGAGTTTCTGTTTGGTAATCATGTGACATAAATTTAATTTGTGGCTGACTGGTCTGTACCCCGAACTAATTACCTGTATCCTACTATGAGTATTTTTACAGTGACTCTTTGCTTCTGAATAATAACGCAGTATTATTACAGTGCTGATTTTAATACTGCTGAAAATTGACATAGAAAGTTGAAATACCAGCTTTCAACTTTTTAGCTTCTTTTTAGCTTCTTGTTATAGGTGACAATTAGAGGAGCTTTTACCATTCATTATATAATACATATATATATATATATATATAATATATATATATATATAATATATATATATATATTATATATATATTATATATATATTATATATATATATATATATAATATATATATAATATATATAATATATATAATATATATATATATATATATATATATATATATATATATATATATATATATATATATATATATATATATATATATATTCATTTTGAATTTTTACTTTTCATAATTCTGAGACACTAATGTTTTAATTTAATTAGTGAACTCTTATTTACATGGGAGACACTGGGAGGCTCTTTTCTTACTGGCAGTGCTGCTGTTAAGCATCTCCAAACCTCTGGAATGTTGTGTTGTGTTTCTGTGACTGCGGAGACACTGCTGCTGTTTGTTGTCGCTTGGTTAATGTAATACAGAGTGAGAGCAGCTTCCTGCCACACGACCATTTACTGGGAATAACAGCCATGTTTAGCTGGGATTCAAATGACATCACAATGTTCTATAGGCCTATTAATGTTTAATGGAGATGGCAGGAAACACTAATATTGTTAATGTACAGATTTTCAGTTTAATGAGATCATGGACCTAATCACAAATATAAACTGTCAGGTTCAATAATTTTTGTGCATTTCACTGTGAAGATATAACAAAATCAATCATTTTGACATTGCCAGTAAAAACTATTGATAGCTGTAACAATTTTAAACAGTAATGGTGGAAAATAATCATAATAATGATTACAATGTAGTAAATACAGATAAACCACATAATGCCTCCCTTTCAAGTGTCTGAAAAATGTCAATAATGACAACTATGTGTGTGCGATCTACTTAATAGAGTCTCCATGTGTTGTATTTGTGTCACATTTCCTATATAAAAATAACTAGATTCTCCTCATTCCTCTCGTTTCTCTCCTAGACTGACAGTTAGCAGTTGTTGTTTCCGTTTCACATACTAACTCGCAGTCACAATTGTTTATATACATAGAATGCAGACATTCCAGCATTACTAGAAACACAATAATAAAACAAATATCTGCTCATTTCATTTGGTCATCGTTGACTGATGGATTACAATGCACACAGGTCAGACAGTTCGTCCATTGTCACTCTTTCTTTTGTCTCTTCTAATAAAAGGTTTTTGTTTGCCTGACAAAAGCCAGCTCCCACTGACGTACATGCAGACTGACCACAACCTTCTTTACACTATAGGCAGCTAGCAAAGTGCTCCCATCCACACGGGTACACTCCATTAACTCAATGTGTACTATACTGTATAATATAAGCCATGTTTCCAGATTAGGCTGTACACTTCCCTTTATCTCTAATATGTTGCCCTGGTGTCCTGCTTTCACATGTGGAAGGTCATTGCACTTAGAGGCCAGTATATATTTGTTCAACAGGTGGTTCTTTATAATGCTACTATTTATTTAATACTGCTTGTTTGAATTTGAAAAATTTCAGGGTCATTTGGGCTGAAACTAGGTCAAGTGAGGATACTATTTTAGACTAAAGTGTCAAGTCTATAGTATATTGTTTTGTTATACTAATGTGGGACAAAGATTAACTATCATTTGTGTTCTTCTCAGTTACCAACAAGCACCACTTTGTTGACGGACCGCTGCTGTACCAGTTCAGGATGAATTTCAGACGGAGGAGGAGGTTGATTGAGCTTCTTCATGAGCGAAGTCGGACCATCCCGGAGAGCCATGACAGTCCGTTCTGTCTGAGAAAACAAAACTCAGATGGGAGCAACACCAGCTTTCTCTCAGGTACAAACTATCATTTACATATAGACAAAGATTGTGCTTTGTTTCTCATTGTTGGCTTAAGTTTATTGACAGACAGATTAAAACAGATGATAAGGTTAAGGACTTTTGGTTAAGGAAAGTTTGTTGTGCCTTACTGCAGTGTTTCTCAAACAGTGGTATGTGAACCCCCTGTGGTGCTATGACTCTTGCTGGTGGGTCTCAGGGCCTTCTGCTATTCATTAAATTTGGCAGCTGGCCCGGTTTAGACCTGGTTTAGACCTGGTTTAGACCTGCTTTAGACCTGCTTTACACTTCTTTTTTTGCTTATTATTTAGTCTGGGTGTAGTCCACTTTGTAAACTGTTTTTAGACCTGGCTTATCCTGGATTTATTATTGGCCTGAACCTGAGGTACCGTACTTGGAAGGCCAAATATTCTGTGAGATGGTACTTGAAACGTTTTTTACTGTACTCCACACAAATTTTATATTATCACTCTACACATACTACTGTGAGTTTGACTTGAAGGTAATTTTCTATTTTTGTAATAACACTCAAATGCTAATGTCCATAACTAGCCTGTTTCTGCTCCTCTCCCTGGTCCAGTGAGTCCCACTAAAGAGATAAAGATGGTGGTGGGGGTCCGCCGCAGCAGCCTGAGCAGCAGCTGTGGGAGCAGTGGTTACTACAGCAGTAGTCCGACACTCAGCAGCAGCCCACCGGTCCTGTGCAACCCCAAGTCAGGTACTACTGTCACCCACTGAAATATTATTGAGTTACTGATATAAAAGTACAAAAGGTTTCAGAGATACATATCTGGGCACTGTTTTTGAAATCAATACATTCCAGAATTATTTGCAATTTTATGGGACTGGTCTGAGAAACTAGGATTTATACCACCCTGAGTTAAAAATGTCCTGCTTCCAAAAGGAGGTACTTAATGAAAGAGATACGATTAATTAAATGTAAGTGTTATCAACACACCTATTGCATTGCTTTATGTAATAAGAACTGAAAAAAGATGATAAACATCCCAGAACTGAAGGTTTCCTGCGATCAAAGCAGAGCTCTTGACAGACCTTTCTTTGTAGTGCTGATATAAACACTCACACACAATGTAATATAGGAAAAGGAAGGCACTTGGACATATTCCAAAAACATAGGATTTATCCAACTTCAGTTTGTGTGTGTGCAAGTGTGAAGTATGGGAGTGTTAGATCACATGATTACTCGCTCACTTGCCTTTACTTGAACCACAAAATTAAAAACCAAAGGAACTATGTTTTTTAAAACAGTTTTATATAACACATATTCACTTACTTATCTACTATTCTGTGGTTGTAACTTGTGTAGAAAATAATATTGTTTTATGGATACCCAGGAAAGCTATACATTTTGTTTACATATGGTTAGGTAAGTCTGCGAAGAGGAAGTTTAAAGAGTGGTTAGCTATACTGTTACATGTGTTTCAGGAAGTAGGGAGCCCCCAGGCCTTGTTAACATGTGACTCACATTAACACTTTCCACATACGCTTTCTGCATCATATATGTTGTTACGGCAAAGCTCTAGTACAAATCAGCTGCTTTATGTACAAATGTGGAGACCCTATTTTTTTTCTTTTTAATTCATATTTTTAATGTTTTGAATTATTGTAATTTTAATGAAAGTAGTTTAATTAATTCAGTAATGATAGTCGTGAATCTAGCTAACATTATGTTTTTTCTTTCCCAGTTTTAAAGAGACAAGTGAGTCCAGAGGAGCTACAGGCACCAGGAGGACCCTTTATAAAGAAGACATTCACTGTACGTCATTAGAACAAAAGATGCAGTCATGCATCCCTCGTGACTTTTAAATTAAGGAGCTCTATAGTCATGTGTAGTAATGTGCCAAATACTATTGCCTTTTTTAAAACCACAACCTCAATATAATTGTGGTCTTTATTGCAACTAGAAATTTTATAGACAACCAATTGAGTCAATATTATTCATGTTTTTAATGTTATATATATTTGTCCAGTATTAGATTAGTCTTGATTGTACTGGTTTATTCCTTGTTTAGTACGGATTGAGTTTGGTTCAATCCTGGTTTAGTCCTCTCTTGCAAGTTCAGAAAGTTTGAGAGTCACTACTCGTTTGAAAAGCCTAATGGTCAAAAAATGCTTCCGCTAAAATAACCACAAATACATAACAGCTGTTGGCTTGCTATGTATGCGTTCAGTATAAAAAACATAAAATGCATGTTTTTGTTTTTCAGATTGTGGGTGATGCAGTTGGATGGGGGTTTGTTGTGCGAGGCAGTAAACCTTGTCACGTTCAGGCAGTGGACCCTGGCGGCCCTGCAGCTGCTGCTGGTATGAAGGTAAAATATGAACTCAAGATATGAACCCAGTGAACCACAAACTAAACTATGGCTGTATAGTCACATTATAATTGTAAATGTAAAATGTTGCTCCAATCAATTACAAAAAGGTATGTCTGAAAGCATTTACTATACATTTACTTGTGCTATTCCTCAGAATCTGGAACAAAACTTTTCTACTGAGACTTTTAAAACATACTTCCAGTAAAAGTTAACATTTGACTCAAAATAACCGTGAACATGATATTTGAGCAACTCCACTACGAACTTCTTTAAATAATGTTACCTTATATGTGCAATGTTTTCCTTGTGGACACCACTTTATGCTGTATTCCACATTTTAATATACCATCACATGAAAACAAGTGAGCAATTTCCCTGCTTGACTTGAGAAAACAGTCCCACTTTCTTTTTTTAGATAGTTGTACAAATGTAGGAAGTTTGACAATGGCCAGGATGAGGCAAAGGAGAAGCGTTTAAGAGACCGAGAAAACATGTCAGAGGATAGATAAATAAATAAAGCCAGGGACGTGGACAGAAGGGGGCTGCGCAGGCACAGCTGGCATGTTGGTATGTTAGTAGAGTGGCAACAAGGAATTCTGGGAATGCAGATAATTGAGGCACTCTTTGACTTCAGAGAGCAGAAAGGCATGACCCTGGTGAGTGAGTACACAACTGTGAAAAGGAAGTTAAACCAATGACTTACTCGTTCATATCTGACGATGGATTAAACACAACTTTAATGTGGTTTAAAGGTGCACTATGTAACTTTTCCACATTGTCTTGGATATTCTACTGTATTGCATTAAACTGACCAAGTTACAGGTCACATTTGTGCAGAGGCAAGTCCACTCACATTAAGAATGTATTTGTCAGCAATAATATTAATTGAATAAAAGCAAGGTAGACACGTTTAATGCAATATTGTTCAAGGCATTTAATAATATTTCCATAGAGGCAAGCAGGTGCCAAACCAGCACCCAAAAACTTACTTAGTGCACCTCTAATATTAAAATAAGAAACATATTTGGAGTGATTCTAAGGAAAAAATGTGTGGGTATAAGTCAAACAGAGAAAGCAGTATTATTATCACTGCTTTGTTGTTGTTGTATTTTATTGCCATAGAAACCAGTCGGTGATCAGCCGGTGCGCTCATAAAATGTTTGTTTTATGTCTTGTTTGTGTTTAACTGTTAATCACAGGTTTAGAGAAAGGCTTGCAGACTTTGTTAAGTTTGCTAGAGATCATTGGGTTTATAGGCTAATATAAACTAAACTAAATTACCCACCAAACATGAATAGATTTAGGCAAGTGTATTTGCTTATTTATGCTCATTTCAGAGACATACTTTCGTTTGGTTTCTTTTTTCTTGCTTTATTGACGTGTAATAAAGCAATATAATAGTAGAGCAACATGTTAGCATTGCAGTCCAGATAAGATAATTCACACCCACTGAATTCAGAGGACAGGCTGTAAAAGCATCACTGACCTCCTCATCTCTTCTCATATAAAAGGCTTTCAGACTTTTAGAGTGTTGGACATGTCTGCCCCTTTCCCATTAAATGCTGCCATGTACTTACCCCATATGTGAGGCCTTATGCTTCATATCCCCAACCAGAGCTAATGGACTTGCATAAGGGTTTCGATAGAACAGGGAGTGCCAGCTCAGCAAATCCTGACAGTGGAATAAAATATACGTAACAAACCTTTTTTTAGCGTGGCAGGTGACTTGATTGAAAAATATGAAGTAAATAACATGTTGAACAAAATATTAGAGATAAACTGATATGGGCTTTTTCATGGCTAATGGCAATATTGATATATTGATTGAAATAACCATTAATTTTGAACTGATATTTTGGGTCGATTTTGATTATTTCCCCCCAGATTGTGTAATTTAAATTTACTAGTCCCCCCAAGCCCTTTTTTTCTACAAACCTGAGCTGTGTAGTCACGTTTTGTGCAGCAATCTCTTCATATTAATGTGTTAATATAAAGTGTATTTTTTAGGCAGCAGATTGACCAAAACAAAATATTGTCCTATGCTGGAGATTTAAGGTTGAAAGTCGATATGCTAAAAAGTCCAAATATCGGCCAACAGATATATTAATCTATCTCTACAAAATATCCCCAGCTCTGTGTTAACTGTGCAGTGATTAGTATAATGCCAGGTGGCTTTTTGCCTCAACTTGAAATTGTTTGTAGAGGTCAAGATTTTCTATTAAAAAAACAGTTTATTTTGTTATTTAGTGTGATATTGTTATATATAGTGTGTATAGCTTTTGCGATTTCACTGGACCAAATCAAATTTTGATTTCTATGCCATTACAATAAATAGTGCAGCTGCCCTACTGCAAATGTCATGGAAATGTGTGTTAGATATCTCTTGGGGCACAGCTTCATGATCTCCATCAGCTGTGTACAGTCTGTACAGAAATATAACACTCTAGCTGATCACACGGCCTACTCACATACTGCTCTTAGTGCCTCATGTGAGTTGAGTTTTCACTGTGTATCCTTGGCCTTTTTTATTCCTCTCTGTGTGTCCCTTTAACCCACTCTAAGCAAGGGGCCATTTATCGTGTGCAACTGGGCCCCAAGCCAAGTCTAATAAACCTGCTGCTAGGAAGAAGAGCACTAGAGGAGTGAGCAGGAGCTAGTTACAAAATCTAAAACAAAGGTTAAAAGAAACAGATGAACAGAAAGAAGTGTCCAGTGTGCAATATGTGTCGTGTTGTAAACTATAAATAGGCCTGAACACTCCCCTTGTTTACAACTTTATCTGTTTTCCTGTAGTTTAGATCACAATCCATAAAGAAACATGCATGTAGTTACTTAGCCCAAAATAGAAAAGCTGTGAAGGCAGAGTTTAAAGGTATACTGTAACTTTTCTGGCAAAAGGTCTGCCACAAAGTTGTTGCTTTGCTTTAAATGTTGCACATTAAACTTATTTATGTTTTATTTACAGGCTTTTTATTGCTCCAACTGTATTAAGTATGCAATCCTACTGTGAGCAGGTGGCAGACACCCTCCACCAGTAAAATGACATAATACACCTTTAAGTTAGCCTTTCTTCTCTCTGTACTAGGGATGGCTGCATTTGATTCATCCTTCTATACACCTGTGTCATAGTGACCGTGGGTGATTTTAATAAGGCTATATAATTTTGATTATAATCTAATCAAAATTGCAATTTGGACATCACACATTAAAACCGCCAAAATATGCAATATAATTTCTCTACACCAAAATACCCAGTTTCCATGGTATCTTTTTATCTATGCTAGCCCTGCGCTTTAGAGTTGGCTACAAACATGTGAAACCAAACCTGGTGATTCTTTATTTTTCAGTGATTCAGATGTTGATATGTGTATAATATATTCACTTTAGCGTGAATTCTGACTGTAAAATATTTATCATAATTGGGTATTTTTCCGTAATCCTTCCTCCTTACATGTTTGAAAGTGATCCCATGTGGGTGAGTTGCAAAACCAAACTGCAGGAGCCGCATTATGTTGCAACATTCACAGTACACCAAATACGAGTCTTATTTTTATCTGTGCCAGGGCAGTGGTTAAATACTGATACGGAAGGTGGAGTCCTAGCGTGACACAACAGTGATTAGAGTGTTCTGTATCTTTAAAATCGTGATTCACTTTTATTACTTTTACATATACTTTTATTCAGTTAGTTTTTAGTTCAGTTTGCTGTATTTAGTAATGATTGAAAGAAACTGTAACTTTCTTGTAATATGGTATTTTACTTACAGACTTATTTTTATAGCCAGCTGTCTTTATTTTACCGGACATTATAGCGTAAAATGGGGGGTGAAGAGTGGGGCAGATAATCAACAAATTGTGGAAGCTCTTCTGATCCATAATAACATTTTATGCACTCTGTTGTAACATAATAAATTAATAAATATTGTGTTTGTCTTTTTCTTGCAGGTTTGCCAGTTCGTGGTGTCTGTGAACGGGCTGAACGTACTGTCACATGACTACAGAACAGTGAGCAACCTCATTCTCACTGGACCCAGGACAATTGTTATGGAGGTGATGGAGGAGATTTGAATAGAAAGACACAAAAAAAACCACCAGAAGTGCACAACATGGTACACTTTCTGCAAAGATAAATTTAGAAGAACTTGCCCTTGAAAAACCAGAGCAGCAGTGACTGGAAACTCAACTTGTTCACTTTGTTTGGACAAGGTGGGTGACGGACCAGAACTATGTTTATAAGTGCACAGGTTGAGTAAATGATTCTTGAAAACAGGACAAAAATATGTCCACAGACGCACAAAAACTGTAAACAAAATGTACAAAAAAATCATTTAACCATGTTGCGCTAATCTCACTGGAAGAGACAGAAATTTGATACATCAAATAGCATCATGAATTTTATTGTTAACAGGATTACAGTATTGCACGGATTTCCAAGTATTTTGTTCACATCTAAAGATGAACCAGGAAGAATGATTCACATGTCATGACCCATGGCATGTGACCCCACTTGTGGCTAGTCCTGAAGATTTTTTTGGCCCTGGTCTGCCCTCTGCTGGAAAAATGGAATACTGAAATAATTACAACTTATAAAACAAAGTTGTAGATGAACAAAACACACTAGGAAAACTCAGTTGTACCTAAATATCTTTTGTATCCAAAGTTAATTGAAAACATAATCAAAATGATCAAAAAATGTAATTTAAGAATTAGACTTTTCTGATGTCTGCTTTTTGCTTAGTTTGTTTGGTTTGTAAACAAACATTAGCACAGTAACCAATAGTTTGAATTGACATAAGCACTTAAGTGATAAATGATTGCTTTTATAAATCTTGTATGTACATACTACAAAAATAACGCACAATCAGCCACTAAATATAGTGTGAAGAAATACTGTTAGATGTTATGAAAAACACATGTATGTACATTTTAACTTCAAAGTTAGACTATGTTTAAAGCTCAGTATATTTTTGCACCTCGTTGGCATTAAGTGTAAAGGAAGTTTGATTTGAGTGTAAATTTATTATACAGGTCTAAAAGAGCATGTTTCACATGTAGGTCTGTAGTTTGTAAAGCCAGTCTTATAAAAAAAAACTTTATGAATTAAGTTTTGTTACTTTAGAAAGGTTCAGTAAAGATAGTCTCACAGTTTCCCATAGCACTTTTCTTGCAAGTATCTGGCATGTCTTCAGTGACATCTTGTTAAAGTCAGTGTCAGTCCTGTTAAGTCGTAACATGCATGACTTCTGACTCTGATCATGATAGAAGTGAGCTGTACATTTTAAAACCCTTACTGAACCCTCACCGTTAGCTGTCAGACTAACTTTTTAATATTTTGTCAAACTATTACTAAACTTACTCTTGACCTTTTTGTTGACATTTAAAGGATGAAATGGCTGCTTGTAATGAAAAGTTATACAGATGATTTAAGAAGATTATAACATAATTCTTAAAACCAGCTTTAACTTTCTGAACATATTTTGTCACTGTGGTTGACTAACTGCAACTATTACATGTTAATACGCCATATTTCTCATAAAGTGATTGTGCCTGGGACTCTTTCCAAAAGTAAGTTATAAAGGGGACAAAGGTTGCACTAGACTCGTATAATAATAAGAGAGTCTCGTGTTGCCTCAGAAAGATCCTGAACAGGTTTGTAGGTCAAAGCTGGTAAATACAAAATGTTCTTTGACTCATCTACAAATATTTGCCTTAACAACTTGTTTTGCTGCTATCACTGCTTAGCCTCTCCCTCAGTAGCTCCAGTCATTTAGACAATCAGTGTCTGTGTGTTAGTGTGGACAGCATTTACAAGAAGCACAATGTAAAGCAATGGAATGACGTACTGATGGAGTTATTATAGCATTTTATGTTGATGTAAAGCCGACTGTTATAAAAGGTGCCGCAGAATAATTTTTAGTCTGTTTTGGGACTTTGCAACAGTAACTTACACCATCAGTTGTTGCAGCTATGGTTCATTTGGATGTTCTAATACAATAAAACTAAAAATAATCCTAAACTGACTGACTGGTCTTATCTGGATGAAAAAGAAAAGAAAAAAAAATCATATGTAAGAATGTGATTATAAGGCTTACATTAATTTCTAAAAATGTATTTTCTAAAACCAAAGCCGACTGTAAATTGGGTCTGTTTATTTTCCAGGAGGTAATATTGTTCAAGCAAGCCTGTGCATCTCTTTAACTGCCAACAGGGGGCAGCAATATACTGCATTGGAATGAATTCTAGACCTTAAGCACTGTTGCCTCACCAGCCAGTCCCTTCTGCATTCTGTTCTAATGTAGCCAGGCATTTGGTTCTGTTGTCTTCCAATCAATTTAAGAGATTATGTACGTTTGTATGTAACTTCGAAACCTGTCGTTCTGCATAGAGATATAATTATTTTGCCTGGACTGTCCACAAAATGGCACAAAATTTAACAAGAGACAAACAAGTGATTGTTTTGGCAATAAAAATATCCGTAATTGAAAAAATGAGTTTTTTTTGTCACACTGTAGAACATTCCAGGCAGAGCAATACCATTATCAAGAGACAAGCAGGTGGTGGACCCTCCACCAAAAAAGTTACACAGCACCTTTAAAGGCAACTCCAGTCTACCATGTGTACAATATAGGCGACAAGTAGAAATATTTATTATCAGTTTTGATAGGCTGCTGGTTCTTTTCACAGCACAGAGCCGCGCTGTACATTCAAGTCTTTAATTTGGAGTATTGTGCCCTTGTACTGTGTTGCACAGTTGCCATTCACATGTCTAACCTTGCATTCACAGTGTTTGATTAGCTCAGCCTTGTCTTTGTAACTGTGAAGAAGTCTGTGGAAGAGCAGATTCATGATTGAGTTGTAGGTGCAGACAGGAAATTAGTGTCTGTCAGGAGAATTGTATTCATAAAAGACCAGCGTCAGCCGCATGAATTACTGTAAGCTTTTATTTAGACTACTTGAGTAATTAATTATATCACTTCAGTTATGTGCCCTCTAGAAGTAGGCTATTCTTTAAATTAAAAGCAGCCAACTCTTTCTACTTCTTTGACTACCCTACCACCTTGCTTTTGTCTCAATATCTGTTATGAAATCATGTAAAGCAATGGCGATTTATGCATAGTAAATGGCTGTATTAGATCAGATTATGCTAGATTGAAAACGGTGCCAACTTCAACAAGCTTTCACCAAATGGCATATATTAAGATCATATCAAGGATTCAAGAACCCAGTTGGCCCAATTAAGGCAATGCAGAGAAAAAAATGATCAAAATTAATTTAATATAAAAAAGTGTATGTTAAAATCTAAGGGGGAAGAGCAGAGTGAAGAGATGCTCTATGTCAAATGCAATGATAATGATAGTTGGTATCAGGTATCAGCTCATTGTCACATCATGATGAAATATGGTGGAAATTTAGGTCATTATTCCAAAGAGTGTTATGCAATGTATCCATGCAATCAAGTGCATCCCTCATGGACATTGTATTATTATTGTACTATAAGGACAATTTAGTTAACTCATCAATACATAGAAAAGTTATATTTTTATTTTATTGACAATAACTGATATTTTTTTTTTTTTTATAAAATGTTCTGACTTTCATGTTTAGATATTGCTTTCCATCATGATCCATCTTGCTAGTCCTATGTTGTATTGAGATGTGGTATATATCGTCAATTTTTGTTTTGTTAGTTTATATAAAAATAATACATATTGAAATTACAAAAATTAAATGAGTGTATACAGGAAACACACTTCCTCCTGCCCCCTATTTGAGGAAATAGCTGCTGATGCTATGTGCCCTCTGTATCCTGGATGGCTCTGGGCTGTGATTACTGTTTGAGGTGAATTGTCCCCCATTTCCTTCCCCACAGGCTCAGGGCAAGTCGCAGCACGAAGAAACTTTACCCCCTTGTCCAAATACTCCCTAACTTCAGTCTGCCAACACTATCAATATGACCACTCACTGTCAGTAGCCTCAGTTGGGAATTATTTGCCCCATTATTACAACATTTGATACAAGGCACCTGGTAAAGCCATTGGACCACTTATATTCATGTCAAAGGAGAAATATTTATTCTCAAAGAAGTCAAGCACAGGTAGCAGTGTTGTCTTCTCAGGACTGTCACTGAAGTATCAGATCAGATCAAGGTAAAAAGAAAGAGAAAATGTAAAGTTTGGGTAAGTAAATGGGGTGTAAAAAAATATAGCCCAAGTGCCTAGGCAGCTACCAAGCCAAATACAGTGAGAATATTTTTGTGAATTAAGAACCTAAGCATTTATTAATAATAAATCACAAAACCTGCTTGTTCAGGTCAGCTGAGTGAGGACTGAGGAAATGAAATGATCAGCTTATGTAAATCCTATATTTTATTCAAGTAATAAAATATTGAGTAGCTTAGTGATATTTCATGTTTCCAGCTCAAAATAACTGGAAAATCAATATTTGTGGTACAAGTAAAAGTACACCCTGATATCTTGCGTACTAAGCACCACTATTACCAGCAACTGCAGTGAAGAAATGTATATGAAGCTAAAGGCATAAACTACAAGCTTGAAATTTACATTACATTTTAGTGTAAGAAATTATGATAAACTATTATGAGTCTGTGGAGACTGAACTTTCTGAATTGCCACTCAATGACATCACAAAGTGTCACAGAGTATTTTGAACTCTGGAGAGGGAGACTGTCTGAATATGCAGCCAAGATACTCAAACATGCATAAATGAAACAAAACACAACTTCTGATATGTCTTTATAGCAAAGGAACTTTAAAGATATTGCTTTATGATAAATGTTGCAAATTCTTATCATCTTTTATTGGGGCATGATTTATTCATGAGGAAAGCAATCGTTCTAAACCAAATACCAATCCCTCTCTTTGCTGTTCCAAAACCTGGAGAGGGTGTGATTATGCCAAATCAATATTTAAACCGTGCATCCATTGTATGCTGCGCCTATTAATTACAGAGGAAGAACAATTAATGAATCTCATAGTAATGTTTTCCATACCATGGCCTACTTTATAACAAATTCAAAGATCTCCTATCAGTCTGTTTTAATATAGATTCTTATAACCTACATATACATTATCAAAACACATCTCTGTAGTTGAAAAATGCAGTGTGACCCTTTGACCTGTGCAGTACAGCTCCCTGGGAACAGCCTGGTACCAGATGAGAGGAGCACTAATAACTGTGTCAGGTTAGACTAATAAAAGGCTATGGATCATTCCAGTTTAACCGAGCCCTCACATTAACACAGTGCTTGTTATTAACACTCTGCTCACACCAGGCCAAGTCTCAAGGTGTGTCCAAGTGTCTGTATGCAGCCCAGCAACTCTGAACTTCGCTCCATGGCTTTAAAACAAACAAGCTCTGCAGTGGACTTGAAATGCATTGTTAGCATTGAGTTTGGGTTATCTCAGGATCTAAAAATGTAGGGCAGTGGGCTTCAGGTGTGGTACTGTGTGTGTGTTTAAGTGAAAGACAGACACAAGAAGTGGGGGAGGTGTGGATTTATAGATATGGTTAACTCAAGTGGGTTTGACGATGACGAATAGCTCTATAATGATGCAGTTCCTAAAGCTGTCAGTGCAGCTCAAGTCTGGAGATGAAGACAGGAATAGCCAACTGTCAATCAAATGTACCACTTTAAAGATTAACATGCAGCTTTAACTAGTAGGAATATATTTGGCAATGTTTTTATTTGATTATAAAGCAAAAGAAAGTTAGAAACAAAAAGGATATTAAAGGCAATCATATCTCCAGGCTGACTGCCAAAATCTGTGGGGGTTGCATTTTTTTCCTTGTGTGAAAGTTTTTTTTTTTGTTTTTTTTTTAATGCTTTCTTCCCAATAAAAACAATGTATAAGTGAACCGGTGGCGCTTGTAAATGTATGTCTATGTATCTTCAAGGGCTAGGCCAAACAACCAACTTAAAACACTTACCTCAGTTATCCAGCATTATTATTATTGTACTGATCCTAATCCTATATCCTATTTTCTTTGTATAATTCTGAAGAAAAAGAAAATAATAACACCATCAAACTCAGACTTAGACTTAGACAAACTTTATTGATCGACAAGGGAAATTACTTCAACACAGTAGCTCACACATCACAATATATTGTAATAACAAAGAGGAAACACAATAAAACTAACTTGTGTCCCTTCTTCTAACATAAGTTAACCATGCACATATTTGTAAGTATAAAAGTTCAATCAAGTAGACTCAAGAATGGAGTTGAGGTAAAGGTATCTTTTCTTTCAAAAGTGACTCAACTGAACAGAAGCATTTTTGGTATAAAATATTCTATAAGAGAAACCTTTTACCAGACTACACAGGAAATTATGGGTTGTGCATTTCAAGGCAGTAATAGCAGTGTTTTAGAATTACACTGTTGGTAGGTGATGTTTGAGGAAGATGCATATATGCCTAGATTTGATCATTTCTGTGTCTTCTCAGTGTCACAATAATCAGAGAGTATTTGTCACACAGCTTTATTGTTGAAGGTTTTCTTTTACCCATAATCCTTTGCGACAAGTTGGTCATTGCAAGTTGTGCCACAATATCAGCAGCAGCAGCAGGCAGTGACCTCCTTGCACATTTTTCTAATTCCTCCTGGAGCCAGCTCTTTATCCTCCAATCTATCAAGGGACTTTGGGGGGGAATAGTTTGTTTACTGTAACAATAGTAGAAATCCCAGGAAGATAACCTTGAAACCTGCTGCTTTTTTCTACTCGGAGACAAACTTTCAGAAGGCTTGCCTGTGAACCATATGGCGTGGAGCAAAATGACCCATGGATCAACCTCTCCCCACGTGACTGTTGCATTTATTCAACAGAAGCCGCAGAGGACAGTGGATCTAAAGCACAGAGAAAAACACGGCAGGTAGATGGGATGGCAAGATAAAACATTTAAAAGGACAGATGCAATTCAGTCTGAAAAAAAAAAAGATCAAGAGATATAATCGTTTTTCAAAAAGTACAAAAAACAAGATGACAGCAGTGTGGTTCATCCGTAGGGCATGTCTTTAGCTTTGTTGGCCTAAATGTCGGCAGTGAAGAGCTGTCAGAGCAGAGACACCTGGCACCGCAGCCCTCTCGAATACAAAGATAAGCCGCAAATCATCTCACGGAGATGCTGTATAATGAGGCTTTTCTATAACACTGCCTGATTTACAACAGCTCAGTCGGTTTTGGTGCACCAAACCTTTAGCAACAACTGAGATTTAAAGCAGTACTTGTGACAGATATGTTTATAAATACACATAAATGCTAGAGCTGTGTATAAAGTAACCTTGTTACTTGTCTCCATGGAGATGCTATTGTTATGTCTAGAAAATCCACAGAATGGCATTAAACATATTTATCTCCATGAAGACAAGTAGATGACTCCACCCAGGCAAGTTACAAATCAGATCTGTAGAAAGGAGATCCTGTTCACAGTACGAATGCATGTTTTCCAGGCATCTCTTCAAGCAATAAAAGGCATGATAGATAAGTAAGTAAATTTAATGCCTTACTGTGGAGCATTTCGGACAAAGCAATATAAGCTTCATGGAAAAAAGTGACATTATGCACCTAATAATATAAAATACCAATGATGAATGCCTACTTATCCAACTTTTGAGTCTAACACTGCATATTACTGATGCATTTGTTGAGTGTGCTTTCATTTGGTACAGACAATTGAACCAATAAATCTTCAAGACAAATTCAAGCAGAACTTTTGTCCAAAAGGATTTGTCACAGAATCTAACTTTACCTTTATGAATCAGTGAATATAATGATCCTGTACCATTGATTTTGTGTGTGGTCTGCTGCTTGTGTGAAACAGAGGAATCCGAGTAGGAGGCAATGGGACAGGAAAAAGATGAAGAGGCTGTAGGAAGAGAGCACAGCTCGATTATAGTGTTTATGGCGTCTGGACAGTTGTTTAGCTAAGGCGTTATGTGTGCGCTAGTGTGTGTGTGTGTGTGTGTGTGTGTGTCTGTGTGTGTCTGTGTGTGTAGGTGTGTGTAGGTGTGTGTGTGTGTGTGTGGGGGGGGGGGGGGGCGAGGGACACACCTGGATTTAAGCTATTCAAAGTTTAAACCTACGGCCACTGGCACATTTCTCTTGCCTCTCATCCATCCACATCACTCCTCATGACTGCAGGCAACTCAGCCACAGTGCAGTCTATAAACAGGATTACAAAGAGCACAGGGTCCTAGCCCACCCCCCAAAACAACTGGAGTTTCTCAGGACATTAGATTCACCAGAACTGCCCCAAATCCTTCCAAAATGACAAAAAAAAAAAAACAACAACAATCACCTTTTTCTTTATGTGTTTTGGTGTTGATTTATAGCCATGGACACTAATCTTACTCAAATAAATAAAAGATAAATCTAAGATCACTAAAACATGGTGCCACTGCCTATTTATAAACGTGTCACAAGTGTTTAAGGTCTTTTAACGCAGACCAGGACCAAATCCAATCACACCTCCACAGAAATGGGCCTGATCCAAAGTCCCTTAAAGTGGCTTGGACCCATGTCTGTAGTGAGCTGCATTTCAATCCATCTTCTTTGCTTCTGAACACATGTGGTCAGCTCGCCCTGCATTCATTTGTCCATTTGTTATTTGGCAAAGATCTGAGTAGCTAGTAGGCACAGTGTTAAATTCATTAGAATACCACAAACCTGTAAAACCAATTAATTTTCCTCATACAAATGTAGGCCATTATTATTTTTAATGCCATTTTTTCCTGTTAAAAGTGGACATTGTGAAGATATTTCTGTCTCTATTGCCCAAACCTATTGTTTTCACTATACGGGAGTTTATATAGGCTAATAATAGCTAATCAGAAGCCTAGGTGCTTACATTAGTCTTATAGTGCTTTTGCAGATGCTCATAGTCGCTTTACAATTTTGTTCATTGTTAATTCATTTCATACTCTGTGTTGATAAGCAAATAGCCACAGATGACTGACGGAAATGAGGCTCCAAATCAGCGCCATCGGCCCCTACGACCACCAATTAGCGTGCCTAGGCTATAGTCTACATGAAAACGGACACACTCTATAAACAAATAAAAACTTAATTGAAAAGAGGAAAAAAAACAAAAAAAAAAAACTTCATGTGCTCATTTTAAACGTGGTTTTATATCTCGGTGTTTGAGTAAAAACTTTCCTTTACAGACAGCCCTGCGTCATCGTGCCTCTAACATCCAATCCTCAGCGCGGATGGATGCGCGATCGTGCACCTGCCCAGAGCGCGCGGAGACGCACGAGGAAAACCAACGACTTGATCCAGCCACAGCACATGGTCTGAGTAAAGAAACCCGAGAGAGCAAGTTGAAGCGCACAGGTTGGTGCTGTAACGCTCACGGCCACTACAGCCTCAGCTCTCCGTTCTCTGCTCTGATGCGCGGAGAAAAGGGTTGGTACAAGGGAGGAATGGCTGGAGGGAGGAATGGCTGAATAACGAGCGGAGAAACACCCACTCCGGACCGACCGAATTGTATCCGGACAAGAGTGAGAAAAAAGAGGAGACAGACGGAGGAGAAGAGAGAGGGGAGCAGGAGCAGCGGCAGAAGCAGCGTTTGGTTTATTGAAGATTTAAACTGGGAATAAAAGCACGGGTGGAACTGATGTTTGAACAGGTTTGGAAACGTATTTCATTCATTCTTTTTACTGTTAAGCTAATTAGTGCTCAGATTTGCGCCATTAAACTTTAATTGATTAATTTAATTTTTAATCTGGACAAGAAGCTTTGAATTTGGACTACTGTTTTTTTTAACTAAATAAATGTTATGGTTGAGAAATATTATTCTTACTACTCAAGTGGTAAATACATTTGTTTGGGGCTGTGTATTTGTCATAGCGTCATCTTAAACAGATTATAGGGGATACAAGCTTGTGAATGCTGTTTTTCATTAGGCAGTATGCTCTAAGTTGCCCTCTGGTCTGAATGAACAATGAAATTAGGCAAAGTGCACATGTAAGAAATCCAATAAGCCAATGTGCATATAATATGGCTCTAATTGGTCTTAAGGGTATCAACGAGAAGAGAGCCAAGACTATAGAGTGGCCCCAACCTACTTTGTCTGGAGTGCTTTGTCTCACTGAGTACTACTTGGGTACTATGCTCTGTATACTCTGTACTCATTTTTGAATAATATTGATAGGCTATCAAAAACAATGTCAAAAATATTAAATATAAACTTCAAAGAAAAAAATACAATTCATTTTCACCTTCGTTCCTTCAGTCCAAGTTCCCCCTGGTCAGTGCTCATGTACCCCCAGAGGTCCCCATACCCCTGGTTAGGAAACACTGCTATAGATAATACAGACAAACTAAACATTTTTACATTTATCATTTGAGTTTGAATATTGAATGTGATTTATTTGCCCAGTTTGACTTGGGTTAAATATACATTGCTTATTCTGCATGGTATGCAACAAGTTTGAGACTGTGATTGTTATATCTGATATCCCTGGAAAACTGATAAAGTGGGCCTGTAGACTGCTAATGCTTAAAAGGAGTCAATCTTAAGAGGGTTGAAAAGATAAGGAGCAGCCCGGTTTGCCCTAATCTCTGCGCTCTGGTTATGCCCTCTTGTCAGGTCTGTCAATCTCTATGTCTGTCTCTTGTCCATCCTTCGCAGCTCTTCTGTGAAATTCTGTTCTTCTTCAAAGACAAAGTGGTCCACTGTTTCCCCATTTGTGTAGGCGTGATCCCTAACCGCTGCTCTGTGGTCAGTCTAGACTGTAGGGCTGCTGCTCTGTAATTGTATCAAAGTGGATATTAAACAGAACAACTGACTCCAGATCGGGGCTTATGGGGCTTTCAGGCAACTCACCACTGTCACTAACAACTGGTGCTCTCACTCAAATTCAAAATTTGATTTTGACTGTAAAGAGAACTCTTGATACCCGAACTCAGCTTTACTTACAAAATAGAATGTAATTTCCCACACAAAAGTAGTACAGTAGTTTCTTCAGTATTACCATGCAGTCTTATAGAACAACCACAGTAAAAATATTCAGGAAATGCCCCGATTTGTTCTAGTTGTGGGCTTTACACTATTGACTATTGGCTTTACACTTCAAATGATTATTGAATTTCAACATTTTTATTAATGATTTATTCATAACACTAACTCCGGGTTCAGGCTGCACGTGGTACATCTCTGATCCGGTGGTCACGAGTATTCCGTATCCTTTAAGTAGCGAGAGGAGCTCAGTGTCAGTCCGGTGCTGCTGAGTTGATGCTGGTGGAGGTGGACGGCGAGCATGTGGTCTTGCACACTACAGCAGAGTTCTGGTCCTTGTGTGAGTGTCGCAACACAACTAAGTTTTTTATTTAGATTGTATTATGTTGCATTGTATATTGTGTATAGCCAACTTTTAATCCAACAATCTCTTCATTATGTAAACCACTTTCAATTACTTTGTGTACAATTTGTGTTCTACAAATAAACCTTGCCTTCTTTGTTTCCATTGATATATTTCATATGTCCAGGTCTAGACTGCTGCCTGTGAGGATGTTGTCAGTCGGAAGGATCAGATGGTGTTTTTGGGCTCCTCTGCTGCTACAAGCCTTGGTTCCCCTTTCCCCCTTGAATGCGCAGGAGCAGGGTGAGTACTTTAAGGAGGAGGTGCTCTTTTGTCCTGCCTCTCCTAAATACCCAGTCATCCGATGTCCTTCCATCTGTTTCTCCACTCTCCTTCTTTGCACAGCCTCGAGCCTCACCTCTGTGACCTTCTCCATATCCACTGCCTGTCTCTCATTCCTCACCTGTGCCTTGTTTCCAAATTTCTTCTCTCTGTTGGATATCCTGCTCTTGTCCAATCAGATCATTTCATACTTTGGATCATATTTTGGTGCCTTTTTGCCCGGCAGCATACCAGCTCTGTCAGTCCTCGACCAATGCTGCCACGCTTCAGAGGAGTTTTAATAAATGCGTTGTACAGACGTGCTTCAAGCTGGGATGATTTGCAGGGCAATGTGCCGCACAATATATATCGCCTCACTTCGGCAAACCTCATTTAATCAAACTGGGCCCCTCCTAAAGGTCTGCTGCTGTTTTCAGGTTTCTGGAGGGGTCTGAGTGACTGTAATAAATTTAACTTTAACTTTGGATATACAGGATACAGGATTTTTGCTTTGATTTTTTTTATGAAAATATGTTATGCAGGAAGGGCCTAATTGCATTAAGGACATTGGTATTAATATTTTCTAAGGGAAAAAAGTAGAAACCATTCGAAGTTCTATGTGGCACCAGTCAAACTGGAGAGGATTAGAGTTTTTGAGTGGAATTATGCTTCATTGTGTTCGTTTGTTGATATAAACTTGTCTAATCTTTGTAAATTATAGGAACACTATAACACACCCACACTATAACAGCGCACTCAGCCACACTGGTCTGTAAAGGCTGAATGAAATGCAATGGGTTCATCGAGGCAACTGTTAATAAATGTTAGATGGATTTGTTTAATGTTATACCATGGAACTTTCCAGGCCAAGCAATAACATCTCCATGGAGACAAGCAGGTGGCAGACCCTCCTGCAGAAAAGTCGCGCAGTGCACCTTTAAGATTTGAATTGTCCATATTTAAAGTTGTACTATGGAACATTTATGGGGGAGTGTCACCTCTCCATGGACATTTTATTGCATTACCTGGAATGTTCCACATGGTATTAATTTTTTTCTCAAAAAGGACACGCAGGTGACATCTCAGGTCAAGTTACAGGTCACATCTGTGGAAAGGCAAGCTCATAGCAAGAATGCAATAATAACTGTAATTGAGAAAAGAGCTATAATAGAACATTCCAGACAAAGCAATAACATCTCCATGGAGTCAAACAAGTGGCAGACTCTCCCCAAGAAAAGTTACACAGTGCACCTTTAGGGCCCTACATGTAGCCTATATCATTTATTTTTTCCAGTTTGATAGGCATCGTAATAAGTAACCTCAAACTTATATATTTCAGTTGACAGTTTGGCATTGGCATTTGTATTGTGTCCATTGTTGGATTTCACCTCACCTTCACCTTTTAAGTTCAATCTCTGTGTTGACTGTATAACTTCTCAATAAAAATTAGGCTTTTCATTCAAAAATGAAAAAAACAAACAAACAAAAAAACCTTTTATTTTACTCCTCCTCAGTATTTAGTCACAGACTTTTTTCACTCACATTTAACTTGTGTTTCAGGTATTCCTCTCCATTCCAATTTCTTCCAACTCATTGGTGAGACAAAGGCATAAATCAGATCCCAGAGTTGAGGAGAAGGAGGGGACCTCACAATCACTTGGGGGCTATGGGCTGTAAAGTCACCTCAGTAAGGACCATGTGATAGCCGTTAATTTAGCTCATGCTGCCCCTTTAAGCTGCAACATCTGCTCAGAGGGATTGGAGATTACTTTGTGCTCTGCCCATGGAGGATGTTTGTGCACACAACACAACTGCATGCTGATAAGGACCTCCACTAGTGAAAAGTGAGCCAATTCAACAACAGCAAACCTCTCATATAAAGCATCATTGCACATTTCTCACACTAGCTGCTTATCAGCCTACCTGTTTCTTAGTATCTGTGTCTCATATTTTTGGATAAGGCTGGGCGATATAGTGATTAAAAACAGAATCATGATCTCATCCCTGTGACGATATTGATTTACTATTTCTCTGTTTAATGTGTCTGCTCAAGCACAGACTTTCCATCTACTCCTCCTGCTATTGGTTTGCCACGGTAAGGCTCTGAGTGAGTGACAGCTGGATTCAACCAATCATAATGAAGTGTGAACTTTCAGAGATAGACAGATAGACGACTTTACACATGAATCTTGATATAATCAAAATCTAATTTTATTTTTTTGCCATTGTCCAAATTGCTCACTTGTTTCTTTTATAAACAATGTTAATCAATGACTATTGTTGAGATGGTTTTGCCTGTAGTAGTTTTCTTAGTGTCAGATGGAGAATTGTATTACAGTGCGCTTATTCTTGAGCAAAAGTACTGACTTTTCCCTTTTGTCCTAACATAGAAAAGTACTGAATAAGAAAATGTAAATTTAGTCCGTACTCTCAGAGGAGCCAGTCCGACCTGCAGCTTTTGATGCTGTTTTCAAAGCCGCAGTGATTGAGGATAGAAAAAGCATTATTTCTGAGTGTGGATTTTTGCCAAAGTTTTAATCAAACTAGTGCAAGTTTTGCAAATAAAGTAGACCTTTATTATTCACAGTTACCTGAGCATTGAGTTCCCACTTTCCCTGAACAAGTTAGCAGGGTGCAGAGACGATGCGTTTAATCCTATGTAAATTAACTGTGTGCATGGTTAATTATGGTGATTGATTTTGCTGATTGGTCGACAGCTGCGTCAATACATGCTCCAGAACACATAACATGAGGTTATGTGGCCAAGAACATGTTCAAAACCCATTTTCAGTTTGTAATTGCGTTCAGGCCACTATTAAATTTGTATTAAGTGTGAGTGTGCTGGCCAGTAACTTGTAATGAAGAGAAGAGGGCCATGATGACAAATTGTTAAATCATAAACAAAGAATGATTGAGACAGAACAACCTGTTCTACCTTAAAATAACTGTAATTTACCCAAACCTCTGAAAGCTGTTAACACATACGGGCACCTTGTCAGTCTTATTCAATTAGCCTGTTCTATTGATGAAGTCCTTTTCCTTTGGCAACACAATTTAAATAAAACATGATGAAAGTAAAGATTACAGAAGGATGAGACCAATGATAAGTGTTTTCAAGAGATTGTATTTTGTCATTTTGAGTTTGTCTGAGATAAAGTAGTAGTAGTAAAGGCTACAATAAATATTTAAGTGTTGTATACCCAGTATATAAGTGCTGTATACCCTAGAGGGCACTAAAGATGAAAAAGGTAAACACAATACTTGTCATAAATTGCCAACAAGTAGCTAGTCAGTCTTGAGACCAAAACAGAGGTAAATATTTGATGTATTTTTCATTTAACTAATTTCAGCGAGTTGTCTGACTAGCTTCTGCTGCACTCTTAATTTAAAGATTGGGATGATTAATTCATTTTTCACCCCTGCATGATGGTAATTAGGCCTATAAAACCTTGCATTGAGGGAAAAAGTGCTAGCATAGCATGTGTTTGGAGCTAGTTATTTTTATGTTACAGTTAGTGAGTAATGCCCCTCTTGAAAACATGATGAATTACCTTGTCACTGCATATTCAAATGTTATTTTTGTAAGCAGATGGTCAGTGGCTCTCAAACTGTTGTACTACTTAGGGCGACACGTTGATTTCTCTGCATTTTTGATATTTAGAGTTTAGAGTCAGTTTAATCCATATTTAATCCATATTTGTCCTTCTTCTTAGTCTAGAATTGTCCTGTTTTAGACCTGGTTTAGATCTGTTGCAAGCTAAGAGGCCAAATATTTTCTTAGTTGATTTGATTAAGCTTTTTAAAATATATTTTTACTTTCTATGAAAACACGACCCACTGCCTCCAATTCTTTTCTAGGTTTCTGGGTCTTGTTCCTCATTCAGGCTGATTGAACCTACTTTTAGAGTGATTTTATGAGCTCCTCTTGCAGCCATGCAGAATATCATACCTTTTCTTTCACACATGGACTGGGCTCATTCTGCAGTCTCTAAATGTTCAGTCACTCTTTGGAGACTTCATACTCGCATACACTCAAAGCGGAGGAGAGATAAGTGCTACATAGGTAAGCAGTGAACAGAGGAGAATGACATTAAGCCACTACGGATAGGAGTAAGTGAAGGCAGGGATGGAGGATGAAAGAAGGAAGGAGACAGTTTAAAGCCCGGGATAAGGCACAGAGCTGGAGCGTGTGAGCAGCTGAGGAGATAAAAAAGGCACAGTGGATTTGGGTTAAGCACCATCTCAGTCTTCAGGGTTGATGCGGAAGCAATGAAACGCACTACGCCGCATAAAAAGGGAGCTGCATGGATCCAAAACCATAGCACACACACTCACACATGCGTTTACAGTAGTTATCTGGTGGTGACAACTTAGGAACAAGCCAGTGTCACCCATAGAAACTCGCTGCACCGGGCTAATCCAAAGTGAAGAAGCGGAAAACAAGGAATTAAAGGTTAAAGGATCGAAAGTGTGGATGAGAAAGAAAGAGAGTGACAAGACATTATGGGAGAAAGATGGGAAAAGTAAGGTCATACAGTGTTGAAGAAAGTCAGAACAGTCTGCCAAATCTGTCTGTCTTCGGAAGAGGTTGTTAAATTCTTGCTGCTTTATCGGTATAGCCCTACATGTCTGAGCTTGACTTTCTATGAGGTATTTTTGTACAACTACTGTAGTATTTAGACAAGATGTATGACAATATATCAGTATATCCCAGAAAGGACATGTGTGTGGCCGCATTTAGTCAGTCTGCCTTTTTAAATATGTGTATAGTTTACTAGTACTTGTCTGTATAAATTGAAGTTTTTGTGAACTTTTAGTACAGTTTTGTTCAGATAACTGGTCCGTTCATAGAGATTCTAAATATATCTCAGCTCTTGTGGCGCCAGACCTTGCCCCCTTTTAGTCAATGAATCAATACACACTACACAGGGCATCTCTTTTATCAACGAAAATATTCTTTGACTACAGTGTTGTGCATCTAACCCCTATTAGGCCAAACTATTACGAGCAGTGGGCGACCACAGTGCATCGCTAGAGAACACTTCTCCAGATCTCGTTCAGAAGTACCTATAGCTGGAGAATTATCTTATCATGCATGATTTAGGCTAATGGGGTTAACCGGAGTAGAAAATCCATACAGACAGGAGAACATGCAAACAAGATTTCGGAATACCATAATACCATAATACCATAATATAGTGCAATAAAACCCAAAGGCAATAAAGGCATGAGAGACAGTGAGGTGAAACAAAGGATTATAAAGCAAGCATTTACTGTAAGTGGCCAGCAGCAGATTTATTCTCAAACGTGTCTTTTCTGCGCTGTTGTTCTAATCCATATATTTCGTGCTGTTTGTAATGTGCTGACATCTTCAACTCTGCTGATTCTGACAGAAGAAGAGATTACTCACCTCATACCCAAGATCAGCACTCATTTAGGCTGTACACAACACTCACATGGCTCTGAAAAGATTGATGGGTTTGCAATATTTTCATTAAGATTCACTGACTATCCACAGTATTTACCCCAGTTGCTGTTGCTAAGCACTAGTCACCGAAGCTGAGCCAAAGAGCTTGGGTTTAGCCCCTGGCAAGAAGCTACAGACAGGAGCTGATGGGGGTTTGTCATAAGTCTTATAAAGGACTGAAGGTTTATACTGGCTTGGAGTAGGCCTGCCAGATTAATAATATTCTAATAAAAATTGCAATTTGAATGGTCAAAATTGGCTATTTAAAAAAGCTGCAGTTATTCAGGTAACAAATGGAGAACTAAATAGTTCTTCGCATTGTGTTAGTTTTACAGTTTGTATTTTAGTTATCTCTCAAATGTTAATGCTCCTCCTGGTAGGGTTGTTAAAAGTATTGAAAATTAGGTACTTATTGAAAACTAGTATCGAAATTAGATACTCATTAAAGCAAATATAGATACTGAAAAGAAATCACATTTATCTTTATGAATAGTTTTAGAAGGGTCTAAACTAAAGGGTTACTAGTCAAAACTAGTAATGTTCATTAATTAAACTATTACCATTGTTGTATCAAAATAATTACAGAGTCGAGTCTATTCCCTAGTAGTAACTAGTATTGAAATTGAGTTTGGGATTTTAGAAAAGTTCCTAGATTTGTTTAAAATGTGCACTGTGTACTGAATCATGATTTTAAAACTTCAATTTCAAATCCAAACACAATTGCAATTCATGAAAACACAATACTTTCCCGGGAGTACGCACAACTGCACACGATCCATTATTTATCATGGACAACTTGCAGCATGCTTAGAGTGATTTGTATTGTCCTTGACTATAATGATCTGAATATTTTTAGACTACAATAGAAAGAGGAAAATTGCTTTATAATGTGACACTGTGGATTACCTTTTTTCAGCAGACCTTATGTGAAAGATGAGCTATTAGAGACGTCAAAGCCTCCTGATGGGTATTGTCTAGTCCTTATCTATTAATCGTTGTAGCTGTCTAATACTGAATAGACTCCCACTTGTTGACTTTGACATCACTGAGAGAGAGGGGGCCACACTGCTGTTAAGGTTAAATGATAAATCAGAGTGTGTGTGGTAAAGTGACTTCATTGACATGCAAAGCAAAGATCACTGTATTCAAGGCAATTTTCAGCATGTTATTGGTATCCTGTCTGCCAACTTCATTCACCTACTATCAAGCACACATTAAATGATATGAACGTAATAATCTACCCGGCTACTCAGCTAGCTTAAATTATTCATAGATTCTTATTGTGTGGTGTAATTATTCTTTGTCGCCCTGTGCATTTTGAGTATTTGAAAAAGATTTAAATGTAAAAAGTGGTGAGCTGCAATGTCAAAGGGCATTATCAAACATTAAAAAATGTTTGACAATTTAAGACCCAAGTGATTTTTTACCTAAGGCTTTTAATACGCTGTTGTTTTCATGCACCAGTGAGATCATACCATGACTAAAGTCAAGGGGAAATTGGTGACAAGTTGTATCAAAATGATTTACTATATTTTATTTTGAGTTGAATATTCAAGACTTGCTTTTTCCATTGGTGATCACAGATGTAGATAATAGATAGTGTGTTTCTTTTGGGTCCTTTAGATTTGGCTCTCCTCGTTTTTAAAACACTTGTTTACTTGAGTGCAGCTGTTCTTTTCTGTGCAGTTTGGTGCAGCCTGATTTTGACCTTCTTTTTACCACCTCCCTATTTTAAAAGATGTTTCTCTATGTGTATTTGTTGGAGCTAGCACACATACACTATGGCAATGGCTCCTGTCACCATTTTTAACCACAACAGTCCAGCTTTATTGCAGACCTCAGCCTGGAGGACTATTGTGGACCATTCTTTTTTCTGAGATATTGTTTAGATAGAATACACATCACTTCTATGATGCCTTAAACCCTCACATTCAAAGTGAAGCTGAAATAACCTCAGAGTGGGGTCATGTCCCTGCTGTGCTGCATTTTGCTCACCTTGACTAAGAATTTGACAAATTAGTTTCTTTATTTTCTAAATTCTGCATTATTTTTTTCTTTTTGCCATTTTCATTTCAGGGTCACAGGTAATTGCCTGTCTCCTAATTTGTATGATTAGATTGGACTAAAGTTGCCAAAAGTTTAATATTTGTAATTTTTTTTTTTTTGGCATTACACTGCCCTCTGTATTTATATCATGTTGGCACTGCCACAAAGAATACTTTATTGAAGTTATGACACAAATTAATTATTTCCACCCCATTACCCTGATTAATTATTTATTTTATATATTTCCTAAATAGTTCTTCATCTAATGGTCATCGCTTTATCAGATAGATTTATCTGTGCTAAGGACTGACAAAATTGGCACCAACTAAGCTTAATCTTTCTAATTCCTTACTATTTCAACTACTTGCTATTCACAGGGTGAGAAACCCAGAGCTAGTACATGGTAAATTAATCTATCTACACCATTAACATTTTGTAATAATATATTCACATCCCAAGACATACTGTTTCATCTTAACTGGAGAAAATTGTATTTTATTTATTTTTAATTATTTAATTTAAAAGTTAGTGGAGTAGGTTCTTTAAATACATTTTATAGTTGTGGATGCTTTTCCTGACTTTTCCCAATAACTATCTACAACTGTTCTTTGTGCTTTGTGCTTTCTTTGTGTTTTTGTATTGTTAAAATCTAAAATATAATTCTTCTCTTTTTCAGCTCCAGCCCCAAGGCGGCTAAAGTTCAAAGTTCTCAGCCCAAACAAACTACTTGTCATATGGAAGGAGCCTAAAGGAGACTTTGACAGCTACCTGTTCACCTACAGCACTTCAGGTAACATTATCCCACTGTAACACAGACAGTATACACCGTACCTCCCACACACCAGGGTCAGTATATTTTCAGACACGACTAGAGGAGCCCATGGATTGTGTGAGACTGTCAGAAATGGATTATGTAATTTTCTTCTTATCAAAGTGCCATGGAGGGATTACACAGCAAGAGATGGGGACTCTACATTTGCTCAGCCTTTCAGCCAAGTTTTGAGACAAGGCGCTGTTATTTCTGCTCACACAAACCCTGTCAGCACTTTACAATGACAATCTGATAGCACCTGCTGCAGCCTGATGAGGTTCAGACAGGGACAGCTTTATGTCTCCTGTAGATTCATTTAAAGTCTTACATAACGGCTTAATCATTTCATTGTTCCAATGTGCATTGCACCATGATAACCATTCTCCTAGTTTACGGGTGAAAACATTTGATTCAAAGACTTCCACCTATTGCATTCTGCAGACCACCTCCATGGAGATCCTGTTTTTGCTGGCACTAATAAATCTGTAACAAAATAGTACCAAAGACTAATTATGAAAAATGTATTTTAAAAAATAACAAACTAAACAAATTTTAGTACACAGCGTGCTGGTACATCTTTAAAAAGTGTGATTTAATAAAAAATTTAAAAAAATCTAAAAAATTTAAATGGTTTATCCTTACAGATACATCATGTAACTTTTCTGATGAAGGATCCACCACCTGCTTGTCTTTATAGAGAGATGTTGATGATTTGCCTGGTATGTTTCCCAGTATGATATTAAACTTACCAATCTCTATGGAGACAAGCAAGTGACACCACCAGGTCCAGTTACTGATCACATCTGTGGAGAAACAACTCCACTAGTATACTTTAATGTTGCTGAACATTCCAGGCAAAGCAATAACATCTCCATGGAGACAAGCAGGTGACAGACCCCACACCATAAAAGTTACGTAGTGCACTTTAGAATTCACTGACTTAAATATAGGTATACAATGTCTATTTTGTCTGTTATGTGTTAGAAACAAAGATGCTGCAGTGCCACTTTTATTTGAGGTAATGATTTATAATGATAAATGGAAGAAAATGACTTGCAGCTCCAAGTCATAAACAACTAACTCATGAACAAATAACAATAGATTGGCAAAGTTTATTTTGTCTGTATAATGTAATTTGAAGTGATTTCTCAAAGTACTGCAGAATTATTGCCTGATGTGCTCTACTACAGAACTCCCGCCACCTTTGTTTGTGCTATCAGTTTGATTGACAGTAGGAGAGGGCTACACGATTTTGGCGTCAAGTGTTGCGTTTGTGGTTAGATTACGGACACAGTAACCCTAAATCGGAATAATCCCAGTTAAACCTTTTTCTAAATAAACCACATTGTCAAAAAACATGAGCTGCAAAAATATAATGCAACACTTTATGAGTCATAGTAGATCAATTCAACCCTCAAATCTCATCGTAGTACAGAAAAATAACTAAAAAGTCTCCCACTATAGTAACACCTTAATATTTTGGCTACTTAATCTTTCTGTCTTGTTTATTTCATAGTGTCAGTATGTTGTCTGTATAATAATGGAAAAATGTAATGATGTCTATTGTTTCTTCATGTGGTTGTTTTAAATGTTTCATGGTGCAATTTGAGCTTTTTGCACATGTTTTTACAATATGTTTTTAACTACAAATGTCAAATAAACTAACCTAACCAAAGAAAAAGTAGCCAAGATGACAAAAAATATTGTTACATCTATCATTTATAAACGGTAAGTTGATGTAGCAATTATCGTGACTGGCAACACTTGACTTGGTCCTAGATTTTAGTGTGTGAACGCCTATGCATCACTTGCCTTATCTGACCTGCCATACCCTTGAACGGGATAAATCTGACCACTGCTAGTGTCATTACTCATCGCAGGACAGGAGGCTGAGGAGGTGCACACTCGCACCTTATTGAGGGCCAGACTGATGCAGGGTCACGATTAAAACGCGCTGATAATATGACCCATAGACCTGTTGGGATTAACTGCTGTGGTGAGGGTACCGCCGCACGCTGCCTCTGCGTTTGCGTGAAGCTACAGTTTATTTTAGGTCAAACTCCAGTCTAACTGTCAAAGTCACTTTCATATGACCTGCAGCCAGTGATTTATGAGCTAAACCGACTGCAAATAAGTTGTACCTAGTGGTAAACAGCATACAAATGTGAAGCTTTAAAACAGGCATTATTGTATTGTTTTTGGTTGGGTTTTGTAATAGTAAGAATGGACTTTGTTTAACTAACCTAAAGTATAAACCAAATCTGTTACAAGGCTTAATTAGACTAGATCAGGACTTGAGATGGACCATTTTAAAGGTCGTTCTCTGATTGATACTTCTTTTACAACACACAATTGCCTATAACTATGGCATGTTTTTCACGTATGGTTCAAAACATTATCTGGTACTGTTATAATATGCAACTAACATGCAAATGATGTGTACATAGAATAATGCTTTATGAAAAATTATGAAACTTAGCTGGGGGTAGGATTAAATTAATTCTTCCTAATCCTTTTTGAACATGCTGAAACACGTTGGTATTTTTCTTTTACTATATTCTGCATTGTTATTTATTATGTATCCTGTCAAGTTTGTAATAAAAGTGATCAATCAGACTCTATTTTTCATTCTCATTCAGCACAATGGGAAAGAAGAAACTTTACTGATAATGGTGTCAGTTGAAAACCTGAATAAATATGTGTCTATGGTCATGAAGGAAATGTGGCTATATGTAAACACATCTATACACAAGCCAAAACTTACTTGAGGTGAAAGGAAAATTACACCTTTCAAAAACACACAAATATATGTATGATTTTTCATCATGCAGAATGAATAATATAACTAACATTTTCTTCTTTGTCTGTGCCATAGACGGTCATCAAAAGGAGATTGCTGTACCTAAGACAGAGCACCGGGTCATAATAACAGACTACAGCCCATCCAGCCATTATACTGTGAGCGTGACTGCGGTCAGCGGCAGCCTCCACAGCAGACCCCTACAGGCCACGTATAAAGGTCGGACACCAATCTTTTAATTACAATTTTCTGTAATCTTCAATTTCAGGTTTCTCCTGCTCCCTCAAATGATTTTTTTTTGCCTAATAAGCAGTTCTCCTCTGCTATATAATTTGCTCAGCTCCAATTTCCTTTATGTAACCCGGTTGTTTTTCTCATTTCATTTTTCATCTACATTACGAACAGGATTATATTTAGTAATGATTTTGTTCTATTAAAAAGACTGTAATTTGTATTATTTATTATTATTTTTTATGCAGGGGAGAGGGATGATGGCAGGGACCAGAGTGAACCTCAAAGGCTAACAGAAGGAGTGGTGCTTCCTGATGAAGCCAATGAGATTTCTGGAGGTAAGACCATTTCTGTTTCTGTAAATGTTCCTAATTTCTTAACATATTAATACAATAAGTATGTGTTTAGGGAGTTTTCAAGTCTGTTGTCATAGTGATAAAATGACTATTTGTAGCACTGTATTAATAACACATATCCCACAACTATCCTGCCCTAGTGGAAATATGGTTCCTCGTTTCAGACTTTTGTTAACATTGTCCATAAATACAGAACAGTTGACAGATGGTTAGGGCTATGCTATTAGTCAGATTGTAATCAAATTGAGAGCCAACCATTTCAAATCATCAATGATCATCTTGGGCCTTTTTAATCCAGAGATCTACAGCCAGTCCTCTGTCAGTAAGAGTTCTATTTTTTGTTAAATTGCAATGATTAGAAGCTTATGTTATGTTTGTCATAATGCCCAGGCCTATACTATACATGTACACTGTCTGCAAAGTTAGTGAAGACATTTCCATCTTAATTATCGATACTTGGTGGCGTTCCCTCTTTGTGTTGGTACTGGAAAGTCTCTCAGAGGTGACCTTGATTGTGCCAGCTTCAGAGATTATAATCATTTCCTATACTGCATTTCAGCCAAATAGACTCAAATTTGTTGGAAATAGTCTTTGTGTTTTCACTAACCATGATGAAATTTGTGCCTTATTAAAATGTGTGTGCTGAATACTTAATACAGTTCCTTGTTTGAAAGTGTTATCCTTGGAGTATAGAGCACAGCTGTACAAGACAAATCTTGGTACATACATTGCCTTCAGGAAAATAAATACTTCCTAATTTGTAACTTACAGATTGTTTAACTGTGTGTTGTGGACATAAGCAGGGGTTGTGAGTCGAAACAAACCATCCATCCAAGAGTTTGAAAGGAGGCTAATTGTCTGTCTGGTGTTACGCTGTCATTAGCTGGGTCTGGCTGTAGGCAAACAGAGAAGTCAAATTACCCTAAAACCTACATCTGAAAATCCAGTTGATGGCTTTAAAGTGAATCTGTTGAAGTCTTCATTTTGAGATATCTTTATTATTATCTGTGTAATCATCTTTCTGACTCAAGGAAAAGAGATAATGGGATTTGTTTCTTCATATTACAATTTGGGTGTGAAAAAGCAGTAACATTTTCAAATGAGTCTATCTCTTTGTAAATGATTTTGATTTGATTTTAACTACAATAGAAATTTGCTGACTGGGACATTTTAGAACTTTAACTTTTCTTCTTTGTTTGCTCCTGTAGTCCAGATTTTATTATTTATTTTCAGATGTGGTTTTAGATGAAAGACTGCCAGTGTAGAGACTTGGAGATGCATAATTAGAATATCAGTAGGTTTCTTATAATACAAATAATTGTAAGAGCTTCCAAATAAGCCTATATATAGTTCTGCATTTTGTGTTTACATTTTACAGTCTATTCACTTTTTGCACCATACTTGAACTTTAATCAATACATGGATTGCCAAAATATCTTCTGAATATTGTCATGGAGATTTATGCCAATGTCACCCATCCATAGTTTTTTAGAAGATAAATAAGTCAACTGTTTGTCTTCAAAACTATTTAATCCCAAGTGCACCCCAAAATCACAACAGCAGTCCTCTTGCAGGGCTTGTCAAAGAAGGACAATTCCTGGGGGCTTTTTCTTCAAGAGCAGTTGTATATGTACTTTGGAAATTGAGCTTAAATAATATTTCCTCACAGATAATGGTGATATTTAGACAGCTGTGTGATATCGTGCTGGAGGTCGTCTGAATGTGTTTGTGTGGTCTCGAGGTGTGTCCCAGACTATATTTGTTTCAAATGTGGGTCAGTCGCCTGCAGTAGTGAAGCAGATGGCTGTCCCTCTGTAGCCTGGGTCATTAAGATCCAGCCGATAGAGAAATCAGCAGTGGATTCTTCTAATAAAAGCCCCAGTCTTCTTTGATGTGGAGGAGGAATGAAGGGCAAATGATCTGAGAACGGAGATTTTTGATCACTTTTCAGAAATTCTCTTTCCAGAGATCTCTTATGTTTTTTTTTTTCTTTCTTTTCAGATTATTTTAAACAACTCTTTAACATGAATGTTTTGAATCAAATCTCATTGGTCAAACAAGACAAATGATTTTCTTTGTTTTGTAATGCAAAGACATATGTATTGTTTTGCACATAATTTTAAAGGGTCAACAAGAGTGCCATCTTAAGTTTAGACGAGTGATTTTGATTAAAAAACAAAACAAAAAATAAACTCTTGGCCAGTCTTTGAAATGAACAAATCAGCTACTGTTCTGTGCCCCTTGTTGTCAAGCTAAGCAAATGAGCAGTTAAAGTAATGACTAAACAGCACATGCTTTATAAAGCCAAAAAGCAAGGGTGCATCCGGAAAGTATTCACAGCGCTTCCTTTTTCCCACATTTTGTCATGTTACAGCCTCATTTCAAATTGTATTAAATTCATCTCTTACCTCAAAATTCTACACACAATACCCCATTATGACAATGTGAAAAAAGTTTTTTTTTTTTTGACATTTTTTGAATTTATTAAAAATAGAAAACTAATAAATCACATTTACATAAGTATTCACAGGCTTTGCTTAATACTTTGTTGATCCACCTTTGGCAGCAATTACAGCCTCAAGTCTTTTTGAATATGATGCCACAAGCTTAGCACACCGATCTTTAGGCAGTTTTGCCCATTCTTCTTTGCAGTAATTCTCAAGCTCCATCAGGTTGGATGGGAGACGTCTGTGCACAGCCATTTTCAGGTCTCTCCAGAGATGTTCAATCGGATTCAAGTCTGGACTCTGGCTGGACCACTCCAGGACATTCACAGAGTGGTTCTGAAGCCAATCCTTTGAGATCTTGGCTGTGTGCTTCGGGCCGTTGTCCTGCTGAAAAATGAACCTTCGCCCCAGTCTGAGGTCAACAGCGCTCTGGAGCAGGTTTTCATCCAGGATATCGCTGTATATTGCTGCATTCATTTTTCCTTCTATCCTGACTAGTCTGCCAGTTCCTGCTGCTGAAAAACATGCCCATAGCATGATGCTGCCACCACCATGCCTCACTGTAGGGATGGTATTGGCCTGGTGATGAGCGGTGCCTGGTTTCCTCCAAACATGACGCCTGGCATTCACACCAAAGAGTTCAATCTTTGTCTCATCAGACCAGAGAATTTTGTTTCTCATGGTCTGAGTCATTCAGGTGCCTTTTGGCAAATTCCAGACGGGCTGCCATGTTCCTTTTACTAAGGAGTGGCTTTCGTCTGGCCACTCTACCATACAGGCCTGATTGGTGGACTGCTGCAGAGATGGTTGTCCTTCTGGAAGGCTCTCCTCTCTCCACAGAGGAACGCTGGAGCTCTGACAGAGTGACCATCGGGTTCTTGGTCACCTCCCTGACTAAGGCCCTTCTCCCCCGATCGCTTAGTTTAGAAGGCCGGCCAGCTCTAGGAAGAGTCCTGGTGGTTCCAAACGTCTTCCATTTACGAATAATGGAGGCCACTGTGCTCATTGGGACCTCCAAAGCAGCAGAAATTTTTCTGTATCCTTCCCCAGATTTGTGCCTCAAGACAGTCCTGTCTCGCAGGTCTACAGACAATTCCTTTGACTTCATGCTTGGTGTTTGTGCTCTGACATGCACGGTCAACTGTGGGACCTTATATAGACAGGCGTGTGCCTTTCCAAATCATGTACAATCAACTGAATTTACCGCAGGTGGACTCCAATGAAGCTGTAGAAACATCTCAAGGAGGATCAGTGGAAAAAGGATGCACCTGAGCTCAATTTTGAGCTTCATGGCAAAGGCTGTGAATACTTATGTAAATGTGATTTCTTAGTTTTCTATTTTTAATAAATTCAAAAACTGTCAAAAAAAACTTTTTTCACATTGTCATAATGGGGTATTGTGTGTAGAATTTTGACGTAAGAGATGAATTTAATACAATTTGGAATGAGGCTGTAACATGACAAAATGTGGAAAAAATGAAGGGCTGTGAATACTTTGCGGATGCACTGTATATGGGTATTAGCCAATCTGATATGAGCTGTTAGGCTAGGTCAAGTTGTATAATTTTAATCACATTCTTCTCTTGCTAAAATTACTAGTTACTAGGGCTTCTAAAAAAGAAAAAAAAGATTTGGGCTTTTTACAGGAGTTTAAAATGAATGGATAGCAAAGATTTATTTTAAAGAACCTTAAACCCCATCATTACCTTCTGTACTGTTGTTTAAACAAGCTTTGTAGATTAAATAACAGATATTTTCTATACTTCTATCTTCTATCTTTTTTCTATGTGCATCAGTGCCAAGAACCCACTATCTTAATGTGTGTTAACTCATCAGCCATGAGCAGAGTGTTGGCAGTTTCCGATTCAGCCCTCTGTTCTCGTGACCCCTGGGACTGAGCTGTGAAAGTTGAGTTTGAGGCCAATGAGATTCTGTTGACTTTGAGCTCAGATATCCATCACCTGTGGAGGGGCTCTCAGACGCACCTGCAGAGGCGCTCTTCTCTATTTATGGCCAGTCCCCAACACCATCCCAATCATTTATCGGAGCACTGCTGGGGCTGGGGTGGAATTTCAACGCTTTATGTGTGTGTGTGGGTCCATTTGTTACTGTGGTGATCCCTGTTTATCAAAAGTGTTCAGTGACAGGTACAATGCTGTGTGCAATGTAAGAAGGGCAACAGTTTATTATATTACTCAGTTTAGTATTTACAGGGGAATATCAAAACAGTAGTTCTGAAGATAGGTGTAAAACTATTGGGCAGACTATTGAGTGTATTGAATATGAAAACTATCATAGCTGCAAAAAATCTGATGAAAGGGTAAACTAAAAGAGAGCGTAATCTTTCAAAAAAAAGTAATTGATATTTTAGCATTTTGTGATGCTGTTCAAAATTTGTGTGCTTGATGCTTGAAGCTCGACCAAGGCTTTCACAGGTATAATTTAGCACATTTATAATCAGTTGGAAAAACATAATCTAGTTTTTTTTGAAATATGTTTTGTCAATGTTGCCTCTAGTTGCCCAAGAATTACCTGCTGTTTTCAAGATTTTTGTATTGCTCATTTGGTGTAATACAGGTTTTTTGGTCATTTTTACATGCTTCTGGGGATTGTCAAAAATTATACTCACTAATCTAAACTTAAACTAATGTCTAAATTAGATACAAATTTGAGTATTTGAGTATCGCTACTGGCAAAATCACAAATACAGTCTTTTTCTAACTAGTCGGGCTGCAGGATCCGGATGGCTGCTTGCCTACGTTGGACTACCTCCACACCCCTCCCCTACCCTGTCGCTAGTCCTGTGGAATGTTTGTACTGTGTTTTGACTATGTTGCTGATGCTCGGAGGTGTTTTTTATTTAGTGTACTCATTCCATACTATGCCCCGATAGGTGCATGGTCTGGGGGTGGTTTTCTTTTTTTTTCTCCTCCCTCTATCCTTATGTTACGCTGTTTTTGTTTATTTCTATCTGCTACCTGTCTTCCGGTCCGTGTAGTCTTCCCCATGTCGTATTGTTTTGTATGTTGTAATGTACGGACGGGGGGACAGGCCCTACACCCTGAGCGCCTGAGAAAGTGGCAGCTGGGTACAATAGTATGAGTGAGCTACTGTATCCATATAATTTCCCTTGTGGATCAATAAAGTTTGTCTAAGTCTAAGTCTAGTTTTAATTGTCTTGACCAATATTATATCTATATCAAAACTACTCTTAATTTGTGGTGAATAGACCTGTCATGATGACAAATTTTGAAGTGATATATATTTTTGAACTAAATATGATAAACGATAATGTTGAAACCAAACCATAAAGCAGAATTATCCCTCAAAAAGTATTCTAAATGTACAATATTGTTTAAATATTTAAATGTGAGCTGCAATGAATAAATAAAACAGAATGCACTTAAGTTGTGTGTATCTATAATGAGTCATAGAAGTTATTTATTCAATACTCAACTCACATCTTATAGTACAGAAAAATAACCACAATTTTTTCACTAGAACAAAAAAAGTACCTCTATCATGTATTGAACAATAAGTCGATATAGGAATTATTGTGACAGGCCTATTGGGGAATAATTGCATTCTATTGTCTAGAAATAGCATCGAGCATTTTCCTTAACATTGATATCGAGTTTGAAATGTAAGTATTGTGACATAGTATCAGAACTTCAATAAATATAGAGAAATGTACTGGTTATAGCTCTAAACGTAACATAAGCCAGCGATTAGTTTTGCAGCTGATGGTAAATGTCATCGACAGACAATTTTAGGTGAAGGTGGAGGAGTATTTAACAGAAATGTAATCCTACAAATGAAAAGTGAGGTGGAAGAGGAATGACTTGGACTAAAATCTACCTCCCAGACATTACATTTGCCCTGCGTTCATCTTGTCTCATTTAGTACTGTTTCCATCACATATATTGTTTAATGTTTAGTGTTGGACTGAAGCCAGATATTAAATAATTCTCCTTAGAGTGCATTTGGAGAAGTATGTTCCTCACACACTGTGAATATGCGCACTGTGAGTTGAGAGAAGCAGTGGACATTGGTCTTTTTGACATGAATGGGGTCTGGCCAAAACCTTGTCCTTGTCCTCTATTAAAGGAGAGGCGGTGTGTGTGTGATGGCTGAACTGATTGTGTAATTGTGGTTAATAAGAGCATTTGTGTGTGATAAGGGCTTTAATGTGTTAATGACATTTAGACCATTAAGGGCAAGGACTCCTAAATGCAGAGGTCAATCAGCATAATTAGCTTCCACTTGTCCCACATATTTCCTGCTTTAGTTCCACTTACTGCACTGTGTCTTTGTGCGTGTCCAAATTAAGTAGAGCTTTGGAGGGCTCTCTTTTAACATGAACTTTCCTAATTTGGCAGTGTCTTGTGTACCGAATATCCATCCATCCATCCATTTTATCTGGGGCCGGGTCGCAGGGGCAACAGTCTAAGCAAGGACTCCCAGATTTCCTTCACCCCGGACACTTCCTCCAGCCCCTCCAGAGGGACCCTGAGGCGTTCCCAGGCCAGCCGAGAGACATAGTCCCTCCAGTGAGTCCTGGGTCTTCCCCAAGGCCTCCTCCCGGTGGGACATGCCTGGCACATCTCTCGAGGGAGGCGTCCAGGAGGCATCTGGAACAGATGCCCAAGCCACCTCAGCTGGCTCCTCTTGACGTGGAGGAGCAGCAGCTCTACTCTGAGCTCCTCCCGTGTGACTGAACTCCTCACCCTATCTCTAAGGGAGCGCCCAGCCACTCTGTGGAGGAAACTCATTTCGACCGCTTGTATCCGCGATCTTGTCCTTTCGGTCATTACCCAAAGCTCATGAGCATAGGTGAGGGTAGGAACGTAGATTGACCGGTAAATCGAGAGCTCTGCCTTTCGGCTCAGCTCCCTCATCACCACAACGGTCCGATACAGCGACCACATCACTGCCGACGCTGCATCGATCCTCTCAATCTCACTCTCCATCCTCCCCTCACTCGTGAACAAGACCACGAGATACTTGTACTCCTCCACTCCTCTTTGACAACTTGACCTGGTGGTCAGTTGTAGGTTTAATGCCATACAGTGGAACATTCCGTCCTAATCAATAACATCTCAGTGGAGACTCAGTGGACAAGCAGATCCTCTGGAAAAGTTCCATAGTGCACCTTTAAGCACTAGTATAGTTTCTGTTTAGTATATGGTTTCTGTCCTCTGAAACCTTTTTATATATTTCACATTCACAGCATAAACCACTTTCAAAATACAGCCGTCTCTTTTAGACTGGTGAAATTAATGACTTTATCCCAGTATTTAAATCTATGCTTGTTCATTTTTCAGAAGAAGACCTTTAAAAATACAAATTTATCATTTATGTAAAGCAGGCAAATCAGAACACTGTTTTGCATATATTTCCATGATTTCCTGTGGCTAATAATAACTGGTTTAACTGCAATATATTATCTGGATGTTGTTCATTGGCTCATCCCCTCAGCACATGAGCACACACATCTGTCAACAAAACAAGCCCAGGTTTAACTGCAAATGTAGAGGAACTAGCGATAGAGCATGTTATTTATAGGCTTACTCTTAATTTTATTTACATATTGGTACTGAATTACTAATCAGTTAAATGTACAGGTTGAAACTGTATAGCTACTTGTTGATACTTAAAGGCCCCTTGTTACACTATTTTCTGATCTATATAATAATGTTGTTTCCTCATCTGGAAACAACTTGCCTGGAGTTTTGTTTTGTTTCATTCTCTTTCATTTTCATTTAATTATTTCACTCTGTTCCACCTTGTGATGTCATGTGGTAATATATTAACTGTGTTTTTAAACTCCACACACCTTCACTAGAATCATTTGGATGCTTTCAGCCCTAAAATTGCCAATATCTACTAAACTAAAGGTAAAAGACATGACATCACAAGGTGGAACAGAGCATTTTGAGCTTTGGAGAGATAGACAGATTAATAAACCAGAATTACTTAAACATGTGTGAATGAAACAAAACACAACTCTAGGTATGTTTTTGATGAGGTAACAGCATTATAACATGGCTAAAAGCTCACAAGAGTCAATTTTACATAATAGGACCTTTAATCAGAAAAGCAGCATTTAACCTTTTAGTTTTTTCATCACAAAACATACCAGAAGTTTTTTTTTCCTGGAAAGCCTCCTCTGAGTCATCTCCTTCACCAAACTTGTAATAATTTTTAGCTCTAAACACCTATATAATGAACTCCATGCCAGCAATTATTGTTTTTAACCCAATTTTAACTTTTTTGACATTGTATATATTTTATTTTAAGAACAAGAGTAGTTCAGATGTTGGTTGAAAAGCTTGAATAATGCCCACTATAGTGTTATTGAGTTAAAAACCACACAGACATTCAACATTTGGCTAAAAATAACCAGAAACGCTAAATTAACTTTGGCATTTGGAGAGGCGCCCCACATTGTAAGAGGTGGGTGTGTGAGCCAGGCAGAGATTAAAGAAGGACAAATAGACGAAAAGAAAAGCAGAGCAAACTGGGGCAGGTATGCAGTCCAGTGTGTGCTCCAAAAGTAAAGACAAAAATACTGCGAAAGTGATTGCATCAGTGAAGAGGAACAGAACAAGTCTTGGATTAAAGATCAGTGACAGGTCCCAGTTAGAGACACAAGCTTTGCTTTGTTGTACAGGTAAACACACACAGGCCCGCAGGTGAAAACAGCCAATAGGTTCACACAACATCACAACATTGGAGAATCCCTGTAGTTTAAAGTGGTGCTTGAGGACAGAGCAGAATTCTATAGTAAAATGTGCTGCTTAACTGTCAGATTGCAGATTTGTTGACTTGGTTTGTAATTAATATCTCTGTAATTACTGAGCCTATCCACGTGAAACGAAAACTGACACAAAGTTCAAGGTCTTCTCTGTCACAATAAATAAACAAAAGTAAAATAATTTTATAGCCATAGCCAAATGGTGCGCTTATTCAACCCCACTGACAATGTGACCTAAGTGAGTAGAAAGGACTTTATACCATTAGATTAATATGGCAAGTATGTGGAGCCAATCCCAAACAAATCAAGATCAGGTTTGACATTTGTGGATCATAAGTTAGAATATTTATTTCAAAATAAATGAATTTCACCTCTAAGCAAGCGGCAGGTGTATCAAAGCATCCTGTGAATGAATAAACAGCCCAGAAAACCAAAGCAAATGTTTTTAAGTTAAGCTTTTGGCATACACCTTCTTAAATCCTTTGACAATGTTTATTTTGGAATGACTCATCTCCTTTAGGCAGAGCTTAACAAAGATTTGAAATAATTTACAATTATATAAACATCCATCCATCATATATGATGGATGGATGGATGGATGGTTTCACATATGTGTATATGTGTGAGGTAATGTTCTTTCCTCATCCTTGCAGACAGTCACACACCGGAAAATTGGTTGAAATACATTTATTTTGAGCTGTTAAAGATAGTTAGTTCACATTAATTTTCAGTTTGTAAAATGATTATATGCTGTTAATATGTCTGAACGTACTTATAAACACAACAGCTCCCCCCATATAAGAGAAAAATCTAGGATTTCCCACTTTGTCTTATAATTTGAGAAAGGTTAGAAATAGGTCACAAAACATGATTCAACACACTGTATAGGGCTAGGAAAAATCATCCTTGTATTGATCAATTACTATTTTTTTTCTTATTTTATTACGCTATTTTCTCATCTATGTTATAATGCTGTCCTCATCACAAATATACCTGAAGTTGTATTTAGTTTCTTCCACATGTTTAACACACAAACCCTGCATATTTAGGCTGAGTTCTCCTCTCAACACCCCGTTCCACATCGTGATGTCATGTGGTAATACAGGAAGTGCTCCACTGTGTTTTTAAACTCCACACACCTTCACTAGAATCATTTAGATCATTTCAGCTCTGGAATTGCCAGTCTCTACTGAACTAAAAGGAAAAGGTAGCTGTTAACTTGAAAACTACCGCTTCATTACAAGGTGGAACAGAGCATTTTCAGTTTTGGAGATGTAGACAGATTAATAAACCAGAATTACTCAAACATGTGTGAATAAAACAAAACACAACTCCAGGTATGTTTTTGATGAGGTAACAACATTATAGCATGTCTTAAAGCTCACAGGAGTCAATTTTGTGTATTTTAGGACCTTCAAAAACAAATAAAAGTTGTTAAAACAGCCCTATTTTATGACAATAACTTGGACTTTGGGATATAGAGTAAGGGTTTAGTAAAACTGTTCACACGCGCAGGTGGATTCACACAAAGGGTAATAATAGTGGTGTGTGGGGGTGTTAGCCTGGTCCCATCTATCTGAATGCCTGTCACCGACTTCACTGCAGAGGCCGGGACACAATCACAGCGACAAGGGAAATAAGACTTAACCAGAGAGATTGAAACGACAGCGCTCAGTCTGATTTCCGGCTAAATAGAGGTCAGCACTAAATCAAGACTGGGCAAAGCCACTGTTAATGAGAAAGAGGACCAAACAATGCATTTAACAACACATTATTTCTGTGCAATAAACTGATTCTGGAGAGAAAGAAAGGCCGGAGTGGATAAAGCTCATTCCTGTGTATGTTTTACAAAAGGATACACTTTATTGTCCCAGAAGGGAATTTGTGCTCTGCATTTGACCCATTTTTCGCTGGGCAACCTGTCAGGAGCAGCCAGAGTACAGCACTCAGGGACTCATCTCTTTATCTTAAGCTTGGTTTGGTCTGTCTTAGCTGGAGGGGTTTATCTGTTGTGCATGTTTTTGAGCTGGATTTTCTTCTATTATATCACTGCTCTACACTTCAAAAACAGTCCGGTATTGACTCTGCAAATCTATAAAATTGTGTGTTTCTTGGCAGAAGATTTCTTGGCATTGTGCTGATTGTCTGTAATGAATTTGTCTTCCTTTAGAGTACCACATTGGCTTCGTGTCATGTCATGCTCTATTTGTGTGTGCATACTGTCAGTAAGCAATACTTGAACTGTGTGAACAGCTTGCATGCCAGTTTAGTGTAGTGCTTTTGTCAATGATAGGGCTGCTCAACTATAGAAAAAAATCATGATGAATTGGTAAAGTATGATTTCATTAAGTGATTTAGAAATGTATATACAAAAAAGTCAATATGCAGAACAATACAGATATACATTTGTGAATCATATTAAAATAAAACGCCCATATCAGTCATAAATTAATTGAATTTGAAATGTGTAATGATAATTAAAATACTCTTTTTTTAGACAGTACTCATAAAAACTCAACAGAACTTAAATATTAGGTCTAAATATGTGGTCTTATAGAGATGCTCTAATATAGACCATTCTAAAACTATCCTGTGTGATTTTTCAGCATCCATGTTGTTCAAATCTAGTTTTAGAAGTTTTAGTATATATTTTGACAACCCTTTTCGAATATACCATGCATACAATTTATTGGCGTAATAATCACAACCACGAATAAATATCCGATTCATTGCACAGCTGTTGTCAATGGACTTCTTTCTTCAAGCTCAAAGCTAGAGCTATTGAACAGTGGACTCCTTTGTGGCAGGCTCCTTCTAATAACCATTCTTTGCTCCCACAGTTAATTCAATTGTCTGGTAGCTTTTCCCACAGCACAGCAGATTGCACTGTGGGTTGTGGGTTGTAAAATGTGGCCGCTCACTCGCCGGCACCAGGTGGACAGTCTGTCGAATCACGCGTGCTCCTGCCAATTAGGCTTGGGGCACAGCCAATTGTGTGTTCACATCTAAATAGGTCTGCGGATGGCAATGTCTTTTCTGATCCTGTGCCTCTATGCAAATCAGGTTCATGTGCAGTTCAGCCAGTACCTTATGTTTCCACGGCGATATTCAAATTTAAAATGTGCAATATAATGGCAGATAAAACGCAAAATGTACAATAAACATCATAAGTATGGATAGATGTATGATAGGCTTGGCATGTTTTGGCGCATTGGTTGTATTTCAGACTGCCAAATTTGTGAGTAAACTGGAAGCTAATTGATTTATTTTTGCAGTCCATGGATTATTTTCCAAAACAGTGGTCAATTTGTAACATATTATGAAATTGAATTGGAAAGTTTGTCAGTCTTATTTGGTGCTATAGTGTTTTCTTAATACCAGTGTGTTATTCGGGGCCTTTTCATCAGTCATTAACTTTGCCAGTATTTCTTAGTGAGCTCTAATTAGCTGCAATTACTGATTCTCTAATCTTTTGTTTACAGTCTCTGCCACTGGTTCTCCCTCTGCTCTGTCACCCCAGCTCTGTGTCTGACTGCTCAATGTTTGTCTCAGCACAGCTCACTAGATGTAGGTTATATTGACAGTAAGGGTGGGCGTCAGGCTCTATTGACAAATATGAATATCTTGACATTTTTATGGAATATCCTGATAACGATAAGCAGAAGATAAATTACCAATGTAAATGTAACGTTTTAAAACGTGTTTGTAATTATGTTAGTTTTAAGGTTTAAGCATCAAACAAATGTGAAATGACCCACAAAAGGTCAGAATTTTGTTTTTGTAGAATTTTGCATACCACTCATGATATTATTTGGCCTGTCACAATAACAAATTTTGAAGCACGATATATTGCTGAAGAAATTATAGATGATAAAAGATATTATTGAAACTAATCTATGCCACTGACACAGTAACCCATACCACAAAAACTCTTCTAAATCTACAATATTGTTAAAAAAAAAATAAAAAATAAATAAATAAAAATTAGATGCAATAAATAAATAAATAGCTGAAGGAAACAATTTAGTTACTTAGTTTGCATCTGTAATTGGTCATAGAAGTTATTAATTCAATCTTCTATGGCCCAAATCTTATCATATAGCCAAAATATAAACAACAATTTAGTGCAAAGAATCGTCTATCATATATTGAACGATAATCATGATAGGCCTAGATATTATTGAAAATTTGATAAACGATTAAAAAAAAATGAGTTTTCATTTTCTACCCTTTAAACTGGACGTTCACTTTATTCTTAAAGCAACTTTATGCACACTGTAAATGCTGAAACTCTGAGTGACATTCTGTAGCTCAATAGCCCCCTCTCACTGTTTGTCTATTTTTGTCCTTCTGAAAGAGCCTTTTTTGTGTTGAGTCCCCATTTGAAATCTTCACCTGTGAGTTTCCTTAAAGGTGGTGATCATGCTGGTTTGTTTTGCGTTTTGGATCTTCGTCGTTTCCTTCTCTCTCTGAAATATTCAACTACAATAAGACACAAAGTGCTCCTGTTCTCTCTCAGCCTTTCAGCGCCACTTTTAGGTTTTTCATTTGGACAGAGTTTTCCCAAAGAGACTCCCAAAGTGGCTTGAGAAGTATCAAGATTACAATCCCAGTATGTAAAATAAATCACAATTGAATCCAAATTGCAAATTGACTTGTGGCAGGCTGCAATTTTTAGTTAATAAATGTCCTTAAACCACAATATTTTGTCTCAATAAAGTCTTATTATGTATAAAACCTGCTAACCCTGTAGTCTAGAATGTATGGAAATTACCTTCAATCTTGTAGTCGTTTTCCATTTGCATTTTAGTCTTCTCTATTATTGCTCTTTTATGATTGAAAAGTAACATTCAGAGAATAATTCTAATAGAAAAAATCCATTGTGCAGAACATAGAAAAAATAGATTAGATAATAATTACATATTTTTGCAAAATCATTCAGCCCCATTTTTTTACTTGTCAACTTTATTTATAGCAGGAGGGCATGTTTCTCTTTGTCTTTTTATCATGATAATTTAACTAACTCAAAGCAGCTCAACTCCTGTCGTCAGCAGTCTGTCAGCATGCTCGGTTTTGTTGATTAGGAGTTGTTGTAAATAAAGATTTATGACTTAAATGGCTGTTCACTTTTGGGTGTCATCTTGAACTGATAAGCAGTTCTTTAACTAAGACAGGTGTGTGTGTGTGAGACACAGAGACGTGATTTGGAAGTTTGGATGTAGAAACAATTTACAACAAGTGCTTTTTTCATTATGGTGTTCTCTACATTATCTAAACTGTAACTGATGGACCCAAGGTTGTTTCAGACACTAATGCACCACTGAGTTCTAATAAAAACTCATCCTCATACAGCAATGGCAGTCACTAGTGGTTGTCTGTCGAGTAAATTGTAAAGAAATATGCAGAGGACACCAGAGACAACATAAATATTTGCCATTTGGACCACACCTTCTTGTCAGTCTATTGGAATATAGAATGTTTCACAGTATGGCATTAAACTCCATCTTGCATTTATTCAATGACAGGGGCTTTTAATGCCATACTGTTGAACTTTATTGGCAAAGAAATAACATCCTCACGGAGAAAGGAGAATCAGTCAGAAAAGTTACCTAGTGAACTTTTAATTAAAGCATTGATATTTGAAAACAGCTACGACATTTGGCATATCTACAGACTCGTGTCTTTCTGTGGCATCTTGTATAAGCGTCTGACATTTTAACACTTTGTACTGAAGAATTAATTGTTCTTGCATAACTTACAAACTCAGTAAGACTTTTATTTTTGTGTAATTTTATCATCTGTTATCTGACTACACAAGCGTTTTATCTCTTTCCATAGTGGACCAGTTTGTGTGCCGCACTGAGGCCATCGCCGACATTGTCATTCTTGTTGATGGCTCGTGGAGCATTGGTCGACTCAACTTCCGACTGGTTCGAATGTTCCTGGAAAACCTGGTCAATGCTTTTGATGTGGCCTTTGACAAGACAAGAATAGGTAAAATCTTGTTACTTTTACTTTATGTAATTTTCTGTATTATTAAAAATAATAGTACAATTGTCTCTTTGTTCACATTTTAGGCCTTGCTCAGTACAGCGGAGATCCAAGAATAGAGTGGCATTTGAACACCTTCCGCACTAAAGAAGCAGTTATTGATGCTGTCAAGAATCTGCCCTACAAAGGTGGAAACACTCTCACAGGTAATTTTGGGGCGTTTTTGTTTCACTTCTGGCTATTTTTAGATTCTTCCATTTCCTCTCCTCCACTTTCTTGACAATATCATTTTTAGGTCTAGCTCTGACCTACATCTTGGAAAACTGCTTCAAATCGGAGGCTGGCTCTCGAGTCGGTGTACCTAAGATTGGGATCCTCATTACGGACGGAAAATCTCAGGATGATGTTGTACCGCCCGCTGAAAGTCTGCGAGATGCAGGAGTGGAGCTGTTCGCTATCGGTAAAACTTGTTCACACACTCTGCACAATTTGTAGTTTGGAAATAATGGACTAAAATACAAAGGTACTTGCTATTCTAGGTGTCAAAAATGCCGATGAGAATGAGTTGCGGTCCATTGCCTCTGAGCCTGACACTCATGTTTACAATGTGGCGGACTTCAACGTCATGAGTTCGATCGTGACCGGACTGACCAGGACTGTGTGTGAACAAGTGGAGCAGCAAGACAAGGATATCAAACTGAGTAAGAGATAGTGAAATTATATTGATAGTTTTCAGCCACATGACTCTGAGTTTGTAATTACCATAGGGAACCAGAGACACAAATGTTTTTAGATTTTTAGATGGCCTGATGACTGTGCAACTTTTTGGTTTGGGTCTGTCACCTCCTTGTTTCTCTGGATATGTCACTGCCTTGCTTGGAATGTTCCACAGTATGACATTAAACAGCTCTACCTAACATTTACTCAATTACAGGTGTTTCAGTTACTCAAAAATACCTAGAAAAACAGGCATTCTGACTCTGAGCGGGGTTGCTTCTCCACAGATCTGACCTGTAACAGTCTGGTTTGGTCTCCATGAAGCTAGAAAGGTTTAATACTATATTGTGAAACATTCCAGACAAAGCAATCACCATCATATCTCCATGAAAAAAAGCATTTGAAGGACCCTCCACCAGAAAAGTTACACAATGCACCTTTTCAGAAAAATGTTGATAAGATATGGTTTTGTTTTGGGTTTTTTTTTTAAACGTAAAAGGTGAGTGTAATTGTCTGCAATTACATGTTGCGTTACAATGGTAGCTTGTAACTTTAATGTTATTTTAGAAGAACTTGTTTACTGGCACAAGTCTGCTGTTGAAACTGTCAATAACTATGTCAATTCTATATGTTTAGATAGTGTTAAAACTAAGCAGACATTTGAGTTTAATTTGAGTGAGCAGGCCATGGAATATTTGCCCTTTCAGAAATCATACATGAAAACTATGATTATGCAGAATAAGTTATAGTTATAAGTGATTCAGTAATGCCTAGTTTTTATTTAATCCTCTGTTTTCCCGTAGAACATGTCCCAGAACCGGTGGGGGTTCCTCTAGACCTGGAGACATCAGAGGTCACGGCTCGCAGCTTTCGGGTTTCCTGGAGGCATGCTCCTGGAAACGTGGAGAAGTACAGGGTGGCGTACTCTGCGCAGGAGGGGGAGCTTCAGGAGGTACAATGAATTTTACACATCAAAATCACATTCCCTTCCTAACAAACTAATTGAAATACATTGTATATAATTACTAATTCTGCATGCTGCCAAAATATTATTTTATGTAACTTTATTTGGAAAACTTTTACCCTATGAAAACAAATATGCACAGTACACAATATGTACCTTCTTATGACATTAACTATGCTCAAGTGGTAAATTCATGTGCAAAAAATTATAAGAAGGATTAAGCACTAATATAGAAAACATATATGACTGTATAACAATATTTATACTTGATGGAAAACTCTAAAAGAAGCCATAAAATTTTAAAAGTAAGAGAAAATAGATATAGTAGTTTTGATTTAGTTGGTTAGGTTTATTCGGTCGTGTGCTTCTTTTCCATTACACTTACTACACAAGTGGGAGCTGTATGCGCCATGTGTGAGGACTGAGCTCATGGTTCCTTGAGACTTGGTGGTATCATTCATCTCAGCTCCACTATCATTTGTCCATTCATAAATTCCCACAGCCCTCATGAAGCAGCAGGTTATTAAGACTCACTAAAACGACTGGTCCAAGCACCTGTTTGATTTTCCACAATGTGAGAGCAAAAAAACTGTTAAATCTTCACCTTACATAGTAGGGTTTAAAGGGCCAGATGTTGTGAAACTGCATGCGAGATTTCCTTTCCAGCTGGCTCAAATCAGCTGATCTGACATCAGCACATGAATCAAAAATCAAATCACTCTTTGACATTTCTATTATTTATTTATTTATTTTTTTATTTAACAGGGACAGTGCATATTGATGAACATCTACAACATTGTAGTGTAAATATGCCAGATTATAGCAAAAATGCTAATTTCCATCTGTATTCCCTAGGCAGGTGACACCACAGCAAAACAATAACAAGTGACAATAGCAACATACACTCAAAGTGTCCACAAGTCTGGTTTTCCTTTAGCCACTGTTTCAAGTGTGATTTGAAAGTAGCCAGTGTTGGAGTCTCCCTTATTGATAATGGGAGAGTGTTTCAGAACTTAGTGCCTCTGACTGAGAGCACACTTTGTCCGAATATTGTGCGTCTGTGTGGGACCTATTAGTTCCCCCGGGCCGTGGCCCTAGTTCCCACTAACAGTCTTTGTTTTAATAAAATCCTGTAACGGAGGGGGGGCAAGCCCATGCAAAACTTTATATACAAAACATCCATATTTCAAATGAACAAAAATTCTAATGTATTTCCTGCTAAAGTTGAAAAGGCTGTGTCTACACTAGAAAATACTGAAATTGTGGATTTAATTTTTTTAATGAAAAATAAATGACTTTAACCAACGAAGACATCTATAGGCTCAATTTGGTGCATTTTTGGTGGACAGCTAAAATATTATGGTTATAAAAAAACTGTATTCTCTTCCTTTTTCTTTTGCATGTTCCTTACCTGCAACTTCCTAAACTCCAGGCCATTGTGGATGGCACTGAAACATCTGTGTTGTTGGAGCACCTTAGCTCCTCCACTGAATACCAGTTGGCAGTGTTTGCTGTTTACGAGAATGAAGCGAGTGAAGCCCTGAGAGGAAGAGAAACTACCTGTATGTTTATTAGTTTACTCCTGGGTGCTTAAAGTTGGTGTATTTTCAATGTTGAGTGTTTTTACATTTTTTTTCCTAGTGGCTCTTCCCGCAGTGACGAGCCTCCAGCTCTTCGATGTTACTCACAGCTCAATGAAAGCGAGATGGAACAGTGTGGATGACGTCTCAGGATACATGATTTTATATGCACCGATTTCTTATGATGCCGAAGTGACTGAAAAAGAGGTAATGTAGATATCTAGATAGATATTAACATTGCAATTAGATGTATGTTATAAAATCAAGATTCAGTTCACAGTGCATATGGGGCGGCAGTAGCGGTAGAGCGTTTGTCCACTGATTCGAAGGTTGGCGGTTTGAATCCTGCTCTTGACATAAACATCATTGGTTGAGCGGTCAGATCCACTGACCCTCAGATTGGTGGTGCAATAGCAGCTCTCACAGATGAATGCTGTTGTTGTATCCTTGGGCAAGACACTTAACCAACCTCGCCCCCAGTGTCTGTGCACACTGGCGTATGAGTGTGTGTGTGAATGGGTGAGTGGTTCTTTGATGGTGGTTCCTTGAAGGTGAAAAACTGCTATATAAAAATGTGACCATTTACCTGTCATCATTTACCATATTCTAAAACAAACTCAACCACATGCATGTCACGTTTCAGAAATTCAGATCTGTTCATTAAATTTATACTCAACAAGACATAAACCTGTTTTGTTGTTTTGGAAAAATCAAGTTACCTACACAATTGTAATGGCAGTTTCCATAAACATTTAACTGATCTTGCAGCCTTAATATTAACAAATAATAAAACTATGTTATATTTGTACAGGTGAAAGTATCAGATGCAGTGACAGAGATAGACCTGGATGGACTGACTCCTCAAACTGAATACACTGTTACTGTATATGCCATGTTCGGAGATGAAGCCAGCGAGCCAATCACAAACCAGGAAACTACATGTAATTTCTGCACCCCTTGTATTTTTGCTACTTGCTACTATTACAGTGTTATTACAAATGTTGTTATCCATTTTATTACAGTGCCGCTGAGTCCACCAAGTAACCTCCAGTTCTCTGACATCACTCACAATTCAGCGCGCCTCAGCTGGGACCCTGCCCCGGACGGAGTCAAAGGATACCGCATTTCATGGGAAAAAACAGATGCAGCAATAACAGAGGAGGTAACCAAGACACCTTTTTACTGTGTCTCTACAATAGTCTTATAGAGAAATAAAAACTTTTCCAGGGCAAAGGAGGTAAAGGGTTTAAGGGAGAGATGTTGGTTTGAGATATTGTCATTTGAAACATACTGACTTCAAACGGGAGGGACAACCTAAGTAAAGCTTGGGTCAAATCACATTATTTTTCATGGAATTGCCAAACTATTTACATTGTGAAGTTGAATGTATTTGCATGCATAAACTGACTCATGTGGAATTCATTATTGCATATTTTCTGCAGGTGGTTGTGGGCCCCGTGACCACATATGATCTCAGTGAACTGACGTCTCTAATGGAATACTCCGTGGCCATCTTTGCATTATACGTCGAAGGCCAATCAGAACCTCTCACTGATGCATTTACTACTCGTAAGACTTTTTCTATCAAATAAGCACAGTTGGTACTGTAAGGTAACAAACTAGAATTTATATAGGTAACTCGAGGCATTTATAAATCACTTTCATTTGTTTCTTTGAATCTAATTTGTCAGTATCATTATTGCTTCCCCATTTCTCAAGTAGCATCTCTTTCTGGGGCAGTTTTGTCTTAATTTCCCCAGTAAGCTCCATCAGTTTTATTAGAAAGCATAGCCGTTAGCGCTTTGTTCAAAAAACTTTCAACAGCGGTGAATTTGCCTCGTTTACACCTCAGCAAATCGCCCAGCCACATTAAAAGGTCATTTCACTGTCTCTGAATATTCCATCACACTAACACTTATTGATTTGTGGAAATATCCCTTACAGCAACAAGCATTGGACTCAGTGCTGACTCAGCTCATAGAAATGTTTTCTGGCAGAGAGCTATTAAACCACTGCTTCTCAAAGGCATTTATTCATTTTTGTCTTTAGTTTAAGCACTGGTCAGCGTCATTGTCAATACACATCAAAAGTAATTGTGACTTTCCTGTTACGAATTTAAATCTGTACCATGAAGTTTGCTGGTATCCAATAAATGTTGTACTCATAGTGAATACATACTACTCAAAGAACTTAAAGTAATGGAACTCGGGCATATACTGTATGCTCTAGTGTATGCAGTCACTGGGGCTAAGGAAAGTGTCTTGCTCAATGACCCAGCAATGATGTATATGATATGACCAGTTGTGGGGTTCAATTCAGTTCAGTTCAATTTATTTTTGTAAGGCCCAAAATCACAAAAGTAGTTGCCTCTTGGGGCAACTGCTTTTCAGGGAGATTAACCAACTTTCATAGAAAACAAGCCAATGGAACATTTGTTTTCATCTCGTCCTTAGGCCCTCCTTCTTGTTAAGGAATTGGGTTGTGATTGTCTCCATTTACTGAGCTACTGCTGCACTTAATATGTTGTATGTTTATATTGCATTTATTTAAATTTAATAATAGTTTTTGTTTTTTGTTATTTTATAACATGGTAGTAGATAATAGGTTCTGGCAGTTTATTTATATATTTTTGTTGTATTCCAGCTCCTGTCCCCGGCCCCCTGAATCTGCGCTCCAGTGATATTTCAGCGGACAGTTTCCGGGTCAGCTGGGATCATTCAGCCAATGACATCGTCCTTTACCGTCTCTCCTGGGCTCCCTTCATCGGTGGAGACACTAAAGAGGTTTGTGCTGGTCATTAAAAACATGTGTAAACAAAAAACAAGTGTAAGAACTGTTTTGAAATAAAATGTTTCTAGACATTTTACTGAATTTGCTCCAGTATAAATAATAGTTTCATGCGCTGACAATGAACAGTGCCATTGTTACTTTTTTAAGTAAAACATACATCCATTTCAAGGGTTTTTTGACTTGCCAATCACCATGAGTTTTAACTCGGAAAACAAGTCGCTTGTAAAATCATGTTATAATTAATTTTTTAATTTATAATTAAATTAAGTTAAATGAATTGTGGTCAAGGCAGCACATCAGTACTGCCCATAGATTTCTGAAATTAAATTGTGTTGTGATTTTTACATAAATATCTCTGTGGGAAAATTATAAAGTACGCATATAATTACTTTTTTATATTTTCAAGCTAAATTAAAGATTTGAATACTGAATACACCGTTAGTTATATAGAAAATGGAAAGACTGGATCATCATATGGAATTGCTTCAGGAATGACATAATTTCCAAAGATGACCAGTGAAATTTGCACGTAACTATGAATATAATGTCATTTTCAGTAAATTCCCCTTTAAATCTCATTTCAGGGAAACTGTGTGCAATTTAAATGACCTTGCTGTTTTTAACTCATTTTAGGGTGTACTAATTTAACTAGAGTTTGTTTGGACTACATTTACAGCATCTGGCTCAATGTGGTGGCCAAGTATACACAGAAACCATTCAATTAACAGAGTGAAATCTTATTCATATTTACATTTAACCTTGATCATTTTTTGTCATTTTTGTCTAGTTAATCTGTGTTTTTATGTATATATGTATGTATGAATGTATTTACTTATTTATTTTAAATTATTTATTCTGTTTTGTGCAGGTGATCCTGAATGGCAATGATAATAAGTACCTCCTCTCAGGTCTCAGTCCGTCCACAGAGTACGAGGTGATGTTGACAGCTGTTTTTAATGATGAGTCTGAGAGCGACACTGTTTCTCTGATAGAAAACACACGTAAGAAAATCACACCATATATAACATCAGAATTAACAAAATTTTAATGTGACGTGTTTTTTTCCTACTGCATGATTTGCTTTGCACAGAGAAGACCAGTGTCCATCTAATTGTTTAATGCTTATTTCCTCAGTGGCCTTGACAACAACTATTGCTGCTACAACCGCAGGTGCTTTCTAATGCTTTCTAACTCTCAACGTGCATGAAAATGTTTTTGCTGTTTTAATACATGCCCAGTGGTTACAAGCCAAATAACTTTGATTGTTTGCTTGTTTGTGTGCTGTGTTGTGATGAACAATTGTTTCGTCTTATGAGCAAATAACTATTGCCAAATGCAGTTATTAAAAGTCAACAAAAGCTCTTGTTCACAATTATATGCTAAATTGCTAGTAGCTGTAATTGTCAGTTGAATGAATAATTGAAATGCTATTATTCTCACAGAGCCCTTTTAGCATGTTGGCGTCAAAAAGCAAAAGTAGCATTAGCTGGATTATGTCAGGGGCCATCTGGACTGTGTTTAGCATGAAGAGCAGGCTACAGCTAATTGAGTCTGAGTAGTTTTTCCACTCACTCCAAATCTTAAAAGCAACATGTCTCCTTAAGTTAAGCTTTAATTTACTCTCTTAGAAACGTTAAAACAACAGTTGTACCCACTGTAAACAACAACTTAAAATAGCAGACTGCAGTAACTGTTTGTGACAAGTAACAGCCCTTTATGGGCTTTACATAGTGTGGTCTATAATATTCTTTTTCAACAGTGCCAAAAAATAAATAAATTAAACAAATCAAATTCCGATTTCACACATAAATGAGCAATTAAAAAAAAAAAACCCCAAAAAGCTCTTACATGCAACAACAACATTTTGTAAAACATAGTTCTGCTTCTGTTTACAATATAGTTTTACACTACAGCTGAGTTATTATTCTGGCATTTGACTTTGTTCTGATTCACAGTTCAAGTAAAATATACAATGGAGAGATAAAATAGTCAATATGCTTCGTGTTTTGAAAAATCTCCTGCTTTTTCTGTGGCTTGTTATTTCAGTGGCCCGGCAGGCCGTTAAAAACCTTTATTTGAGTGATGAGACCACCGAGAGTTTGGAGGCATCATGGGAGCTGGAAGACTCCCATGTGGAGAGCTTTAGGGTGTCGTATGCTGCCCTCAGAGGGGTCCAACAAGAGGAAACGGTAAGTAATAAATAATAAAATATCAGACTTAAGGCCGCTGCACACTACAGGACAATTTGCCCGATTTAGGCTGCGATTTGCTTCTCCTCGCATTCAGGGAAACGTGACCCGACTCTGTGTCTTCGTGTGCAAATTTGAAGCTCCTGGTGTGTGGTGTCAGTGTGACTCTGAGCTGCTCTGTCAGATCGTAAAACAGAGCATCATGGGGAAACAGAGTTACAGACACACAGGCGCAAGATACAAACTCACTATAGCAAAAATAATTATTACTCACCTCTCGTAAATTGTAAAGTTAAACTGCAGTATTTTCCTTCATATTATCCATAGAAATTGCCCTCCGCAAATAATGACACCCAGTCCACAAAACAGCGCTATTAATCAGGTTTGAAGAGTTCTTTAAAAGTAGGCGAGAGTAGTTCCTCACGTGTGAAGCTGCCGACAAGCAATCGAGAATCTACTTCCTGTGAACTTATCACAAGCCAATCATGTACCTGAAGTATTGCACCACATTTCACAAATATTAACTTGCATCTAAACGAGAAGTGCAATGCTCTGCTCTTTTGAACACTTCAAGAGTCTCAAAGCGGGTGGTTTTACGCTAGACAGGAAACAGCTGACGCGAGGTGCGCTCACAACTTTTAGGCCTGTGGTATGCAGCAGTCTTTGTGATCGGAGATTTAAAATCTCATAAGATTCTCCTTGTGTCTGTGGTTAAGACCAAAAAATCCTGTAGTGTGTGGCGGCCTTTAGATAGGTCTTTTTGGACACTTTACATAACACAAAGATGAGAAAAATAGTCAGAGTAATTGAAAATTTAAATTCAACTTTGAATGGGGAGATTTTGAGCTGTAATTTAGTTGCAGTTATTCAGAGGAAGTTATAGTTGTTCATGAAGTTAAGTGTATTTTTTTAAAATGTCTTAACTTGTTGTACCCACATTTTTTTTTTTACCAGATACATTGTTAACATACTGAGTCCCAGTAATATAGTTAAAGACTGTGTAAAGTTTATGCTTTACAACTGTGAACTTAACTTGTCTAACTTCACCATCACATGAACACAACAATTATTCCATCGAAGCTTAAGAGTCAATAAATAAATTAAAATGTCCACTAGAAAAGAAGTCTGCCTGCTGCACATATTCATACATTTCATGAATGCTTGTTTGGCAATTTGCAAGAAGAAGAAACAAAACATTTACAATTTTATGGTCATAGGGTTAGGGTTACAACCTTTTGCCAACAGTGACATTAAATATTATCTTGGATCGTTGCCCTTGATATATGGTTAAATAGATAGACTGCTTTGTTTTGTATAGTTGTACTTGTAAGGCTTGGTTCCTATTTATAGACAGTAGTCAGTTCTAGTTTTATTCATGTGCCAATTATCAAAAAGAGGTAAACAATGTTTGATTATATTTTATGGACAAATCATCCAACGTAATGATCATATCAATTATGGATCCAGTACTTGTTGTGGATGTATAATTATAAACAGTATGAATTGTTGCTGTTTTTCCAATATCTTTATCATCATCTCAATAGAAACCGATTTGTATTTATGAAGAACGTGTATGGATGGACATGCTTGCATGCTTGGGCTTTCAATGAGGTCAAGTAGCACTTCTTTAGATGCGTGGTATGATCAGTGTGGGTCATCTGCTCTAATCATAAAACTCATTATACTTTTAACCCCAGTTCTTTCTATACCTAAGTCTCTAATCCATCTATCTCCATGGTAAGAGTCCTTGAGGCCAGTGCCATGTTCTGACCCTGTTGAATCATGCACAGATGCACACACATTCAGTTCCTCTGCCTTCACCTGCTCCTCCAGACCTTTATTGTCCTCCTATCTGCTCTTCTCTTCTTCTGCCCCTGTTTTTAATTTCCGTCCGTGCTGTAGAAGATGGAGGGCCAAGGCGAGCCAGAAGACATCCTATTATCTTTTCAGCAGCCATTTACCTCACTAGGAGCAGAGATGGGGGGCAGCAGTGGAAAGTGCAGAGGCAACACAGAGTTCAGAAAAGAAACAATTACTTAACAAAATGGGACTTAAGCTTTAAACTTGTCCATGGGCTCATAGATAGGGGTTATCCCAACCTTATTTTGTCCTGAAAGTTTTAAGTGGCTGTTTTATGCAAGGCAGGGTATTTTGTATCAGTAGTTTGATAGGTATGCTGAAGCGACATTTATTGAGAATGGACTTCCTCATCAAACTAGCATGCATTTGGGATTCACAGAGATCAGACCTGCGTGAGCAGTTAATGCAAATCAAAATCACAACATGAATGGTTGAAATGATGAAATAACAAAGCCAGAAATTATTTAGGTAATAGGATTTCTTCTGCAAGCAGAATAATCTCTTTAACCCTACAAATATCTTAGGATTTGGAAATGCATGAGACTTTTGGTTTAACAGTTCATATTTCAATCCTTTCTGAAATGTTAAGGGTCCTGGAAGTTTTTAAAATGTGCTTTGGGAACTGAATCCTAATTTGAAGAGAAAAATTGGAAATCTACTCTCCATAATCTCAGAAATTTGTGCAGTATACGTTTTGAAACCCAGTGAATGCATAGGAATACTGACTTGACTATTCATGGGTTTCAAGATTATAGGCAACATTTTTAATCTTTTGCCATTAAAAGGATAGAATACTTTGTTTTACATTGTTACTTACCATGGTAGCTGTCCTAATTTTACATCATTCTGAAACCCATGAATATAAAATGTTTAAATTTCCTTTTTTGTCATTGTCTAGGTGGTAGTTCCTGGCGGTCAAAGGACAACTGTGCTACAAGGTCTATTAGCGGACACACAATACAAAGTGACAGTAACTCCAGTGTACAGGAATGGAGAAGAAGGCATTACTGTGGCTTCTCTTGGCACAACATGTAAGTTTCAACGCACCCATTTTGATAGTTATCCACAGAAATACTTATTCACATAGTGTGCAGTACTCCCAGATGTCAGAAATGGAAAACTCCTTAAATTTAATGAGCTTTATTTGCCTTATATTTGGCATCAACCATATTGTAACATTTCTCTGTGGTAATTTTATTTTCTTCTGCGTTTCCGAAGGACAATGCACATTAAAGTAGCATTGTCTTAATTAAGGGTGTTTGTAATGATGGCCGCCTTTTTCATTAATCACTTGTTTGAATTATTTGTCTTTGTTGTAACTGATTTATCCAGTCACGTTCTTCCCCAAATTGCAGTCATTATCTCTCTCCACAACATGCACAGAATAAAAATGTTGATCTTCTTTAAATTGCACAGCTTCAGCCTACTATAGTCTGAATATAGTCCATTTCTATTTAAAACATGGATATTGAAACACATTTGAGTGGAATGGAGTGCATGGCTAAAATGGGATTATTAGTCACATATAAATTATTTTGGGGTGATAATGAGGCTCTTCCTTTTCGAAATACATTATTGGTTATTTTTGTCTTGTACAGTGCCTCTCTCGTCCCCAACTAACCTACGCGCTTCAGAGGAGTGGTACAACCGCTTCAAGATCTCATGGGATCCTCCACAGTCTCCAACAGAGGGATACAGGATCGTCTACCAGCCCATCTATGGTAGCTACACACCACACTCACAAGACAGATGCATGAGGTAAAATCAGGGCCTGGGCTTTTAGTTTTATGCAGTTTGATCCTTGTTCCCAACTGCACACTTTACTATTGAACATATTCACCAGGCAGCCACATCTTTGTTTCTTTCCTTTGAATTAATGTATTTTAAACCTACATGTGCTATATATGTCTTGCAAGTATAATGAATGCAAAAATGCAAAAGACAATAATATACTGTGTAATACATATTTATTTTATAAACTGTGCCCTAAAAAGGAGTGGGAAGACGTGTTTTTCACTCAGTATTGCTTGAATTACTTAAAGATGCATGTGTAACTTTTCAGTTGCAGATTAAGTTTAATGCCATTGTGTGAATCATTCCAGGCAAAGCAAATGACATAACATCTCCAATGAAAAAAGCCCTCCACCAGAAAAGTTACACAATGCACCCTTAAATTATTTTTGTTTTCAACATCGGTTCAGGACAAAGACACAATATTGTTGACTTTGCTTTAGGATATATGCTCTAAATGTACTTTTCTAAGAACAAGTGCCAATTAACACAAAACATAAACTTTGATGTTTTGCTTTTTAATGATTTTTCCTCTCAGAGAGAATTGCTGGTGTTTATGTGCTATTGTCTTTTTCCACTTTAGTGCAGACTTCAGATAACAGTACATTAGACACTTCACTTTCCCCCTTTGGTTCAAATAAAGGTTTCTTTCTAATCTTTAAGGAGGCAAGCGCTATCATTTATAACAGTGGTCACTTTTTAAAATGTGTTAGAAATTATTTTGTTTGTGAAAATCCACTCTTACCCAAAGATGCACAGCTGCAGGATAACATATTTAAATTTAAACACACTTGAGCCAGAGGAAATGTTCTTCAGTCCAAATCCCAGTAAATAAATGCTTAAACAAATGCTTATCTTTTTGAGTTTCCTACTTCACATTTTCTGGTTATTTTTATCACAATGTTTTGACTATGAGCAACTAAACTGATTTATGCTTCATCTATCATGCTGCTCAGAGGAGTACATGCATTTGTTTGTGTTAAAGTGCACAATGCACCTACTCCAAGGTGTTATTATTTTGTTTATAATGTTCCACAGTATGGCATTAAACATATTTATCTCCACGGAGACAAGCAGGTGATGCCATCTGGTCAAGTTACAGGTCAAATCTGTAAGCCTGTAAGAATGTGTGTTTTCCAAGGTATTTTAGCGATTTTTAAAAGACCTGTGAACTGAAAAAAATGTAAAATAGATCAATGTAATGCCATACCAGATCCTGGAATGTTCCACAGTAACTACTTAGCCATAAAAACAAGCAAGTAGCATACCCTCTTCAGAAAAGTAATATAGTGCAACTTTAAGCTTTTCTTAATTATTGAATTAAGCATAATTATGATCTTCTATATACAGTAGTCCTTTCAGTTAGATCTAATAAACATTTTGTACGTATCATTTTCAGTTTCTGGCCAGGTTTTGGAGACAACAGTTGGTGACGATGTAAATTCTCTAGTTCTCCTCAACCTCCTCCCTGGGACAGAGTACAGTGTCCAGTTAACTGCCTCCTATTCCACTGGACAAAGCGAACCTCTGCTAGTTAATGCAAAGACATGTAAGTCAAGTTTAATCATTTATGGGGTCTCTGGGGGATGGTTGTTCTAGTACAAAAATAAATGGGAAATATCCGAGATTGAATGTTTGTTAAGACAAAAGTTAATTATACAACGGAGATTGGCGGAGTGAAATCCTTAAGCTTATTATTCAGATTTAACTTTCAGATTAGTGTGAAGTTGTTTGGCACTGGGGTGTTGCAAAGAAGTGGGTTGATGTGAGAAAGTGGTAGCACACGTAAATTAACAGCCCGCTCAAAGCCATATGCTCTAATTTCCAGTGAGACATTAGCAAACAGAGCAAAGGATATTAATACATTCCCCTCACTGAAAGAGCACAATCTAATTTTGCATATAGATTTAGCATCAGCACAAATAAGCAAAACTTTCCTCTGCTCTAAAATAAATATACTCTGTGTAGGTAGGTGGATGTGAAGTTTTAGTAAGATTTATAGAAAAACACACAAGGCTTTTTTTTTTTTCGAAAGATTTATGCAACTAACTTCAGTCTGTCGAAACTTTAAAAGTGCTTTGTCATTCACTGTTGTTTAGAGTTAACTTTGCCTGAGCAAACTCAATAAAGGAATACATCTCATCAAAGTAAAACAAACACACTGTAATTTCAATGGCTCATTAATTTATCATAAACATCTGTACAGCAGTATTAATCATACTGGCTATATAAGGAAAATATATATATACATATATATATTATATTATAATGATAATAAGTAATTTTGCACCAGCGTGAAAGATTTGTACATTAATAAATAGAATATCACATTTATATGTCAAATTAGTGTGTGTTTTTATTATTTAAAGACCAAACTGTAATTAAAGCGCTCGCAGAGATGATGGCCCACACCCCAGGGCGGTCGTGTGGGAGGGGCATGCTACTGTCCCTTTCCGACAGCTGCCCAGGCCCACAGATCCTCCATCAGAAAAATTACACCGTGCACCTTTAAATGTTTTTTAAATGTTTTTTTTGAGTCTTTGCACCCCTGCTGGCCAATGTGAAAAATGCCCCATGTCTGTAATATATTTTTATGCTTCTAGTCATTCATAGAATCTATTCTAATAGAATTTAACCCCCACATTTGGTGAAAAATCATTAATGTTGACGTTTCATGTCTATGGTAGGGGGCGCTATAGTGCACACTTGTCATATGCTTTATAGTATATTATATTCAGGTCGAGATCACATATTAGTGATTCAAATTTCAGCACGATTGGACTAAGCATGTGCGTGTAAGATTTAAAAAAAAATACGTTTGGGGGTGGTGGAAGGTGTTTGTGCCCCTGCTGGCTAACCGTGAAAAACGCCCCATGTCCATAATATATTTTTTGTTGTAGTCATGCATAGAATTTAATGATAAAAATAATAAGAAGAAACCGGTGAAGAACAAAAGCCTCACCAGTTACTCTGTTACTGGTTCGGGCCCAATAATGTCATGGACAAATTTTAGTTAGGTTCATTATTCTGGTTTGCACCAAGATGAAAAATGTGTTTTCAAAAGTAGTTGTCCCTTTAGTTATTTTTAAAATGTAGATGCAGTAAAGCATTGCAATAAAGTAGATTTGTCAACACAGAAAAGGTTAACTATTAATTCTTCCCCTTGCTCTATTTATTTAGCAGATTACATTTATGTACATTCATTGAACTCTGGCAGGTTAAAGTGACTACACAGATAATCTCTTAACTGCGTAACTTTTTTGTGGTTACTGATATTTACTGTTACTGTCAAAATAGCCATTTAGTAAGGAGCAAATTATACTTCGACTTTAGTGGACTCATCTGTCTTTAAAAAGTGTCTCAAAGCAAAAACAATGGTGAACTGAACTAAAATTTCCAAATAATATAATAATATATCATTGTTACTTTAATAAAAAGAGTACATAATTCTTCTCTATTTGTTTTGTGTTGCTGGTTTTATATTGATGGTTTTCAGGCAAATGATTAATAGATTTGAATTGTTTAATTGCTATGGCGATGGAGCACCGTTGTCATAGCTTGAAATTCATGACTTGAACAGCATAGAATACAGAGCAGTGTTGTCGAGGGCTTGGGGTTAATGAAGGCACTGGAGCCCTCTTGGTTATTTCATCTGCAGATAAGAATCCTCTTTTATTTAATCTCGTCTGAGATTATGTGATCCCTTTGCGTTAAGTTAGCTGTGCTTGGGTCCATGTCAATTAAACTGCAAGGAAACAGTGAAACTAATATATCGCTTTTTGATATCAATAATAGAATATATATTGAATTTGAACAATGCACATGTGAGTATGTGACTCAGTGCTATACATACAAGATGTGTTTGTCTGTGCTTGTAAGATGTATTATTCAGTTTACAGGGGTATGATAGCGTCATATCATAGCTATGAATTATTCAGTATTTAAAATAAGATTTACCTGCCATATGGTCTGGGACAATGTACACTCAGGCCAAGCAACTTTATTTGATACTATCAGCAGATTTTGTTAACAAGAACGGAGCAAGAGAGAAAAGAGTGTGTCCTCTGAGATCTGCTGTCTCAGTCCATATTATTTCAATTTCTCACGATTGATTTTGGAGTTTACTGCAGTGTGTGTAAAGCTAACATTGGTATATGAATTGTTAATGATAAGATTACTCAAGAAAATGAATCGCCCTTTCTTTATCAAAGGTTAAATGTTTTTTGACTTTCTACCTCTCCAGTGTCCCTTGGAGTGTCAGGCTTGTCGACCTATCAGGTACGTCCCAACAGTATGTGTGTGCAATGGCAGCCGCTGCTACACGCCTCTTCGTACCGAGTCTCTGTACAATCTACCCTCAGTAAGTACCCTCCATTAAAACCTGCTTGTCTTTGATTTAATGTTATTCTTTAAAGTCTTTGGATATCTTTGTGGAGTTGGCTAATTAACAGATGGTCATCAAATACTGTCCTTGACATTTGGAGTCGCATCTCTTCATTGTGTCATCTCGTTTCAAAAGTTTAGTTCACAGAGTTAGTTAGTTTGCCTTTGTAATTATAGTTTGCATAATGGATGGTCAAATCAGGACAGCTAACCTGAACTTGCTTATGTTTATAATTCTGTTCCACATTATTATACTGTAAAAGCAAACTGAAGCATGCAAGATATTTTAAGAGACTAAACCAACTATTTCAGATTAATTTTTATATGATTGTCCAATTATTATACCTTGCATGATAATTTACTTGCTGTGATGCTGTTGAAAAATAAAACTAAAATAGTCAAAGTCACATGTCGGTTAAGTCTTTCAAAACTTTAAATTGAGTTATATTATAAGTTACTTTTACAAAATATACATTTTATGCATTGTACCTGTTTTATTTTCATAGATGGACAGAGGCAGGAGGTGAGCCTGGGGGGTGGGGCTTCGCGGCAGTGTTTCTATGACCTCACTCCCAGCAGCCAATACCAGATCAGTGTTCTCACGCAGCTGCAGGAGCTGGAGGGGCCCGCTGTCTCCATCACTGATATGACATGCAAGTTACACAACATATATTATTTATTTATTTAAATGTTTATTTCTTTAATTATTTATTGTATATTAGTATTGATTTACAAAAATGACTAAGATCAGACATTCTTATCACATGTGCTTATAGTAAGAAAAATGAAAGAAAGAAAAAAAACAACAAACAAATAGGAAAAAAATCACTTCCAATATTTGCAAATGGTCCAAATCATAACACTGATATTTTATAAGGCTCTTTACAAATCTCTTTCTTTTATTACTTCTATAACTATAATTTTCTTAATTGTAATGAGATTTAATGTAATTTCTTACACCACTTAACAATAATCAAACTTTATTTTACTTATTTATTTCCCCTCTTTGAGGGAGAAGATAGAGGTTGCAGTTTCAGTTCACTGGCTGCTTGATGAGCTACAGTGAACTCCACAGCTCCAGGGGAAACCAGGGTTGCAGACAACCAGGGCTACAAATTGAGAGAAATGCTTTTGTTTTCACACATAGAAACGCAAAATACAAAATAATTCAAAGTTACTATAAAAAAGTATATAGTTTTCAAATACTTTTTCCTCACCTGTTGCTTGGGAATTGAATTGGAAAACTTTCTGCTCATAAGGAAGTTATTGGTGTCTCACACTGTGCACTTTATCAGCAGGGGCAGGGCCTGTGTGGTCAGCAGATGAACCCCAGATGATGCCACTTGTAACTGTCTCTGTGACTGATGATTCTCTGTTGTTTTTGTTCAGTGCCTGCTCCGACTCAAGCTCCAACTGAACCTCCAGTCACCGAGCCCCCGCCCACCATCCCACCTGCCAAAGAAGGTACAACTACGTATTTTAATAATATTGACTAAATAATAATGATTTAAAGTACATTTTACTTTTGGCTTGGGGTCTGAACTGTGTATTGATTGGTCTACAGCCGCTTAAACAGATTACAAAATAAAAAAGAGTAAGAGGTATGGATTTTTAAGCACCTGTACTGATATGCCAGACGCAAATAAAAACACATTTTAGTTTGTTCCAGTATCATACCAAAAAAATCGTACACCTGAGAAATCTTACCATCAAGAATCCCAAAGGATTTAACTGTTCACACAACTTTTTTAGTGAATCTCCACCATCTGCTTGTTTCCATAGAGATGTTATCCCTTTTCCTGGAATGTTCTACAGAATAGCACTAAAATGATCAATATTCATGGAAACATGGAAACGCAGGTGGCACCACTAGGCCAAGTACAGGTCAGATCTGTGGAAGGGGAGCCCACGCTTAAGTAAGAATGTGTTTTTAAAAGTGTTTTTAAGCAACACATGCAAGTTTAATGCATACTGTGGAACATTCCAGTAAGGCAATGACATCTCTATGGAAACAAGCAGGTGGTGGACCCTCCACCAGAAGAGTTGTGTTGTGGTCCTTTAGCTTTAGAGCTTTGTTTCAAATGATACGGTTGAATATGTGAACATTTTTCTACAATTGACTTACGTAATACTAATTTAGTTTCTCATTCTGACTCTTCAAGGGTTCCCACAGCAAATCATCTGCTTAACCCTTATCTTCTACATCCTCTTCTCACGCCATCTAACTTTATTTCCCCTATCTTATTATACGCCTGGAATGCCTTGAATGAAATAAGCTCAGAGTTGAGGAGTCTTTTAAATGACCTGACAAGCCTGAGGTGGATTTACAACCCTAACAGAGGCTGGGCAGCTCCCTGTATTGGGATCATTGTCCTCATTTGTTCCTGTCTGGAGCGCTCAGGTAAAGGCTTGACCCGATGACTCCCTGTGCGGCTGTCTGCAAGCTTTTCCGTCTAACTCTGACCTTTTTGAAACCACGGCATCTCTCTTTTATGACAAGCAACCTTTAGTCAAGACCAAACCACCAGCATGAGAAAAAGACATGCACAATAAATCGCCTCTGAAAATATGACACTACAAATCACAGCGTAACAAAGTGTGTTATTCCATTTGTTGACAATAGGTGAGAGGAGAGAGAGGAAACAGACTGCTTTTCAATGTGGTGCCAGACCAAAAGATGATGTTAAATGTTATTTTCCAGAGTGTTACAGTTGAAAAACAATGGGCTTTAATAATGTGTTATATCTGACCTTAAACAACTGTACAGCTGCAGATTTATTTAGAAATCAGATAATAATAAAAGCCAAAGAAAATAATCTAGATGAGATTATAGACTGTTATTTGAGGGTTAGACTAATATTAAACATTCTCTGTCTTGTTGTGATTTCTCATCATTTGATCATTTTAGGATGCGGGTGTTTTGTTTCATTCAAATGAATTTGAGTTATGCTTTAGACTTAGACTTAGACTTAGACAAACTTTATTGATCCACAAGGGAAATTATTTGGATACAGTAGCTCACTCATCACAATATAATATAATAACAGCGAGTAACAAAAATAGATGGTATAGCAAAAGTCTGATGTATGTCTAAGTATGTCTAAGTCTAAGTCTTTATTAGTCTGTCTACATCTCTAAAGCTCAAAATCCTATATCCCACCTTCTGATGTTATGTAGTGGTAGTTTTCAAGTTAACAGCTACCTTTTACCTTTCGTTTAAGAGTGACAGCAATTCCAGGGCTGAAATCATCCAGATAATTCTAGTGAAGTTGTATGGAGTTTAAGAATACACAACTACGTGTTTTTGATGAGGAAACAACATTATAACGTAGATCAGAAAATAGTAGTAATTTAAAACAGTTCAGCCCACATGTGCTGTGTTATCTTCTAATATATTTAACTTTTTATACTTACTTATGTTTAATTTATTTATTTTTGCCTGTATTCAAATCAGTATTCAATTTGATGTCCCCTTCATTCTGTAGAGCACTTAGAATTACATGTACAAGTTGCACTCTGCAAGTATTGCCTATATTAACCTGTATGTATCTGTATGTAGTGTGTAAGGAGGCGAAGGCTGACCTGGCGTTCCTGGTGGATGGTTCCTGGTCCATTGGAGACGACAATTTCCTGAAGATCACACGTTTCCTGTACAGCACCATGGGTTCGCTTGATCTGATTGGACCTGATGGCACCCAAGTAAGTTTGGGGCTTAATTTACCAGAGCTAAAATATGCACTCCCACCTCAACTTCTAACACTTCACCTCAAAAGTAAAACAGTAATGATGAGGTATGGTCTGAATTATGCTGTAAAGACTGTCTTGTGGGTGCTGTTATTCACATTTAGGCCTTCTAGTGGTTCCTGTGTCTCGTCTTAATGTCTGCATCCGCTGAAAAATACAATATAGGCTTTTCAACTAAGCTATAAATTACCCTAAAGATTTAAAATATATTCAAGAGTTTAAATTTCTTTTCATTCTTTGCGATTTGTCCTCTTCGTTATGGCATTATCCTGTGAATTATGCATGCCTATGGAGAGTGCAGAAGCTGGGGTTCCTGCCAACAACAGCTAAGCTAAAACCATAAAATCATTAACTGAAGAAATATGATATTATTTGAACATTCATATAGGCTGCTGGTGAAAACCTGTCTTTTGTGGTTATTTTGTAAGCTTGTTTAGCAATTTGTGGACATGGGTATCATTTTGGCATTTCTCTTCTAAGGTTTCCATGCCAAGTAATGTGTTTTATACTGTACAGTTAGTCACATATTGATGGTCAATATGGCAAAAACAAATCATATTGCAGTTGTTTAGAGTATAGCTCATGATTTCTATTTGATGACAGTTCTTGTACATACAGTGCTGTAACTGACACCTATATTGCCTTTGAGTAATTTTCATTTATTTACTTCTTCTGAGAGTACACATGTCAAGCAAAATCCACCTATCACAGTCTGAGAATGTCAAACACTGACCAATAAGAGAAGAAAGGGTGAGCAAAAAGTCAAACTATTTTTAGAGATTAACACAATGTCTTTAGGAGGTAACTAAAGTTATTTTGCGCATCTGAGAACTCAAACTTTACTGTGATTCTGTGCTATTTCACCTGTCACTCAGAGCATAATAAGTAATACCAATAAGTAGCAGATTGTCTTAGGATCAGATTTGATTTTTATCATAGGGTTAGGTTACAAATTGGATTTTCTATCAATTTATTGTCCATTGTCCAATAGTTTTACTGCATTTATACAGGTTTGAGAAGGGCACAAAGCTACAAAGGCAGTGGTTTTGGACCAAATTTTATAACTGAACCTCATTAAGTATACATCTCTTCTACACAGCATTAAATTTTTATAAGTTTCACCATTTTTTAAGGGAACTTTCAATTGTTTGTGTTGGTCTCGTTAATTGTTTCAGGAAGGCTGACTCCACTGGCATTGTTTGTTTTCAGAATGATGCTGTAGAGTGGATTTTACTTTTGTTTGTCTGCCTCTTGAGAAATCAGCTGGACCAAAGACTTTTGTCTAAAAAGTTTACAGAAGTGAGAAGAACTTTAAACCTTTGAGACTTTCTGGAAGAACTTAATTTATTGAGCGTACGGGCCTGGGTACTGGTTGGCACTTCTATACAACCTGTAAGGATGGTTTTTAACTAGACTACAACTTTCTAATACTATTTTTCTGCTGCGGTAATTTATAAACTTAATACTTGTTCTGCATAGCTTGGATTTATGTTACAACAATATTGTACAACTCAAGAAAATTCTAAACAGTGCACATCTGTTTTGTTTCTTTATATATTGGTTTACTTGACAGGGACATTATAAATTCATTAAATACAATTTCTTTAATGTTCCTTTTTTCATTTGCAATCCATGGACAGATGATAAAATGGTGTATCTAAAAGTCTAAGTATGAATTATATGAATTATGCAAAACCATTAAAGGCGCTGTACCTGATTTTGAAAATGAAAAACACAACAGCTATTTCTCACTTACCTTATGCATTCTGAGTATTGTAATTATTCACCACAATTACTTTATGTGTGTTTTTCACAACTCTCAACTCTGACAATAAACAACAACTAGCATGCTTATGTGCACTTCCTTCAAGACTGTATATATAGATCGATAGATAGATAGATAGATAGATAGATAGATAGATAGATAGATCGATAGATCGATAGATAGATAGATAGATAGATAGATAGATATTGGCTGCAGCTGAGCCCGAATCTTTGTTATCTGGTTAATCATGCCATTGCCGGGATGTTACTCATTGCTGTAATGAACCAATTTCATTCTTCTCTGCCTAGGCCTCCCACTTTGACAGTGAAACTCAGCTGATTCATTTGTTCTGTACTTTGTGTAATTTTTCTGTTATATGATTAGCTGCCCTCTCTGTACCCCACCATTTTCTGGCAATAGGCACTAAACCAAAGGAAAACATGGGGTGTAATGTGAGAGAATTGGCCATACAATAAAGAGAGAGTTGGCAAGAACAGTAGCTAACCCTGAGCCAAAAACAGCACCATTAGCAGTCTGCAGGCAATAATAGTTACACGCCCCAATCAAAAGAGTTCTGGTTTAAAATTTGACTTTGGGATTTATGCAATACAAAGCTTTTTATTTTTAACGATTATTCTGTCTCACAGGCTGCACGATCAGATAAAAAATTATGTTTTGCAGACACAGAAGATATGAATGGAATTTGGTGTATGTCACACATTTTAGAAACCAACTAAAATCTGTCTCTCTGTTAGTTTTTGTTGGTCGGTTCAGAAACTTAAGGCAAAGGTTTGAAGGTTAAAGAAGGAGAAGCACTATGTAACTATAGAGGTGCTCAGCAGGTGCTTTGTGTAGAATACATATGGCATTACTTAATCAAAGCACTAGGCCTTTTAGATAAATAAATGCAAGATAAGTTAGTTTAATGCCATACTGTGGAAGACCTGGAGGCCTCCCTACCCACAAAGTTACAAATTGCACCTATGCACCAACAGGGTCTCTATGGGCAACACATTACATTATAACCTACTGCCAAAACAGTACTTTTTCTGATGCTTTTCTTTACTTTTCTGATGCTATACCCATACCACAAAGCTCACTCTTGTGCTTGATCAAGTTCAGCCTGTAGTTTGAACCTCAGCCTAGTTTAAAGACAATTAGAAGAACAATACTTAATGCCTGTCTGTGTTTGTCTCTGCAGGTGGCCATTGCTCAGTTTAGTGACGACGCTCGGACAGAGTTCCAGCTGAGTTCCCATAGCAACAAGGAAGCGCTGCTGGAAGCCATTCAGAAAATTAGATATAAGGGAGGAAACACCAAGACAGGTCAGAGCCTAATAATAAGTTATTACTGAGGCTATTGGTGATATAATAAATCTTGGCAATACTGTTGCACTTTAAAAGTCTGTTAAACAAGTAGCCAAATATAAATCACATATTCTGATAATTTAGTAATCTTTTCCTGCTGATGAGCACATTTACAATATTGGTATATTTATTTAAACACAAAACGCTCATCTGTAAATTTTGAGATCATCACAGTCAGTCAAATCACAGTCCATTAATAACTATAATATTCATTGCTGTCAAGTTCCAATTCACAGGTCTTCTGCGGTTCTCTCTTGCACTGCTTTTTAAGGTGCTGCTTCAACCAACAATGTATTTAGGCATAGGAGCTTGCAATAAGATATTATATTGTAACTACCATTATATATGACTTAAATACATAGTTAACCCCTCTAGTGAACTGGAGCCTAGTTTCTTGTTTAATTATGGTGATTGTTAGTTGAAGACAGTGTCACCTTTATGTTCCCTTGATATTCACCAGTTTGCCTGCTTGCCTCAGTATCACACCTGTTTGCTTTGTTTGAGAAGTCTCATGGCTCCCAGTCTTTCATCCTTGCCTTTTTTCTCTCTCTGCTTTTACACACAATGCTGCCTCTAAATCTCCAGTGTGACTCCCTGTTTTAATTAAAACAGTTGGTATTTAATATGACAGTTGGGTGTATATGCACAAAGATGACAAAGACAGTTTCTCAGCTTACAATGTATTGCACACAAATATGGGTTATTAATCTTCCAGAGAAAAACAAATATTTATCAATTTATCATATAGTACCCCTTTTTGTGTGTGTTATTAACTAATCTTTTTATTAACTGAGATTTGAGATGTTTGTGATTGTTAAAGTTTTTGGACCAGAAAGAAATCGGCTGTGTTATTTTTGGTTTGGATCCATATCCCCATTGCATAGTTGCAGTATCTATTAGTATTCTCTAAAATCACAAAATAAGATGAAACAACACATTTTAGGGCAAATTTAGAAAAATATGGAATTGCAATTGTTCTTTTAAGCATTTTGATGGTGGTTAGATTTACTGTTTACTCAGTTTATGTTTAAAAGAAGACAAATAATCCCATGCATTTCATATCATGTTGTCTTAATCTAAACCACAGGGGGGACAGGTTTCATACATAAATAAGGCTCTATCGATTTTTCCCTCACATTGATTTATATTTTTCTTATTAAAAACAAACAATGGCTTTCAGTCTCAATTTTATGAAGAGAGACTTTTCTTTAACAGTGCCATAAACACAAACATTGCCCAATAAATCTTTACTTCAAACCACACACTTACTGACAGAGTATTGGCTTACAATTTGCAGTGATGAGATCTTTGATAGACCTTTGATCATAGATTAGATTAAAGGTCTAATAATTTCCCCACCATATTTTAAATGTTGTACTGCTTTTGCTGCTTAAATGGCACCATGCAGTTTGCCGTGCCATAGCTTCTTCATCTTCTCATCTTTCATTGGTAAACCAGGCTCTGCACACCCCATCAGGGCCCCTCTCTGTCTGAGCCCTCAAAGCTGTTCACTAAAACACAGCCGCTGTCACTCTCCACTCACCTCTGTCCTCTGGCAACGCTGTCTGTGCAGAAACTGACAGACACCCTGCAGTTTTAATGCCTTTTTATGTTTTTTATTGGAAATGGCTACCTATTATGTGATATCCCCCAGCAGGTCCTAAAGCCCTTTAGGTCAAGTCGACACGTTGAGCACATTTTCTCACATAACTTCAAACCAGCATTTCAATTTTAACAGCCTCTGCCTGCTCCACTGGTCTACATATTTCTTTAACTTTTTGATTTATTTATAATATTATGCTTCAACAGTCTAGACCAGCTACCATTATCTAAGAAAAGTTTTAGAACATCAACGTCTTTCTTTTAACTTAAGACATATTCAAAATCACGATCATGTACTGTCACAAGTTGACCTGTAGAGGATGAACATACTTTAATACATTTATGAGTAAAAATGTTTAATTTTGTAGTTTTGAAATCAATGCCCATCATTTAGAACATTATTCTAGAGTACAGACAGAAAACGTGTAATCTCAAATTTCATTAAAAGCTTAAAAAAGCTGCTTAACTGGTGGAGGGTATGTCACCCGCTTAACTTCATGTTATGTCATTAAAAGTATATATCCAGCATTTATTTTATTACAGCTGTTTAAAGGCTCAAAAACCCTTTGATAAACATTTACTCTTAACAGTGAGCTTCTCCACAGATCTGACCTGTAACTTGACCTGCAAGCACCACTTGCTAAAGTTGAATGCCATACTGTGAAACACTCCCAGCACAGTATAATATCTCAAAGTCAACAATCTGGTAGAGAACCCTCCACCATAAAGATTACGGAGTGTACCTTTATTTGCCCAACGATAGTTTGACTTTTTCATTATTTGCTCTTGTTGTGGGCTGCATATTATGTTCCTGACACTGCCCTTTCCATGTATCTGGCCTTGGGACTTGCACAAAAAATACAAAATTCCCTCTTGTAGTTCAGGTTTTACAACAACTGCTACTGTATATTTGTGTATTCCTCTTAGCTTCGCTTTTTACAAAACTGTCAAAATGATGCAGGCTCAATAGATAAATTTTGTGACTTTTTCTTGATGTGTTTGGGAGATACAAGGTGCTGATGTCGACATACCGGGATTTGCCTTTTTATTATGCATTTATTCATTAAGGTATTAGAGGGCCTTTGACCTGCTTAGGGAGTGATTGATTTAGTGTTGTCTTCACTGTGTGTGTGTGTGTGTGTGTGTGTGTGTGTGTGTGTGTGTGTGTGTGTGTGTGTGTGTGTGTGTGTCTGTGTCTGTGTGCACCAGGATAGAGTTTTACCCTTGAGATATTTTGGCTAATCTTTGCTTTGCTTTGATGCTCGATGTGGATACGGATGATCAAGTTTGTGATGAATAGATTTTCTGTTTTACTTCATTTTTGCAGCATACTGGATTATTGTATTGTGAGTGTTGGGCTTGGCTGCTGTTGTACAAGTTAGTTCAACCTCATAACATCTATTCACTTGACTTTTTTTTTTTTATTTTTTTTTTTAACAAATGTAATACATTTTAGACAGTAATTATAATTATAATTATAAGCACCAGTTGGCAACTTAAGGGTCCCCATCTTGTTTGTTTCCTTTTCCTGTCTGTCTTAATGAAGATTATTACAAAATAAAATTAAATTCCAAATTTTATAGCGCATTAAGATACTGGGTTGCTGATTCTACATATTATTAGTTATAGTTTAGTTAGATCTTTTTGAATTGTATACAAGCATAAATCATACTTATTTCCTTGGCATGTGTCTTTTGTAGTTTTCTGTACATTTCTGTATGTCATATCTGTGCATATTCATATTAAGAGCTCTACTTCCCATTGCCCTCTTGCTCCTCTGCGCCTCCCACTCAGCACTCACTCATCTCGGCCTCATGCCCGGCTGCCTGTTGTCTCGACCTCCACCATCACATGACAGTATAGAATACGTAGTGTACACAAGACTGGGTACATTTACATGGCCAGCAAAATCAGATAACTACAATATTCAGAATTAGATCAGAAATCTGATCACCAAAAACACCTGGTGTGTCAATTGGTACATTTTTAGAGTTAATGGTTGTATTTGGATGGATTTTAAAATGACTTTTGTATTTTATTATTATTTTTTTTATATTTTTGTATAGTTTTCTCTATCAAAACCAGCAAGGTGTGAACAATCAGAAAGAAATCAGATTACTCACATCAGATGTAAATGTTCATATGGCATTTCAAAAATCTTTCAAAAACTTCAGAAATCAGATAAAGGTCACACTTTTGGTGTGCATGTGGACATAGCCAATGACATATTAAGCAAGAAACAAAGATGTTGGAGAATACACTTTTTATCAATAAAAATCTCAACCTCCTTTACGGTGACCTATGGAAAGAAAGACTGACAGACATTTGTGTGGTTTAATCATAGTCATTGCCTGTGTAATTTTCAAAGGAAAGGAAATTTGTTTTGTTAGTGTATAGATATAGCACAAAAGGTTTAGTAGATGTGGCACTGAACATACTGTATAGTTGTATAACTGTATAATAAAACTGTATAAAAGAATAGTGCAGTTGATAATTACAACTGCATGTTAAAATTACCCCTGTAACTAACCCTGTAGAGCAGGGTGACACCTTTTGAAAAGCTGAGACACCATACCACACCATTTTGACACAACAAAAGAGTATTCTTTTTACTTTTGTATGTTAATCCTTTTCTTGCTGTCTAGACATGTTTTATTGAGTGATTAAATCATTAGGAGGAGATGTGGAACTGCACAACATATGACGTTTATCTCCTTTGTAAGATTTGCATGTGAACTTTTCCTCGCATCGGTGATTACATCTAATTGAAACGCATTACACATTGTCTGACATATTTAAATGCTAATGGGGTCTTGACCAGACTATAGTTCACCAAGTCCATGTAATAATTATGGGCATATAGATATATTAATATTTAATAAGAATACATTAATATGTTATTAGTAGTTTTCAAATGACTTATGTTTTGGTATTTTGTATGGTATTTTTTATAACTATAGCATGGGAAGTGCGGTGCTGCAGAGTCTGGACCGTCTGTGTTTAGGCCCTCGGGCTATACTTATAATCTATATTTTTTATTATGAAAAAATATAGCCTAAATAATAAATTTACATTATCAGTGGTTCCTTTTTTTGCCAGTAACCATGAATAATTGTAAAATATCTGTGTGTGTGTGTGTGTGTGTGTGTGTAGGGATGTCTTACCAGAATAGTATTACTGCATTTAATACTGAAGCTAATATAGTGCGATACGCTATAGCCCTCAGCCCCCTCAGCGTCATCAGACTCGTGTCTGGTTATAACATTATTAAAAGAGAGGCAATGTTGGTTTTGCCGAATGAAGGTGCCAGTTATATTGGGTTGCCAGATGCTATGACTAAAACCAGTTGGAAATGAACCTGAAAGGACTCTCCCTGACCTTAATGCTCACTACCAAAACCAAAGCACCTGCAGCTTATCGTTCATTATTGCAGGTGTAGCTTCTAGTACTTTAGAGTTAACAAAGAATGAACCATGCCCTGTCCATATAGCTCAAAGAGTATTTAGGTAAATTGGTTTGTGTCCACAATATGGAGCTCAAGTTACTGGCAACCCAGAAGGCTCTAGTGTCTATAGTGAATGTTTGAGTGAATGTTTCTTGATGAATTGTCAAATGATTATTTATGTTTTGAAGATTTTCTAAAATAAAATCTACTCAAAATACTAAGTGGAGATAAAGATTAGGCTATTTAGAAATTAAGAAATAAAAATTCAAGTATTTATATTAAATTATAATTGGTAAACTTTTTCAACTGACATCTAATATTCTGCGTACATTTACAAATTCCTGTCTTTTCTAGGTCGAGCCATCAAACATGTCAAAGAGTCAATCTTTACCACAGAGGCTGGGGCCAGAAAGGGCGTTCCTAAGGTTTTAGTGGTTCTCACGGATGGACGCTCCCAGGACGATGTCAACAAAGTGTCAAAAGAGATGCAGATGGAGGGTAGGCAGTTTGTGTGTATTGTTTTACCTGCTAGCCTTCTTCCTGTCACTATAACACATTTTAGTGCTACAAATTGCACAGAAAATAACATGATAAAAGATAATAATGAAGGCCACTTTATGCCACTGACACAATATAAGATCAAAGCAGGATAATCACAGTAAAAGCCTTTCTGACTGAACCACATTGCAAATAAACATGAGATGAATGAATATAGCATTTGAAAACACTTAAGTTAGTTAGTATCTATAATGAGGCATCATTATGTTAATTATATGACCTGCTACTGTTCAAATGTAAGCAAACTAATAAAAAGGAGAAAGTTCCACACTATGAGCCCAACAATGCTGATCATCTATCATTAATTTAATTATAATTTGAAGTTTTTGCATCATTTTGATAACAATAGGCCAAGAATGTGCTAACATCTGCCTATAAATGCCTTGGTTGAGGTTCAAATATTCCACAAAACTTAAATGGACCATGAAATTGAAAAAAATGCAGAAATATCACCTTATATCTTTTTGTGGTCAGTTTTATTTATAGACAATATTTTAATTTTGCATCTCCAATACAACAATTATGATTTTTACACTTTAAGATACACTTTCCCAGTACATGTCCCACCTTGACCTATTACCAGCTCAACCTTAAAACATTCTTCTTTTGCCTGGTTTTCACAATATTTCTTAAAAACTTTCAGGATATATTATCTTTGCTATTGGCTTTGCGGATGCTGACTACGGCGAATTGGTGAATATCGCCAGTAAACCCAGCGATAGACATGTCTTCTTTGTTGACGATTTGGATGCTGTGAAGAAAATAGAAGAACAGCTTATAACATTTGTCTGTGAAGCTGCTACTGCCAGTAAGTAACCTGACATTTTCAAAAAGACAGATGGAGTAAAAGGACTTCAAGTAGAAAAAAATGTCTTATATGAAAGAAGAGTGAGTGTACTAAAAAGTAATTTACATCACGAACAAAAAACTTTCCTTCCACTTTTCAGCCTGTCCGTCAGTTTTGATGAGTGGTAACACGTTGGCAGGTAAGGTGCGCCAAGAACAAAGAATTAGCTACAGAGGTTGTTCAAAGCCTCATATATCTGTCTTTTCTTATAAGACACTTTTATTAAAGAAATTCTGTTAATTTTTTTTTGTGGAGGTTTCCGTATGATGGAGAAGTTCAGTTTAGTGGAGAAAGAGTACAGCACTATTCCTGGTGTTTCTTTGGAGCCGGGATCATTCAACAGCTTTCCCTGTTACCGCTTACACAGAGACGCACTGGTGTCCCAACCAACCAAGTGAGTAACACCGTATGCTTCACCTGATATGGACAAAATAGCTGCAGTTACATTAGCTTACAGTAGGGCACATTCAGAATCGTTTATCAAATGGAAAGGTCGTTATAAATAAAATGTTATTGACGGAGTAATAAAAAAAATACTAACTGATGCAAAAACTGGTATCGAAACTAGTTGCCATTGGAGCAGGTATTGATACTAAAAATAATCTCATAAATAAGCAGTACTGAAGCTGTAATGTTTTTGTTTGAACTGCTTTGAACTGTAACTCTTCAGTCACTGACAAGCACCTTAAAAGTTAAAGAAGAAGCCAAAGTGGTCAAAAGTGTTAAGCAAGAAAGGGCCTTGAAAGAGAGTTGTAACTTTAGTGCTCCATATGTGTCACAAGTACTTTGAAAATCTCTAAATGACTTGATACATGTCTCATCACTTTGGTTTTGTCGTACACAAGGTACCTCCACCCTGAAGGACTGCCCTCTGACTACACCATTTCTATGATGCTCCGACTGCTGCCTGAGACCCCACAGGAGCCATTTGCATTATGGGAAATTCTGAACAAAAACAATGACCCGTTGGTTGGAGTTATCCTTGACAGTGAGTTTAGTTATATTCTGTCTATCAATGAACATGTTATGATAATAATAATTCTATTTCTATACTCTTGTTGCTTGGTATGTTGACTTTTATTAATAACAAGGTTGACATAAAATGTTGTTTTTGTGCGACATTGGCTCAGTGGTTAGAGCACTTTTCCACCCACTCAAAGGTCGGAGGATTGATTCCCGCTTGGACCAAGTTCTATTGTTGTGTCCTTAAGCAAGACACATCACCCACCTTGCCTAGTATGAAAGTGGTATATAAGTTATATTGTTGGTGCTCAGGGGCTGATTGAACATATTAGCAGCCTTTCTTCCATCAGTCTGCCCCAGGGCAAGATTGTAGCTTACCACCATTAAGTGAGGAATGAATGAATAATACATTATAAAGTGTTTTGGGTGCCTTGAAAGGCACTTTATAAGTATTATTATTATTATTATTATTATTATTATTAAAATCATGGACATTTTATTGTGTTGCTATTATCTCTGTTTTCAAATTTCTGCTCAAACCTTTTTTGCTTCTCATAATTGTATATTTTTTGTGCCCAGACGCAGGAAAAACATTGACTTTCTTCAACCATGACTACAAAGGGGAGTTCCAGACGGTTACATTTGAGGGAGTGGAAATAAAAAGAATCTTTCATGGAAGTTTTCATAAGGTGAGTTTATTAATTTACCACTGATCAATCTTTCATGAATGAACTATGCTGTCTGTGTATTTATCTTCACATTTCTTTAATACTGCAAAAGGTTTGTTGGTTTTATTGAATTTAGAGGAAGGTTACAACAGTTAAAATCTGCACCTGTTAGCTTTTTTATTTTAAAATTATTATTTTGTGCTTAGAAGGTTATTTGGCTGTAAAAAGTTGTCATCGGCTGAAGATGTGTAAAGAGATCTTGCTTGTTTGCTTTCAATTTATATCCAAATGTGGCAATGATTTCTCAAACACAATTTCATTTTCTCAATGTCATAAAACTTCTCTGTGCTGTCCGTCATCTCTAGTGTTTTTGTCTGTTGTTTTGTCCATTTTATATGTTGAGAGAGACGCGGCTGGCCAGCCTCAGGAAGTGTACATCTCTATTTAGATGAGATGACAACTGTAAAGTGTTTTGTGGCTCTATTTGTTGTGCAAAGATTTCCATATGAAAACATCTCATGAGAGCCGAATGCAGTGTTCAGTGAAGCACATTTGCGCAGTAACCACAGGTGAAGGTGGAGAGAAGGAGAAGGAACTTTGTAGAATCATCAACAGGGATATAATTACTGGATACCCTTAACCAAAGTACACAAAGAACCTTTGAACTAGATAACGACATATACAATAATAATATATTTAACACTGTATTGTTTGTAGGACAGAATTTGGACTCCTTTTGTACTTTTTGAGGAAACCATCTCTTGATTTGCATCACAATTCTGATTGTAATGAATTGAATCTAATGAGTTTTAAACCATCTTTCACATATTTTTGCTATACAAATAGTTACCGCCAAGTCCATTATTTTAAGTTTAGGGTACACTTTATTGTCACTGCATTTGACCCATCCTTCAATGCAGACATTGCCACATTGCAGCTGGGACCCATCTCCAGATGCTGAACTAGGCTTGGCCAGGACCACCTTAGCTGGGGGATTTGACTGATTGCACAGGTTTTATGTTTATGGGGAAACACTGACATGGGAAGAAACATGCAAACTTCTCAAAGAGTAGCCCCACGTCACCAGTCTTACAGCTAACAGTCTTAGCCGGGCATATTTGTTACTCTAAGACATTAAATTGTATTAGGACAGCTCCCTTTGTACTCGGATTATAGAATGCATTGTGGATTGTTTATTGTAATTTTTGAACTATTATTTAAAATGAAGTAATTTCTATAAATCTGAAATGCCCCAAGCACGGGCAGTCCACAAGAGACAAATTCACCCAGTACATGCAATGAACTCAATTCAGTAATGCAAATGTAAATGCACTCCATTCTAACATCAGGCAGAAACTGCAGAATCGGCAGAAACGCTGATAGCTTTGTGTATTTGAACCCACATCACCTCACAAAGCGTGTTTAAAAAGTGCCATAACAATCCAAGTGTGAGCAGAGAGAGTGCCAGTTTTCCAGATTCACCATGAAATCGTTGCTTTGTTTGTGTAGTCTTCGCCCCAGTTGGTGATTTATCAAACTCTTCATATATTATGTTTGTTTTACAGTTTCTGGTGTCCTCCTTTGCCCTCCCTATACTGTCCTCCTTTGTACATAGAGACAAGAGAGCTGTTATCTGACATGTCAAAGTCTGTGATGAATAGAGCTGTCCAAAATGTCCATTTGAGATTATTCTCTAATGCACAAAAACATGAATAATTCCATAGGCCTTTGTCATTTGCTTTGTTTTGACATTTCCTTTTGCAGATAACACCAGGCAGATAGCTCACTTGTTGCCACAATTGTCGCGTTTTTTCCACTGTTGTGAGAATATACCTCAAACGCATCACAACAAAGACACTGCAACACTGTCATTGGTCCAAAAAATAAAGTGTAGTTTGTTTTATAACTGAGAGATGATAAGAAAAATATTTGGATACAGAAAAATGAAATGATCCATTATGTAGGAACACATGGATAAATTAGTTGCCTTCATAGTTTAACGATGTGTAATGTTAGTTGTGTTTGTACACATTTTTTGAGATTTTCTATGCTTTTAACAGGTCCTTGAAATTGAATGCCAGTCTGTTTAGAAAGAGGCTAGAACAAAAACAAATTCAAATCAATGTTTCTGAAGCAGGTGGAATGTCTTTTTACAGCACCGGGAGCTTTTGCACTGGGGACAGAGCAGGTGCAGCGCTTACCATAGGGTTCTGTACAAAATAGAAGGTCTTTTTACTGAAGTACATAGTTAATATTTGTGTAGGTGTAGTAGCACATACTGTGCCATTGTTATTATATGTGGTTTCTTGAGAAACAATTAAATTTTAGCTTTGTCGCTCAACTTTATTCTTATTTTGGATATAAAAACACAAGGCAATAAAACCCAGGGTTATGAATGCTCAATTTTCTCATCACCAGCATTTTACAGTTCAGGGCAGTGGTACAACAGTATTATTTTCTCAAGAGAAAGATTAAACAAATTGAGGTGAACCCTCAATTTATTTTGAGTTGTGATAAAAACAATGCAAAAGAAAAAAGAAATCCGCACTGCAGTTCTTTGAAGCTCCCAAATTTTTATTTCAATTATTTTGTCTTTGGACCCAGCACGCAGTCGCAATTTTTATTGGATGTGCATGTCTCTATCTACCAGTATTGTGATAAAAATAAAACAAAATACTCGTATCAGCCACCAACAAGCAATAATATCTCTATGGTCAAGGAGGTGGTGGACCCACTTTTAGGTCAAGTTACAGGTCAGATCTGTTGAGAGGCAAGCTGGTAAGAACAAATGTCTTTGAATGTTTTCTGGGCAATATTTTTTTTCTCTTTTAAAATTATGCTGTTGAGCTTTACATTCAGGCATGATAGGGAATATGATTTCATGTGTTTATATTTTGATGGATGTAGGTTAAGGTATACTTTTGTTTTAATCACATTCATCTCATTTTCTCTCTTACAGCTCCATGTTACAGTGAGTAAGACCTCTGTGAAGGTAGTCCTTGATTGTTCATTGATCGGTGAGAAACCAGTGAATGCAGCGGGTAACATCACCACAGATGGAGTGGAGGTCCTGGGACGTTTGGTCAGATCTCGAGGAAGACGGGACAGCTCTGCTCCGGTCAGTATCAACTTTATTATCAAGTCAGCATCAACTTTATTATATAGGGCTGTCATGATAATTGCTATATTGATCTATCATTCAATGAAATGATGGATGGAACTATATTTTTGGGGGTGCAATATTGTTTTTCGGGCGACATTGGCTCAGTGGTTAGAGCACCTGTCCACCAATTCAAAGGTCGGAGGATTGATTACCGCTTGGACCAAGTTCTATTGTTGTTTCCTTAGGCAAGACACATCATCCACCTTGCCTAATATGAAAGTGGTATATGAGTGATTGTTGGTGCTCAGGGGCCGATGGAACATATTAACAGCCGTTCCTCCATCAGTCTACCCCAGGGAAAAATTGTAGCTTACTACCACCGCCCTGCAATTTTTTTTTCCTTTTTTTGTGGTGCGATAATATTTGAGATGTAGATGTTCGAATGACTTCTTCTACAATTCATTATATACTAACTAACTGCCTAAACCTCCTTGTCAAAGCCTGATCTCGTCAGATCTCAGAAGCTAAGCAGGGCTGGGCCTGGTTAGTACTTGAATGGGAGACCGTTGGAAAAGTCCGGTGCCACAGTGGGGTGCCAGTGGGAAAAGCGTTGTGTCCTTAGGCAAGACACGTCACCCACATTACTTAGTATGAAAGCGGTGTGAATGTGAGTGTTGGTGGTGGTGGGAGGGACCGATGGTGCAGATTGGCAGCCTTGCTTCTGTCAGTCTGCCCCAGGGCAGCTGTGGCTACAACAGTAGCTTACCACCACCAGGTATGGAATGAATGAATAATACACCACATTGTAAAGCAACTTTGAGTGTGTAGAAAAGTGATATATAAGACTAATGCATTATTATTATTATTATTATTATTATTATTATTATTAGTAGTAGTAGTAGTAGTAGTAGTAGTAGTAGTAGTAGTAGTAGTAGTAATATTCTACTAGTACTACTGTTTTCTTCTGCTAGTGTTTTTTTATGTATTGCAGTGTATTATGGTTATGATAAGTAGTTTCAGTATTATGCTAAAGGTCATGTAACTTTATTTCTTCTAGTTCAGGTATATTCCTTTTACATCAGACAGTTATTTAGATTAGATTTAGAGAGTTATTTCACCATAGTGAGACCATAGACTAAGTGGGTGGGGCTAAAAGCTCAGACTAAAATAAAATAAAATTTATTACTACTCATGGTACAAAATTGGGCACCGGACCTTTAAGAACAAATACGATAGGCTAGTGCTATCTGTTTAAACAAAGGTGAACAGATTATAACCAATGGTTATGATCACTTTCTACATGGTTTGTGTATGTGAACTATTATTGCATGTGAAATAGCAGCTATAAATATCCCAAACCATTTAGCCAGTCACTGGGAGGAAGGTCTTATTATTTATTGCAAGTGAAAAGTGCTTAAGATACTTTAGTAGCTCTGCTCCACCAATTATGTCACACTCTCGGCTCACTTTGGCATGCGCGGGTTGGGAGCAGGTGAGGTGTCTTACTCTAGATTTATATGCTGAAAGAACTGTAATTTGTTTGGTAGAAAATGCATTAACAGCATAAAACATTACATTTTTTACTTCATTTGAAACAGAGTTTTTGTGTTCCTACTATAATTTGAAATGGTAAATATGGGTTGCAACAAGAAGAAGTTTTTAAACTGTTTGTCCTATTTATTTTAATGTATTTTGTGTTAATTGGGTCAAAACCCCAAACCAATCCCAACAGGATTTTTTTAGGTCTAATTAGTTCCAGTTTTTCTTAGAGTGCCCAGCTCTTTACAGTCTGAAACCCTAGGGCAATGTGATATCAGGGCAATAATTAGAGAATAAACTTCTCCCAGGCGGAGAAGCTTTTGTCCTTTTGGACACAAATACCACTCAAATGTAGAGGATTCACTATTAGCCATCTCTTATACAAAATGTTAATGTAGAGTTTTTATTTTTATAATAACATTTTATTGACAAAATTTAGGGCTGAACAATTTTCAAAAATATATCTCATTGTGATTTTTCTGATGAATACTGCAATTACAATTAGATTTCAGAATTATGTTTTTAAAGTATAGGATTAAGTTAAGTTTACAGTTTAAACATGTCTTTTTACAAGACTGAAATAGCAACTGATAAACTAATACAAGTATTGCATGCATATTTTTGCAATTTGATAATGGCATCCCTACCAATTACAATTTTGATTGAATTCCTATGTCTTGCAGCTGCAGACAAAGTATTAATATGTTGTTAGACTGTTTCTCTCCGATGATGGTCAGAAACAGATGTATCAAAGTAACACTGAAGCACTTGTTTGGCATTGACCTAATTTAAAGTCTGGTGTGAAGCCGATTATAGCGCAGCCTCCAGGACACTGTTTATTAGCTATCATTCAACTGCTGCTGCCTTTATCCACGAATATTTCAGCCCCTCATTAGAACTCATAAGAATCAGCTCTCTTTCTTATCAACTGTGGAGCAAAACAAAGCCTCTGAAGGCTACAGTTGATATTTCATTTTTGTTTCATTTTAGCCGCACATTTCTGATATGTTGCAGAGTTGTGATTTTAATGTAATTGGTTTGTGTGTGTGTGTGTGTGTGTGTGTGTGCGTGTGTGTGTTTGCAGTTTCAGCTCCAAATGTTTGACATCATCTGCAGCACATCCTGGGCCAGCAGAGATAAGTGCTGTGAACTGCCAGCTTTGGTATGAACAATTCTTCCCACCTTTTATGCAATGACATGATTACATTCACTAACTGCCATTTTAAGATTTTTATCGTGGCCATTTAAAAAGAAAAAGAAAAAAGCAGCATGTAACTTTTTTGGTGAGGTTTTCTACTACCTACCACCTTCTTGTTTCCATGGAGATAGATGCCTTTAATGCCATACTGTGAAACACTCTAGGCAAAGGATTAACAAAGCAGGTGGCGGACCCTTCCCCAGAAAAGTTACATAGTACACCTTTAAAGTATTAATTGTGAATATTATGGAGTAAGCACTTTATTAATATGTTTTTGCTGATACAAGTGTTGAACTAAATGCACACATGACGTTTTTGTTCATCCAACATCTTGTGTATTTTTCCAGAGAGTTGAAGAAGAGTGCCCCGCGATGCCTCATGCCTGCACCTGCTCTCAGGACAGTAAAGGACCCCCCGGGCCCACTGGACCACCTGTGAGTATCATCTCTATGATCATTTTGTGATTAAATCTATAGGTGTCCCAAGTAGACATTGCCATTGGATATTCATGCAGTTCTACTCAAGTCTAGAAAATGTAGTAGTTGCGCTTTACTTTATACGACAATAATACAATGGTAATTTGATAGAAATAGCATGGTAAGTAGGTTAACAAAAATAAAATGGTGTGCCTATTTCCACATTTTTGCTAAGAAAATATTAACTAATGTTTAATGGTAATTCACACACTTCATATTGGGTTTGGATTATAAGGATTAATTATATTACCATGAAACAGAACATAATGGTGTGATGAGTTCTGTTTCCGTAATTACACTGTAATGATCATAATTACACTTCTACTACCACAATATTACTGTACTGTAATATACAGTCAGGGCAAATTATAATTTAAAGTAGAATAAAATATCGCCACAATATCTTGAGGAAATGAGCTGTCTGGATGAATGATACCCTTCATAGATATAAGCATAATGGGTTATAGACATATTGAAGGGCACATTAGCGCTGTGTCCAGGCTCCACTGACACCATTATAGCAGAGGCAGCGTTAGTGCAGCTACAGAGGAGACGCTGCCATATTCTTGTCACGCAGCAGGTAAAAGCTGATAGAGGCTGACAGAAGAAACCAACTAAATGAGCTCATTTACCCACTGAGACTTGTGTCAGTTTTGTCTGTTCTGTTTCTCACTATCTCTCACTTTTCCATTTGGGTTTCTCTCTGCCCTCTTCATTTATAGGCTTTCTCTGTCCGCCTCCTCATTGTTGTTGTCTAGAGCGAGATAGGGATGTGGATCAACAAAAGTGCTGTTGGAAAAGTAATTATACTGCAAGTTTTACACATAATTGGTACAAAATTATTCCCAGTTTTTGTTCTGGTTTTTAATCTGCACTTTGAAATTGTACTATTTTTCTCAGTAACAGTAACATTGCAAAATAAATACCGCATATATGAAGACATGAAAACAAAAAGTCACTGAAGCATTGAAGCTCTAATTGTTAAAGATCTGAAAGTGCAGGTTTATGCTTATAATGAAATGCATTGTTCTTAGATGTTATTTTAATGTGGTTGAACTTGTTTGAATGAAAATACTGATCCTGCTGAATAGCAATCTCTGCTGCCACTGAGTACAGAGCATCAGTCTGCGAAAACAAGACATGCTCTGCCCACTATTGACTTTTCTTAAACTGAAATGCCTCTATAGTACAGATCACTTCTCAGGTACTGCCTATTTGTACCAGTCAGTTCCACCAATAATAATCACTGTTTGTTCATTTGGCCATGCACACTGTTTTGTATGCATTCTTGTATCTGCAATGCATTATGTAAATTATGTATAAAGGCAGTCATTCGGATCTATTGTGGTAGTATTGCTGGTTTACATATGACATCACAACATTCTTTATGCCTACATTAACATTTAATACAGATGGGGCAGGTAAAATTAATATAGTAAAAATTAAGATTTGTAATACAGCGAGTTCTTTGGTCAAGTCAATAATAGCAATTATCAAGTTCAACATTTGTCCATTTATCTTTTAGATATTTCATGACAAAATGCCATGTAATCAGTAGGAAATTCTTGGAGTACTACACATCTAGAATGATTCTGAAGACCATCAATTGACAATTTTTGTGCTTGTAAAAAAAAGTATATCTCTCTTTTGTCTTACACTTAAAAATGCTCTTTTCCTAGTTGGATATTGAGTTTAACATATAAACTGATCATGTCCGTGTACATATTTTTATAGGTCTGACAAGTTAGTTCTTTTGCAGTCACTTCCTATTTGTTTCTTCTCATTTTTCCATGTTCTGAGCTTAAGCCTTGTCTCCTGAAGCTGAATATGGTAATGCAGAGATCATTGTTATTTTCAGGGACTCAAATATAGGAAAACACAGGAAGAGTGCATTTTGGGCCAATCTTTAACAGATGTGAAGGGTTTCTTCTTGTTTAAACCTTTAAGAGGTCAGTTTTCTGCTGGTATTACTTAAAACTACATTTTGTATCATTTGTAAGTTTTACAGCGCAGAGTTCAAAATGTTTAGTAGATGAGTGTTGACATTGGTGTTGAACAGTTTTGTCTAAATCTAAATGCAAGGTTTTTTTTTGACAATCACTGGAAACCATGGATTTCAGAATGATGAGAATCTTGGACCAATGCCACAGTGATGCACAATTTAAAAATATATATCTTTTCTGTTGGCAAAAGTCATAAAACTGTTGTGTGTTGCAGGAAGCTGAAACCCATGAATAGAAGATGCAATTGTACAATTAAGTACAATTCTGTCCAAGGACATTAACATTTGAGAGAAAACTGAAATATGAATTGCTAAACTAATATAAGAATTGAACGTCTATTTGAAAAGCTGAGGTCTAAACCACAGGGTTAGCAAGTTTTATGGCGAAAAAGATATATATTAGATATTTTGACACGTGCACATTAAATTGCAGTTCTTGCATTGTGCTGATTTTTACCTTTCAAGTTGCATTTTCAACTAGGTACGATATATCTCGAAACACTTGTTGACATCTTTTCCTGTTTATTAACAGTTCTCGTAACGGGAGTGCATGTCTGGTAACTGGAGTGCATGTCTTTTTGTGTAAACTTGTGGGTTTTGGTGTATTTTTCAGGGTGGTCCTGGCATTAGAGGAGCCAGGGGAGACAGAGGAGAGCCAGGAGTGACGGTAAGTTCCAAATGTTTTGATCTACTCACTTTACAAAGTATCTCTTCTACACGTCTATTGTTCATACGTCACAACAAGCCAGATATCTGTTTTCCCCCCAAGCTGTTTCATCTGCAGCCCACTCCATCTTTCATATCAACAATAGAGCAGCCCTAAGCCAAAGGAAATGGACAATATCCAAGCTCCTGTAGCCTATAGTTAGTTGATTATTTTTGGAGGTGGAGACTTTTGGTTTCTAAATGAAAAATCATTGCCGTTGTCATAGCAATATTACAATGAAAAGTCCTCAGAATGTTGCCAATAAACAAGATACTTAAAGCCATGAATAGGGCTGGATGATAGGGCAATAAAAATGATGATCACAATTTGATCTCATCTCATTAATATGCTTGACTTGCTTGATTCAGTGCTTTAGCGCTCAAATATTCTCTTCCCACTCCTCCTGTTGGTCTGCCTCTGAGTGACAGGTGGATTTAACCAATCACAATGTAGTGGCAACTTTCAGAATGGCTTTAGTCACATCTTAAAGTATATATAATAAAGGTTCTTGAGATGATGCATTTAATATTTTATCAAGAACTGCCCTTAAAATATTAAATATGGATTGTGATCAAATTTAAATTGTGGCCCAAGATGTATGAAAAATTTGGGCACCATATTAATTGAACAATGCTCTACAGTAATCAAAACTGCCTGAAATATTCATCACAGTTTTGAGAAAATAAAAATATGTGAAGCTGCCACTCAATGTGAAGTTATTTATGTCTAACACATGTATTTTGACTAGGCTTGAGTGACATTCAGTGCATTCAGTGCAAAATGTATAGTTGGCCAACCACAAGTAAAAACAGCTTGCTTCTTAAATATTTGACAATGTAGTACCAAGTGTAAAATAAGGAACATGTGTGTTATATTGGAAGGACAATTTTGTTTTTGTGGAGAGACTTTGATTTTTTGTCTTGCTGGCACACATGTAAGTGACACGTCTATATATGAAATCCTGCTTTATGTTAGTGGTGTGAGCTCAGCACTTCCCCCCAGCCAGTTCTGAAAGAATAGTTGGATTACCTCCTCACATGGGAGCAGCTTATGCATCAATTCAGCCTTATACATCTTCACTAATCCATTTGAGGCTATTACTTATTTGAACTGGCACATTAATACATATGGGAACACTCCTTTGTTCATCCAGCCATCATGGATGATTTTTCCTCCTATATTTTTGTGGGAGGTTTTGCATATTTTTATTCCTGCTATGATAGTGTCCTGTTCACGCTGTTTCGATTGTTTTGTTGCCTCAAAGCCAGTAATTGCACGGGTCGACAGTAAAGCAATAAACATTGAGTCAAATAAGTATTCCTCTGGCTAGTACTGCTGCTGAGCTAACAATATACAATAGCTCAGTTCAGAAGCAAAGCAGGTTTACAGTAGATGAAGTAATAATAATGGACAGATGGACACATGTTTTTAGAGTCTATTATCAAAGCTGTTTGTTGTTGAAAAAACTATGAGTGTATTACATGTTGTGGTAATTGTAATCTGAGTTTGTCACAGCAGTGTGTGGGAGAGCTGCTGCTGAGAAGAAGTACTCTATTCAGTAGAAGAGCTATGGTGGTCCCTCCTTAGCCTGTCAGCAAGATAGGCACTGGAATAACAATTCTGACACTAATATATAAACTAATACTAAATTGCTTCTTGAATTATCTTGTACAAAATTGTCCTCATATCTTATCTTTAATTAAATAGAGGCAAACAGAGGCAACATTTTTACTGTGTTAGGTATATTATTCAAATAAGAATAACTTGTGCCAATCCCTCAGTTGTCCAGGTAGAATCCATGGCAAAAGGAGAAATGCAATTTGTCACCTGGCTCCTCCCTTCAGGCAGATATAAGGCAATGTCCACCAGCGTCTGACCAGAACTGAAGCTTGGATGAGCTGTGAAATGTATTCGACCAAATAAAATTTTGTCCAGTTGACAAATTGAATTTCTCCTTTTGCCATTGTGCCATTTGTCCCAAAAAGAAAGAAAGAAAAAAAAGGCGAAAGAAGAAATTTTATTTGTCAACTGGACAAAGTTTATTTGGTCGAATACGTTTCGCAGCTCATCCAAGCTGCTTCTTCAGTTCTGGTCAGATGCTGGCGGACACTGCTTTATATCTGTCTGAAGGGACGAGCTAATTACAATGAAAATTACTCTGAGACAACACATATTTGTTTACAGTTTTCTGTTAGTCATGTGAGTCTATTCAATATGGAGTGGGAGTGGGGTGTAGTTAGCATATCCATTCAGGGCCATGATGGGTGTTTTCACACCTCTGGACATGTCCTGGCTAGTCCCGTTGTTTTCTCTGTTTGTTTTGATTTAGGTTTGAGGATAGAGTTATAGATGGGAGACAAATGATGTCAGTTCAGAGGAAACTCTGAACAGACATCCTCTGTAGAGGAAACTTCTACAGGCAAATCCACGGCTGTGCAATGGGCTCACCGGTCTCCCCTATCATTGCAAACTTATACATGGAACAATTTGAACAGAGTGCCCTGGCCTCATATCCAGGCACTCCACCCACACACTGGTATCGCTTTGTTGATGATAATTTTTCAAAAATCAAAATTCAAGATTTGGAACCTTTTACTGCACATATGAATTCTGTAGATCCGAACATCAAATTTACGCGTGAAGATGCCAAGGACAACACATTGGCCTTCTTAGCTTTTTGATTCACACCACCCACTGCAGCACAAACTTGGAGTCATTCGGACATTACAACACAGGGCCCAAGTGGTTCCTACAAGCGCAGAGGGAAAGGAGAAAAAAGAACAACACGTGGAGAAAGCCCTCTCCGTTTGTGGACAAAACACTGAGCCACAAACAAAGCAATGTGGTCTACTCCATTCAGTGTAGTGAAGACTGCAGTGAGCGCTACATTGGAGAAATAAAACAGCCACTTCACAAAAGGATGTATCAACACAGACGGGAAAACCAGAGTGGGCCGCAATCTGCCGTACATCTCCACCTAAAAGCCACGGGCCACTCCTTTGAGGACAGTGAGGTTCAGATCTTGGCCAGAGAAAAGAACTGGTTTGAGAGGGGAGTTAAAGAAGCTATTTTTGTCAAGAAAGAGAATCCTTCCTTGAACAGAAATGGAGGTCTCAGACATCATTTGTCTCCCATCTATAACTCTATCCTCAAACCTAAATCAAAACAAACAGAGAAAACAACGGGACTAGCCAGGACATGTCCAGAGGTGTGAAAACACCCATCATGGCCCTGAATGGATATGCTAACTACTCCCCCACTCGCACTCCATATTGAATAGACCCACCTAACTAACAGAAACTGTAAACACTCCATATTGAATAGACTCACCTAACTAACAGAAACTGTAAACAAATATGTGTTGTCTCAGAGTAATTTCATTGTAATTAGCTCCTCCCTTCAGGCAGATATAAGGCAGTGTCTGACCAGAACTGAAGAAGCAGCTTGGATGAGCTGCAAAATGTATTCAACCAAATAAACTCTGTCCAGTTGACAAATTAAATTTCTCCTTTCGCCATGGATTCTACCTGGACGACTGAGGGATTCTACACACAAAGAAAAAAAAAACAAAAACCTATTTGTTATTTTGAAAGCAAATTATTTTGGATGTATCTGTTGTTTACAAACTGCTTACTTTTCCAGGGACCACAGGGACCTGTAGGCGAGAGTGGACCCCCAGGACCCTCCGGACCCCCTGGCCCGCAAGGACCCAGTGGACTCTCTATTCAGGGCCCTCCGGTAAGATATGACTGTCAGAGTTTTTAATGATATTTCTCTTAAAGTATTATGCTATTTCTTAACTTTATTTTGAGCATATCCAAATGACAACTATTGTTTTTAAAATTATATTACAGGGGCCAGTTGGTCAGAAAGGAGACGTCGGTGAGGTTGGACCAGCCGGATCAATGGTGAGAGAGTGTTTAGTGTCTTTAAGTTTAAGTGCCCAGTCGAAGTTCACACATCAGTTGAAGTTGGAGCAGATTGCCTGTTTTATTTTCAGCACACATCCAGAGAGGTATAATGCAATCACTGAAATGTGTGTGCGGTCATTACTTGTGCCGCTGTTATTAGGCAGTGGACCAATTAGAGGTAGTGCTGAATTAATTTAATAGTTTGCTTCAGGGAGCTCTGGTCATCATCATCTGTAAATGTGACTGTGTCCCAGAGCGAGTTTGTCTTTCATATGTCATTGAGTTTTGCTTCCACTGAATAATTAATGCAATATCAAGTTAGTTAATTATGTTTTTGCAGTCTTGGCTGATTGACTTGCAACAAATTGTGAACTAATACATTTGTAATTAATTTATCACATATTATTGAATTATCTAAACTGAACTACAAAAGTGAGACGTTTTAAAATGCTCCTTTGGGTCGTTATACACAGTGGGTCCCAGCAGATCGCAGTGCAGTATCTGCCTCTCCGTCTGCTGCAGCGATAGTGCAGCTCTGTCCAGCAAATACCAGGGTTTTTATCAGGTTTATGAGCTACAAGAAAACAGAAATGCCACCTTTATAATCTCTACACTGGGAGATATAATCTTTAGGAGTCACTATGGGATTTCATAAGTGCCTTGTATATATCTCAGTGGTCCTTTTAGTGCATATTGTGTTCGGCAGATAGATACTATAGGTAATGCATTTTATAGTAAAACAACAAACTAGGATTTAAAGCTCCAGCAGATTAGTTTTGTACTGTAATATTATGATGATGCATTAGTCTTGTATAGCACTTTTCCAGACGCTAAAAGTTGCATTCATTGTATTAATGTTTTACTCTGTGGGAGTAAGCCGAGACTGTAGCCACAGCTGTCCTGAGGCACATGGACAGAAGCAAGGCTACCAATCTGCACCATCAGCCCATTTGATTAGCACCAATTATACACCACATTATACTTAGCAAGGTGGGTATAATGTGACACAACAGCAATATGCACTGAGCCCCCTGCTGCCCCATCCACGCAGAAATCTACTTTAAAATTGATTAACTTTAAAAATCGGATTTGCTTTTGTCTTTTTTTTACTGTCCATACACAGTTCAAATGTGTCACAAAATGAGACCATTTGTGATTATCTTATTCGTTTCTTAATATTGGTTTCAATTATGAAAAGATCTTTAAACTGTCTTAGAGAATAGCAACTTGTGTTCCCACAAGTACAAAATATCACATCATTGAACCAGCCCAAAGCAAACTGCCACAACACCAATGCAGTTCTTTCTGGCTCTTGGTGCTGCATGGCCCTATTAATAAAAGCTGGCGGAGCTGCCCTGTGCTGCTCTGTTACTGAGTAATAATGTGTTTGGTCAGATAGAGGAATATGAATGGCTGCCTGTGTGTGTTTTCAATAGGAGGCTCGAAGGGAGAATATTGTAGCTTCCAGGGTCCTGTTGTAATATATGGCAGACCACAGAGAATATCACTGCTCTAAAACATCAATTACTCCTCGCTTGTCTTGCCTCTCTGCCCCCTCTCTCCCTCTCACTTTTCTTCATTGCTGTAAATACAATGGACCCTGGTGATGTGGGCTTTGGCGGCTCTGTTCAAATTTGATGTTGTGAATACAGCGCTAATGAATACTGAAGTGTTTGTTTTATGTCCATCTTAATCCCAGTAGCTTTGTCACTGTCTCAGTGTAATTATTTATACTCTAAACTAAAATATCAGCTTTTTGGTTACACAAAGACAACACAAACACATTTTTATTGCAAATCCCGTTCATTGACTTTCAGTATATAACTTTTTCTAATTTGAAAATTAAAGGTGCTCTTTGTAATTTTTCTGGTAGCGGATCTGCCATGTGCTTATCTCAGTGGAGATGTTATTGCTTTGGCGAGAATATTTTCATTAAATATATGTATCTTAATGGCAACTGACGCCGCCAGACAACATTACAGGTCAGATCTGTGCAGAGGTGTCCCCGCTTAGAGTATTTTGCTTAAGGTAATTTTGAGCAAAAACATTTTTTATTGAACAAATGCATAATAAAAGAGGAACATTTCTGGAAAAGCTATACCATCTCCATTAGACAAACAAGTAGCAAACCCCCAGCATAAATGTTACATAGTACACCTTTAATAAACGTGTGCACATAATCAAAAACAGTTACCTTCACAATATGTATAACTCTTATTATACTGAAATCTGTGTGGACTGTATGGTGCAAAAGCAGTCCATATATTACTGTGGAGATCCTGGAGCACCAAACCCTTATGTAGATTCACATTACGGCATGTTGTAATTCATACCGCCGTCTACTACAGCCCCCCCTTATAATTTGTGAACCTTTAACAGCTTTCTCTGTCATGTTTTATGAGCTAATCACTAGTTTTCAAGTGTAGCCATAAATTACCTCAGTACTTAAACCTTTAGATTCAACTGCATTTACCTTTGAGTGGTGAAAGAAAAGAATTAGGGGTCACACTCGGCTGCACTTATTTTTATGTTTATTGTGAGTGCACTGATGCCAAAACATTGCAGAAAGATGGAATTATACTATTAATAATGACATTTTTACAGCTACAAAGTTCTATGTTGCTGGTTTTACACCCGTTTGTGTGTTTTTAGGGTGTCCCTGGAGGTCCTGGAACACCTGGACGAGACGGTCCCCCAGGTCCAAGGGTAAGACGAATGGAAGAAGAATAGTCCATTAAGTGGATGAAATTTTGTACATCTCTACTAATGCACATGACACGAACAACATAATATTAGTTACAATCACACAGTGTTGTAGAGAGCCAAAATTCATTTAGACATTTAGAGTGACCACCTGTTCCTGTTTTCATTTTCCTGCACAGAAGAGAATGACCCACTTTTTCCACTGGTGCTCAGTATAATGTATAGACAGTAAAAAATATGTAAAACATTATTATTATTATTATTATTATTATTATTATTATTATTATTATTATTATTATTATTAATAATAATAATAAAATAGACTTTTCCTTATATATTGTGTAATGTAAACTGTAGAATGTGAACCTAGCTTATATTTGTCCTTCCTTGTCCACATGTCCAGGTTTTCTATTATTTAAGGGGGTCATCGTATGTATACTGTATGTTCAATAGTTTTATCACTTTGAAACGTAATGCAATTAGACTGGATTCATGAAGACAAGTGGAGACGAGTGGAGCAGCTGGTTATATTTTTTTAATGCCCAACTGTGCTCTAAATACCAAATCAGACTCGAAGAGACAGCCTGGGCCATGTGTGGGTAGGTTCAGTTCTGCCTTGGTTTGTCATGAAAAATCCATCTGCAGTTCAACTGGAACAGGTGTCCTTACACTCATCTGCTTGTTTTTTAACATCCTCACATCATATTTAAAGGTGCATTGTGTAACTTACCTGCTTGTCTCCGTGGAGATGATTACTTTGTATATAATGTTCTGTGGTATGGCATTTAACAAGCAGCATCTATCTGAAATCAGGCCAAGTTACAGATCAGATCAGCAATAAAAACATCTGTAATTAAAAAAATAGATAAGTTTAGTGCCATATTAACAATAACATCAAGAATGTGACTGATCATGTACCAGGAAACGTTACATAGTGCATCTTTAATATTCACTTTGGGTTTGGAATGGTTAAAATCTTTAGTTTGTTTGTCCTATTACTGGAGATCTATTCCATCCAATTTTCTTTTCTGTTTTGGTTTCAACTCATGTAATATAAGCTGGTGAAAAGAAGATGTGGTAAATTGTGATGAGAATAATTTGGCTAGAAGTCACCAACACAACAGTGCTGTATTCTGCCATCATTTTTAATTTGATGGTCATTATTTAGTGTTATGTGGCCAGCTGAACTGCAATTATAGACAAAATGGGGCTTTGATTACTCATTCAAAGTGCTGGAGTCACTTTTTTGAGTATCATTTCGTTACAGCTGAATATCTGCTCTCTGGACAGACAAAGCCATTCCTTTCTCACAGTGGGATAAATCATCTCAAGAGGGTATTTTTATGGTACTAATCTGACCAGTCCTGTTCATTTATACGTATCAGGGTCTTTAGGCCATTCTGTAGTGTTCAGAAGCTAGTAATTATGTATTTATTGTCAATTTACACTATTACTCAATTTTTTTGTAAGTAAACTGTTGGATATTGGATGCATGCCTAAGTTGTGTCTGTGAACAGCTTGTATTCCTAAATATGGATCAAACAACTACATATGGCTCGTAAAAGTTCTCTTGCCTTTAAAACAAAGCATTAGTAACTCTATGCTTTGTCTGACCTTTATGAAAAGAGAGATGGTGATGTTATCACAATGTTAATGTAATGATTACTTTATTTGCTATAAGATGTTAGACCAAAGACGATTATCTTCTACTGTTTGTCTTTTAGGGTCTTCCCGGTAATGTTGGCCCACAGGGGCGACAAGGACCTCCCGGACCTTCTGTAAGTACCAGTTTTATTTTAGATTTAGTTGTTTCCTGTGTTTTAAACGTAAATACTTTGATGCATGGAGATATTTTGTTTCTCTTTTAGGGACCCCCAGGAGCCCCCGGAGCTCCAGGTCCAGGGGGGTCTTCTGGTTCACCCGGAGATCAAGGACTCCCGGTAAGTTGTCGTCACTTTTGCATGAGTTTAGGAAAACATATAAGTGGACAATGACATTACAAGAGGGTTTGGAGCTCAGTGGTGACCGCCCTACCCCTGGTTCCAGAAGTTAATTTCTCATAAATTTTTCCACTGACATTCTGAAAAAAGTAATTGGAAAAAAAAAAGTTTGAAAGCTTGCTCAGATATAATCAGCTACATGGTGACTAATGAGCCCAAGACGTATAATTTTATTTAAAATCTGTTTCTGAAACCGCAAAGATATTAAAACATTTCTCAGAATCTTGGGGTTTAAAATGCTTTTTGGGCTTAAAACAATTGCGTTATGGATATTAGTTTGCAGGTAGCTGGTTAACATCTGAAGTCTAAATCTGAAGTCTTAATATGTAAATTTTTTGAAAAGTCTATGGGAAAAGACTTCAGAGTGGGTGGGACTGTTGAGCTCCATAGACTCTCAAAAATGTATGTGTCGGGTTTTATGTTGTTATGTTTTTATTGTCTATATCCTACCTTCCATTAATGTCCAAATGTTTAATAGGGGCTTATGTGTGGCATTAGATTAGTGACATTCTTTCTTACACTTACACTTTGGTTAGAAATACAAAGTTATAAAAATACATAAGTTACAAGGAAAATGTGTGAAAGATTATATATGAGCAACAGATGACACTTTGATGTAGGGGCTGTGGGACATGTAATCTGTTCTTGGTCAGCTCTTGTCGTCCACCAGCAAAGTTTGGCACAAAGATGGAGAGCTATAAATCACCGGAGAATCTCAGACAGACACAGATGTTACAGTTTAGTTTCAGAAAATGCAACAATACAGGAAGTGATGGCTACTGAAATGATGATTCACAAGAGACACAGCCAACTGTTTCTCTCTGCACTGCAAACACGCCAGTCTTAAAAAGTGAAACATTTAATTAAGCAGTATTTATCTTGATTTTGAAGCCTAGAGCCTAGATTTAACAATGGAACAAGCATTATTCCACTTACAATAGGAGAGAATGAGAGAACAACAACTTATTGAATTTGAAATTGATCATATTTATGAGTTGAGTACATAAATTAAATCTATATTTTTATATGAATGGCTTGCTTTTTGTTTGGGGTCTAGCACCTGCTTGTACCTTAGGAGATGTTATTACTTTATCTGGATCATTACACAGTATGACATAAAACTGATCTCCTTGGAGAATGTTCCAAAGTTTGGGTTTAACTTTCTCCATGGAGTCACGAAGGTGCCGCGGCCGCTGCTTTAATTTATCATTAATGGACCCCCAGGAAAAATAGCGATTGCTTGACTGTGTTAATGGGGATCCACAATAAACATAAACAAAAAATAAGAAACAAAAAAGACTAGTCAAAATCTACCCAAGAATTCTTAATTCTAAAGATTTTTGGTAATTTTAGTACTTTAATTGTAACATAACTTCAAACCCAACAGCTGAAAAACTTTTATCTGTGATTTTAAACATTTAATTTCATTTGTTAATTAATGATCATTTTCGGATGCAAGTGTCTCCATTTTTCACACAAAACTCTGGAGCTGTCTGTATAAATATGGTTCATGTTATCTTCCATTCTCAAATATGCTTTCATTGCAGTTTTATACGATTTTCCCATGTCATTTTGATAAGAAATAGACATTTATGCGCCTAGAAAGATTAATGAAACTAAAACAGAAACATAGAGGAGACCCGGGCAGAAGACATTTACTGTGGTGAGACCTAGAAGTTAAAACTGGCACAGACACAATTTCATCCCCAATGCAATATTCATGATAAGGTCGACTAAGAAATACAACAGTCCCGGTGAACCTCTTCAAACACTTCTACTTGAGCACACAGGCTTGTAGTGAATAGTCAAGGACATGTGCACCCAAGATAAACAGGAGCTCATTCAAAAGCTGTGAGTGCGTCGGGCCGATGTATTTTTCATATCAGTGTTGCATTTGTGGTGCGGAAATATGCCTTTTATTTGCCTTCGTGTGTTGAACTCTGATATGCTTTCATTGGGTTTATGTGCTTGGCAGGTTGGGAGCATGTTATGGGTCGATATGCATCTAAGAGCTTTACTGCTGTGCAATGTCAGAGTGCCAGGCTCCACTGTGTTTTCAAGACATACAAATTTCATTAGTGAGGCAAAGGTGTTGACTTATCTAAAAGTAAAATCAGATAAGGCAATATTGTCAGTCTAAATGCATTCTTTCAGCCACTATTGAGTTGCAAGAGTATAGTACAAGTGTAAGTGGTATAATAAATGGACTGGGCGGGGATATTAATTGTTTCTATGTACACAAACGTGTGAATTAAATTTTTTTCTCTTTGTGCTTTATGTCCTAGGGTCCTGCTGGCACTAAAGGTGATAAGGGAGAAAGAGTAAGTCATTCCACTGCAGCCCTGTTTTTAACAAATCATGTTTTACTGTTCTGTTTTGCACTGGAAATATTGTTACTGTGGCGAAAAAGGCTTTACAGTTTGTTTTATAGAAGCTGCATTGCACTCAGGAGCACATTTGAACCATTTCAAACACTTCATCTTTTCCTTGCCCAATACAGGGTTATGGTTTAGGTTCACTATACAATATTTTGATACTATTATTTAAAAAAAAAAAAAGTGAATTTAAGATAAAAGCACGAGTCTTTAAATTAACTTGATTAACTTTGACTGTGGTGTTTTCATGTATAATTATCACTGTTTTGATGAAAAATAAAAGAAATAAAGTTGAAAAACGAGATCCCTCTATGAATGCCATCAATACATAAAATTCCATTCAGGGACAATTTGTGTGCAGGGAACTAATTGTTCAGTAAGTTTGAACATTCATTTAACAAACTAAAGGTATTGTGATATATTTTTATTTGTCAAAGAAAAACTAATGTGTAAATTACACAGTATGGTTGCCAGGTAACAGTCATGGGATTACCTGTTTCTGTTACATCTGCTGCCTCTAACCAGGAAGTAAAATTATAAACATCACCAAAATTGTCAAACAAGGAAGATTTTTTGTATAATCATCAGTGTAATTATATTTTAGTGACATGGGTAGTCTAACTTGTCACATGCCTGATTTTAAACGGTGTTTTTCAGACCACATTCAACATTTTGTCCTGCACTGGTTTGGTTGTTTGTTCCTGTGGTTTTAAATGGGGAGTCTGCAGTGAGTAATTTTCTAAGAGCGGTGTTGTGTTTCAGGGAGATGTTCAGTCTCAAGCAGCCATCCGTGCCATCGCCCGACAAGTGTGTGAACAACTCATCCAGAGTAAGTTTTATTCAAAAGTCTCCAGTGTGTCCCTAAGACAAAAACATGGGCCTTCTCTCTAGTCAGTCCTAAGCTCTGGAATGCCCCCTCCCATGTCTGAATAGCCCCATAGTGGAGTGTTTTAAACTTTTGACACCGCATGATTTGTGTGATCTTCTGTGTCTTGTATTTATTTTATTTAATTATTGCTATTTTGGGGTTTTGCTTTTATTTGGTTCTATTGTGTTAGGACTAATAAGACCATTTTTATTGTCTCTGTGCAGCACTTTGAAAACTGCTTGTTTATAAAGTGTGCTATATATAAAGTGGATTTGGATTTGACCTTTATATTCTGTTTAGTAATGAGCTTTGATCCACCTATTGTTTAAATCTAATTCAGTTATGCACTATGTCCTACCACAGGCCACCTGTCCCGGTATAACACCATTCTGAACCAGATCCCTCAGGCCTCGGTGTCAGTGCGGACAGTTCCTGGACCTCCGGGAGAACCAGGCAGAAGAGGACCTCCAGGACCACAGGGAGAGCAGGGTCCGCCCGGCAGGCCTGGCTTCCCCGGCACCAGTGGACAGAATGGGAGACCAGGAGAGAGAGGTGAGGCACTGAAATAATGCACTAAACCCACTGGTGTCTAGAGAGGCCTGTCACAACAGTAGTAATACAAATGGTTGAAAATATGAAAGATTAAGGTTTTTTTGGCAGAGTTTTTATTGTTTTTTGGCACTAGTGGGGAACTCCTAACTTTTGTACAACAACATGTGAAGTGATTTATTCATGGGTTTCAGGCATAAGGATTCCTTCCGGATTTGAAGGATTTGGCATGCAACTGTCCTCAGTTGTGATCGCAATAACCCAATTCAAGTAAAAAAAATATTATAGCTTTTGAATGGGGAAGGGTCCTCACAAAATCCCTCATATCAGCAAGGAAACCTTACACTGAAATATATACTAATATACTATTTAAACTGCAAATCACGTTTTATTGTTCATCATATGTATTGCAGCTTATGTGTTATTTAAGATACAGCTTTTGAAAACGTGCTATTTTATTGCAATAATTACCACAGCAATAAAACACACTTTAAGATTTGTTATTGTGATGGCATGTTGTTTTTCAAAAAGATGAATAATTTATGAAGATCATTTGTCTGCCCAGCACATGTCTATTCAGCTGGATATCCCTGTTGTTTGCAGCTTATTTGGCTCTGGCCTGCTCTGTGACCCTGTAGACATACTCAGTTATATTTGAGCTCCCAAGAGGTCTGGTACAGGCCAGAAGACAGTAAGCTCAATATCTGTGAGGTCATTCGGCCTTCAGAGCAGCTTTACTCATTGCAAAAACATGCAACCCACACAGAAGTATTGAGCTGCACAAAACACAGAGGAAAGCAGACAAATGTCCAGCAAGAGTCCAGACCTCTGATTCTCTTCTGTAACATTCATAATCTGCTGCTTCTGCTCAACCACAAACCCAACACACACATTTATTACATGTTTTATGAGCTGAGATGAAACCACTGTGCTGAATCTGTGGAGCTTATTTAACAAGAAGTGTTATTAATTCAGACTATTCAGAAATAAAACTTTTCTTGACAAAATTACCGACTAGTTCACTCTCCTGCAACTGATATTATATTAAATTATGTAAATATAAAGATTTTTTTTTGTTTATTGAACTATTTAAACTGTTATTAAGGATTGTGTGGGTAGTTTTTAATAAGTCATTCCCAAAAGTGATGCTAGTTTGTGGTTAAGTACATAAACTACTCCATGAGGTCATTGTAATTACCCCATGAGTCATACTTTGGTTTATTACACATTTGATCAGTCTTAATTGTGTTTTCTTATGTTTAATGATATCCATACAGATGACAGTGCTGTATGCCTATAGTAACGTGCTAATGTGTCATGTGCTCAGGTCCAGCTGGAGAGAAAGGAGATCGGGGAAATCCAGGTGTGGGCAACCAAGGTCCCCGAGGACCACCAGGACCCCCAGGTAAAATGTGCAAAACAAATACACTCTAATATCATTTAGATAAAGTGCACAAATTCAGTTTTAGTTGCTGTTGTTGCCTTATACAATTCTGAAGTGTTTTATTGAGTTGAAAAAACAGCTTTCCTCATATTTTCAGACAAGAAAGACCAAACACATGTAACCAGTAATTTGATTTCATCTGCAGAATTGAAACGCACCAAGGGTTTTATTCTGTCAAAGCAAAACCAGTCAAGCTTTTGGACCATGAATATAAGCCTTGGTATTGATTTCCCTGTGTGCAGTCCAGAGAAGGTTGTGTTATGAAAATGTGTTGAGTTTTTCTGTTTACGGTTGTGTAATCAATACTCACACAAGCTGACACCACTCCTCGGAAACTTCTTGTTGATCAAATAACAGATAAAAGAAATCCTGACGTTCAATATTTGAGAAAGATTATGTTTTTTGGGAAAGGGTCTGTGCCGCTGGCTTTACCTGTGGTTTTCTTCAGGAATCGGAATAATGCTTGGCAACAGAAATAGCTCAGAAATATTGATTTGGTATTTGTGTCGAGTGTCCTGAAGGGGCCGCTCCTCCTGAGGACACAGAAAAGAAAAACCCTTCGGCTGAATTTGACCTGAAAACTGGTGTTCTCTGACCACTTTAAACTCAGCCACCATTCTTCCATTCTTTCCTTTATCCAAAAATGACATGGACCACTACCTACTGCTTTCTCCATTTTTTGGGAACTGTGTTGTAAGGAATTTAAGATAAGAGAAAGATAAGAAAATGGTTATTTGTCCCACAATGGTGAAATACCAGTGTTGCAATGCAAAGTTCAAGAACAACTGGAAACTTGAGATTTTGTGGCTGAAGAGTAATGGTCCATCATTATTTTTAAATATATGATTCCTTCCCATTTTTCCTCTGTATAAGTCGTTGTATTGACTAAATAATTAAACTCATCTTACAGGTGTGCCAGGTGAAGGGCGAACAGGCAGCCAAGGTCCCACAGGTCGCCCCGGCAACCCAGGGACCCCTGGTCGACCAGGAAACCCAGGCAGTCCGGGACAGGCCGGAACCCCGGGATACTGTGATCCAAACTCCTGTATGGGCTACAATGTTGGAAGTGAGTATTAGGATCATAGAATGTATAAAAAGGGAACTAAGAGAGTGTGACATCACCCATAGCGTTTGGCGCCACCAAATGAAGCTCCCGATGCTAACGGTTACAAAAGCGAATTTGGAGCCAGGCTCTATATTATGAATAGGATTTTTTTGTTGAAAAAAAAAACAGGATCATGTAGAGGTTAATATGAACATTTATATTTATATTTAATATGAACAAGACCAAAATGACGAGGCTCACACCACCAGTTACAGAGAGAGGGATGGCAATATTCCAGTGTAAGTCAATGGGAGCCAGGATTAGTAGGAACCAGCACCGGCTAGCGCGTTAGCTATGTTCATTTACAGTCTGTGATTAGGATGTATGAACCAGTGTAGGCTTTGAAGAAATTTGATGAAATTTTTTGGTGGAAATTTGGTAAGAGAGCATATTTTTGTTCCCAGAAGCGGAATAAAACTAAATATTTTGTCTGTATTTTCCCAGCGTAAAATAATAGTAGAATAACATGGCCAGTCATAACATGGCCTGTCATCATATTAGGCTGTTATGTAAGTAAGCAGAAGTACAAAAAAATACCAGACTCTTAAACGTATTATAATCTAACTGTTGACAAAAGGCTCTTATAGAACTCCAAGAAAACTGGATTTCAGGATTGTCCTATTTTAGTTCAGTTTATATTAAGAAGTCATGACTGTCACAAAGCCAAGGAGATCGTTTTGAAGAAGCTTAGAATGTACCACATTTGTGACGTGTTGCAGACTGAAGCTGATAGAAACAATTGTATATACTATAAACAGACAAAAATACACATATTTCTTGCTTGGCTGTGATGGTGTCTTTCTGGCCACTTAAAAGGAACCATTCAATAGGAAACAGAGCATAGGAAGGACAGTGTGGCTGCAGTCTTGTGTGGGGAGTGTTATAATGTGAGCGCCACTGCAGTTGTGGGTAATATGTTTCCACGTTTTGCTCACGAGGCACGTTTCTCTTAGAAGGCTGTTTGTAGGATTTATAGTTTTCTGCTTTCTTCAGTGCAAAGAGAAACTTAAATCCAATACATTTCAGCAATATAGCAACATTGCAATTAAGGTTGTAACAGTGCACCCACAAGACATCATTCAGTGTTATTTGAATTTGATTTGTTTACTATGCATTTTATGTTTTTGGATATATATTTACTCTTATTATTTACAAATTAAATGTGCATTGTTGCATACTACTTATACTCTGAGGTGGGTTGTGAAGTCAAAAACTGTACTCAAGTAAGAATAGTTATATAGTACATTATTTACTTTACTTTAATTGTCTGACTCTGGACATCTGAAGTAATTGTTAGAACAAAATGTAATTTCAAAGGATAGACCACAGGGGAAAAAACAAAACAAAACCCTAAATCATATCTGAAGGAGCAGCGTAAGAAACACAAATGCTCAAATAATTTAGTATCAAGATAACGCTTTTATCACTTGTAAACTTATAGGGGAAAGAGTAACTTTTACTCAAGAAATACTACTGTTACACTGTAAAATATATTATTCAAATACAAGTAAAATTATGATGTCAAAAAATGACCATAAGAACAATTTTATTACTAAGTTTACTCAAGTAAATGTAATCAAGTACTACCCATTTCTGCGTCATCTATTCTAATTTGTGAAACTAACATGTGAAAGTGCATTTGTGATGTTTGGGTTGTCATTGGATTATTAACATTTCCTTCTTCTTTCCTTTGCTCCGTCTCTGTGTGACTCAGGTCAACAGGACTATGGGAATGATTACTGAGAACACCTGTAGCCCCTTCACCTCGTGTGCTCCTCTCCTCCACCCTCCCTCTGTAAATATGACTGAAAACTGAGGAAATTGACAGACTTTTGCATTCCCTCAAGGGGTCCATATTTCTTGGGATGGGTAATTACTCCTGACCCTGGTGCTTAACCTCTAATCCCTGCAGCAGCTCTGTCCATGGGAGACATCTTCAAATTATTCCCACTGCTTAAGCTTGCTTTGCATAAAAAAAGCGGTTTTTATGCAACAAATTAAGACACAACATTTGTATGTATTTATTTTAAGTTGCAGTTTTTGCTCTACAATGTCTGACTATCTTTTGCATGTTTGCTGCCATTTTTCTGCTGAAATCCAGATCGTTTCTTGGTTTGTTGATCTTGCTTCATATGACAGCCTCCAAGACAAAAAAAGGATAAGCTCACTCACTTTCCCCCAAGTGTGAACCACTCCCCACAATGCCTCAGTGATAGTCATTGTGGCTGATCACAGTGCCATCTGTCAACAAATACAGAAATACACACTGCTTCACTGGAGCCTTCCCATGTTTGAGGCTTACAGCTATTTGCAGTTAATCTCATCTTTCAGAGCTTAATGAATCAACTAAATATTGATTAGCTTAATTTGTTATCTGTAAATCGAAGTTACTGTCTTTATGTGACCCAGTTGTGAGCTTGCAGTAATAAAATGCAGCTTCATTAACCTACTTCATAACTAACATAATGGTATGGATGCTATCAAGGGGCTCAAATCTGCTTACGCACAATCCCAGACTACTATTTTCAACTGTTAAATGGGCAAGATAAGAGACAGTTTAAGACCAGGGCTAATGATTCAGTTTCTTTTGTCTTGCCTATTATATTCTGTAAACTAAAACACAACTTCTTGCAGCTTAACCGTGAAGTGCATATGACAGGTTTATTTTGTTTTCTAATTATCACTTGGTTTTGTGTGATAGTAAATATTCAGTGAAGTGGCAGTTTGTGGGGAAAAAAAAAAAAAATCAAATTACAGGAAGCAGCTGATGTGACACGGATATTGATCAAATGCACCAAAATGGTTAAATTAGGAAAAACTAGCTAAAATCATGTTAAATCTTAAATAATTATGAAACATTTTAATGAAATTAGTAATCTAACCTGTTACATGCACTTGAAGTTTGCATTTTGTTTGGCTGCTCTTTTGACTATCCATCATACCGATCAACTGACCCAAATATTCCCATGAAACCAGTCCAACAGCTGCCTCACGGTGGCTACCAACCCTATAATCAACCCTACAACCAGCCCTATAACCCTGCAGCAGTGGGTTACAACAACGACCAGGGTGAAGAGGAGGAAGAGGAGGAGCAGGACCCCTATTATCGCGGATACCCTCCTCAGTATTACCCACAACTGCATCGGGCCCCTCCTCAAGCGTACCACTCCGCCCCCACCCACTCGGAGGACATGGAGCTGAGGTCACCTGGGGTGGTCCAGAGATTTCCGCGGGACGTTGGGAAACAGGAGAGCAGCAATGTGGAGGTAATGGAGGAGAGCGATGAACAAGGATTAAAAAGAGAAGTATAGGCTTGCTTAAATGTATGAGGACTACACATAACAACACAGAAAAGAAAATACAAAAGGTCTTGTCCAAAGTGCTCCCCCGTCTTGTACTGAACCTGCTCAAACAGTGTAAATAGACTTAAATAAACTCTAATATGAGCATTTTATGAAGGGGGGAATAAAGTGCCTGATAAATGTCTGCATCATCCAGTAATATTGTACAAGCATTTTGTCCATCTCTCTGCAGGTTTCTGAAATAATTGGTAAAGTTGCATGTGTTCCTTAAGCCAACCATTGAGCGTGTAATTTGCCAGGTTATGGTTTTATGTAACTAAGAGATTTTAAGTGTTACAAATGATTGGATAAACAAATGTACAGGATACTTTTTTATAAGAAACTGGATTGTCTCATCATGGATTGTTTTCACTGAACAGTATTGTTAAAGGTGTACCATGTAACTTTTCTTTTGGCAGGTAAATGGCACCTGCTTGTCTCTATAGATGTTATTGCTTTGCCTGGAATGTTTTGCAGTGTGGTTTAAACATATTTAATTGCATTTTTTTTTTTTTAAATTACAAAAACTACCTTGTTTTGGTGGAGTCACCCTGCTTGTCACCACAGAGATTGTTTTATGCCATTTTGTAGAATATTCCAGACAAGACAGACATCTCCATGGAGAAAAGAGGTTTCTGACCCTCCACTTAAAAACTTACATAGTGCATTTTTTTTTTTTAGATGTACTTTGTAATAATTTATAACAACCATTATTTTTTTTATTTTGTATCATTTTTTATTAATTATTTCAAAGCAGTATTTGGATTTAAAAGAAAAACAAATCAGACTTTTTATGCAAAAGTCAGGCCTGCTCACTGTGGTGGTGTTGGCTCACCAGTTTTCTGAAGCCTAAAAGGACTGCACTGCAATGTTGTTTAACAGTATAGTAAATGTCTCGTTCACATTTAGTCCCATATTTTTTATTTATTTTTCTGTTGTTTTTTAACAAATAAAAATATCATACAAAATGTGTTTTTGCTTTAACTTGAGCTGTGAAAAAACAAACTAAAAACAACACAGGAATAAAAGACGGTAACAGGTTCATTAAATGTTTTACAAGCCTGTTTTATAGTTCACACAAAAAGATTTGATTTATAGAAGACTGCTGAGCCACCTCATAACAAATTTTCCAACCAAAGACAAAGTTTAAATGTCAGTTTTGGAGCGCTTAAGATAAGTGATGTCAACTGAAAACAATATGGGTGAACACTTACAGTGTGACAGTTGTGGTAAGTTGTCAACGAGTCAACAAGCTCAACCAGAAGTGCATGAAATGACGACACATTTCTCCAGCCAAATCTGTTGCATGTAGTTGAACTGATACAAAGCATCACACTAGCTGACGTTAACATGTCAAGGATATTTATTCAATATTATTTGAGACATAAATATTAAAGAAACACCAAAAAACAAAGGTATTGCATGTGGTAGCATCCAACTTCATTTCATTTTATAATCCTCAGGTCTGTGAAGAAAACACAAAATAAAACATAAGCAACAAAAGGTAAAAGTTAAAAAAGACAATTACAACAAAACAAATAAATGGTAGATAAAAAGGCAGACAGATTTTATCTTTGCTTTTCCAAAATTAGACTTGACGCAGCATCCTTTTGTGTATTTTCTCTTATTTAATTTTAAACTAAGATAGCAAACGACTGATAATATCAGGGTATTGGTTTTGATATGAAGAAACTGTTATTATAAAGTGTAATAGCACTGCTATCAACAACAGCATGTTTACATTGTTGGCTCTGTGCTACAGGAAAGGAGCACGGGTCTTTCAATCTCTGATCTTTGCTTTGACTCCCAAGGTTTCTGAGAGAATGTCAAGCGCATATTTAATAAAATGCACAGCTCAAATCACCATCACAACTTCAAAAAGTATTCTCACTCACACACTCACATGTACATGCACTGATGAATCAAATGAATACGAAAGTGTGTGAATATTAACTAGACCACAGCTAATCTAAAAAACGAAAACACAGTAGGTTCGACCTTGACGACCACACAGTGACAGGTGTGAGAAGATGCACTGATTGGTTGAGGAGATTGGACCAGTAAACAATAAAAAGTGGGTCATTTATCACTGGCACACAGCCTGACAGCCACAGAATATAATGCAGACAAGCTGTGTGAATCAAAGAAAAGCCATTGCCGAACAATGTAAACATCAAGGGACAGGAATACTGTGTAAACAACAAGAATACTGTAATTACATGTTCATGCTTATAGTCAAATTAAGACATTGAGAGTCAGAAAGTCACTAGCACTGTTCCAGTCCGTGTTCAGCTTCTAGCTTGCCAAAAGATGCAAAGAAGTGTCTTTTCATCTTGACAAGAAAACCAAGGGTCACAGTGTCAGGGTAGCCCTCAACCAGGAAAATATTAGACCCAGAAAAACCATGAATATCATTACAATGCGTTACTGATGCCTTCACAGCACAGAGAGGGAACAACTGTCCAGTCAGGAATAATGAAAAAGGCTTAGGGGTGACATTTCACAACAACTTTTCTCAACACTATAACAATAGAAATACATGAACATGCCTTAGGTTGTGAAAGTTGAGAGGCAAGCCATTTTTAATGATAATTCAGTTACGCATGATAATATTATCTTTTGTGTCACAATGTCCCGTATTTATCATGACAAAGTGCTTATTTATTTTACCCTCATCAGTTCAGACATTGAGCTGGCAAGGGTCATGTCCACATTCACACAGATGCTGCTTGAGTAAACTACGGGCAGTGGACCACTGCCAGAATAATCGCACACATTTGTACAGTGCCGCAAATTAAAGAGTACTAATTTACAGCAATAATTTCACCTTATTAAATACAAATATATCGCTTTATTTTATTCAGCATATTCAGCCACTCAAAATGGTAAAGAATGTGATAGAATTTGCAGCTCAACAGCACCACCCTCTGGATTAATAAAACAGTCACAGCTAAAATTATCATAAGTCATACTAAAGATAGTGTCATTTGATCATTTAAAAAAACATAAACAACGTTTTAAAATCATCTTGAGAACTAGTCATAGCAATAACAATTTTGCTTCGAAAATGGAATGGAATGGAATGGAATGAATGAATGAATGAATGTTTTTTTTCATGGTAGTACCAAATTTTCAAGCATGAAGCATCAAGCCTTTTCCTTAGTATATTATGATCAGACTTGAAATTAGTGTTTGTACTTACGGTGTCCAAAGTCGTGGGAATGCTTCTATCTCCTCTTGAGAGTATTCGTTGAGTTTCCGTGGGATTTCTCTCGGCTGAGGAAGTTCTTCTGTCAGGTTGGCCTTTATGTCATCCGGCAAAACCTATAAGTTAAAAAGTAAAAACTTTAAGATAAAATCAGCCCAAGACAAACCTAACTGATACTTACATCATCAGCAAAAATGTGTAATCTTTGCATCATGGTGCGTCTATGTAGATTCCTAGGCAGCATGCCATAAACTGCCAACTTCACTATCTGGTTGAAAAAAAAAAAGACAAATACGGACTTGAATAAAATTTCATTAGTGATTTGATTTCAAATTGTACAGGGGCTCCAAACTTTTATTTTAACAGTAAGGTGTGTGTGTGTGTGTGTGTGTGTGTGTGTGTGTGTGTGTGTATGTGTGTGTACATACATACATACATACATACATACATATTTTGATATTAATATAAAGCTAAACTTACAGCTTTAGGATCTTTTTGGTGAAGTTGAGCAGCTGTGACCTGCTTGAATCCCCCTGGATAGCTGTTAGACATAATGGGTTAAGAGGTACCTCATATTAGGCATACTAAATAATTAAACACTTGAAGCTATGATGTACCTACCCTGTATGTGAGGAGTAAACTTTCTGTTCCCATTTATTCCCAGAAAAGGCTATCTCTTTGCTATTAATAATTACTACATGGTCACCACAGTCACCTGCAGGGACATGAGCAACAGAACAACATGTGCAATAACATAAACTGACATACACAGACTAAAATATGCAAATAAGATGCTTTAATAGACAAAGTAAACACAAAATAATAATAGTTTCATACTCAGCGCATGATAGATGGGTTTGTGTTTGCCCTGTAGTCTAATAGCACACATGGTTGCTATTTTTCCTGGAGGCTGCATCCGAGCATCAATCAGAAACCAGGAGCGAGCAAACGTGGCCCATTGCTGAGACAAACAGTAATGGAAACATTATTACAATATGACATTCAAACGCAAAAATAACAAACACAGACAGATTACTACTATTACTACTATTTGACGCTAACTCTGTGGAAAGTGATAGTGATATCAATATCCATATCAATAAAGTATATTTATATATATACCAAAAGTTATAGCTGTGAACTGTGGATTTGATGCATCCTGTATAAATGACGGCCAGTTTAGCGTAGCCTTGGTCGTTATAGCCATGAAGATAATTAACAACAGTATTATAAATATATACGTAACTTGACATTGGCATTTGTCATGTTACTGTCTACATTTACCTGGGCTGATCGTGAAAAACTTGACATGTTCAAACCTCTATCGGCAGCACAACATCATCGAAAGATATTTGACCCCAGCGTGAGTGACGGTCCGTCCCATAAAATCCGTCGGCTCAAAACAAAGATTGTTCCTAATAGGTCCATGGATTGTTCTTGTCATGTCAACAATACATCCATTGATTTATATGAAAAATAAACATTGTTGTAAAAATATATGAATTAGACGTGAAAATAAACGAAGACCCTATATCAATCACAAACCCATACGACGTTGTAAAGAAGTTTGTATCTACCCGGCTTTGTTTTGATGTTAAACCTTACCATACGTCAGTTCCTATTCTGGCAAACCGCGCGGGTAAATTTGATGACAACTGAAACGAGACTGCTGAACTATTTATTTTTAGATATTTCTCTATCTTTACTGCCAATACCTGAACCGTACATATTTGCTAAAACCTTTTGCTAAAATGCGTACACTGGAGGAGGTTCAGGCCACGCTGCAAATCGCTAAACTTAAAGAAGAGGATTTGAAGACAACCATCCACTGTTTGTCCTTTGGAGAAAATGTTTCGTCTGCAGACTACTGCCTGATGGAGCTGGATGACACCTTGTGTAAACAGATTGAAGCTGGTCAGAGGTACATTAACAGCATTACACAAAATTATCATAACATGCTTGAGTCATTAACAATATAGGAATCTTTTTCCAGTCTAGTGATTCGTGGGGATAAGGATGAACGTGCAGTGTTGTGCAGTGGAGATAAAACGTATGATTTAAAAATTGCAGACACATCAAACCTTCTGCTTTTTGTACCTGGATGTCAAACCTCAGACCAGCTTCCAAACAACCTGGACAGATCTCACGTGGTCCATACTCAGGTGGCTGTCATCACAAAACCAATATATGTATATATAATATATGTATATGTGCATTACAGACCTGTGTGAAATCTTGTATTATGTTATAGATCTGGGGTTTTTGTAACAGCTACTGGGAGCTGCGTAAACAGCGTCCAAAGCTGAAGAAACTAAAGAAGCTTCTGATGGAGAATCCTTATGAAGGACCTGCCATTGGAGGACAAGAAGAGGTCACAGAAAACCGAGTATGTACCACACACCAGCAGTGTCATGATGACTATAAAACAAATATCTCATCTAATTTTGTTTGTCAGTACACAATGTTTGATCTTTTGGAGAGGATACAAGCCAGTGAAGCAGAAATTAAGGACAATTTGAAGGCTATCCACGCTTGTGAAATAAGTGGTAAATATAACTATAAAAAGTAATAGAATAGAGTACTACTGTATTTACGCATTTTTATTTTAGGATACTGGCGTTTGTTGGACTTTGATTATGAAATGAAGCTTCTTGGTCATGTGACTCAACTGGTGGATTCTGAATCATGGTCTTTCAATAAGGTTCCCCTTCAAAACTGTTTGGAAGAGTTAGCTCCTCTTGAACCAAAGTGAGATGACACTGTGTTGTATTATACTATAAATATGTGCCATATTGCCTATAGATATTCTTTAGTAAAAAGGTTTCATAAATGTATTTACTACAGCATGCAATATTCTTTTACAGGGAAATGATAGAACACTGCTTAAACTGTTATGGGCATCGCTATGTTGAAAATGGTATATAATTTGACAGCATTACAGTTGATTTGATTATATGTATATTCCTTCATTTGTTCGATACTGAGCAGTTTTACCATTTTACAGACCAAATTCTTTATTCACTTTATGAGGACAAAATCTGTCGAGCCCTGGCTCTGCTATTACTGCAAAATGCTGTGAAATTCAACTTAAAAGAGTTTCAGGAAGTTTGGCAGCAGAGTGTCCCAGATGGCATGAGCACCAGTCTGGATCAGCTCAAGGTGATTAAAACTTTCTTTTCCTCTAAATGTTTTGTACATCTTACGTAGCCCATTTAATATTAAATATTGAATGGTTCTTTGCAGAGTGTTGCCCTGGTGGACCGCACCTCTCGCCCAGAGACCATCTGCCTGCTGCGGGTGGAGGATCTCCCTGAGGACACACAGGAACGCTTTAACCACCTGTTCACACTACGGGAAAAATGGACTGATGATGACATCACACCATACATACAGTAAGCTTAACTTCATACATAGAGTCAATTGTTTAATTTCAATGTAACCTTGAAGTTTTAACATTCTTTTTTCTTTTAAAGGGATTTGTGTGGAGAAAAACAGTCCACTGGAGCACTGCTCACAAAATATGCTCGATCTTCAATGCAAAATGGAGTCAAAGTTTTTAACTCTCGCAGACCGGTAGCTACATAAATGTACTTGCTTTTTCATTTTTAATTGTGTTTAAAATGTTGTTATCTTCTCTGCTGGTTTTATTAAAGGTTTAATGTTTATATAAAATTGTATGGGAATAACATGTATTATTTGCTTGGCCAAATCATCTTTTCTACAGTTTGTCCACAAGGTGGTGCTATTTACTCTAACATTTAATTTTGTTTACTAATAATAAAGAAGCCTTGAACGTAATACAATGTTGATAAATGAAACTGTATTAATATTATATTTAACTGAGTGTCTCTTTGTAATTGTAATCCAAGGGTGGGAAGTCTCTCCAAGGGTTTAGACGGCCCAGGCAATTTGATCAGGAAAAAATTACAATATTCATTTTACAGTTACTTTAGTATCTTTTGTGCCATTTTTTTTGTTTAAGTTGGTGAGGTTTTTACAGCACCCTCACTGAAATCACTGAAGTGTTTTCTACTGTACAGGCAGAGCATTTAGGAAAGAAGCATTGTCAGACCATGACAGTCATCAAGAGTTTGAATGATTCAGTCAGACGTGTATAATGGAAAAACCACAGATGTCCGTGTTTCAGCACTTATCCACCTACACAGTGACATGACCTATTGTCCCACTGACTAACCCTGACACCAGCCCCAGGAAGGCCTGACTTATCACTGCATGGACAAACAGAACTAAGATGAAAAGGCTATATATGCATTAATCACAGTCCTTTTCACAGCAGAAACTTCTTCATTTTAATCACACTTCTCTTTTGGTAAATTAATTTTAGCTATGTTTCTTCTTTCGGAAGGAAAGGCGAAGAAACATGACTTCACTACTGACATTCAGCTTTGTACTCTTGAACATATTAAAATAAAGCAACATTTTTAAAATATGAAAAAATAGATTTATTCAGAGATACAGGTATCAAAATCTGAAAAAATTAATAAAATGCATAATACCATATATTCACACTATTTCACCTATTCATATGCCCAAAAATACTACTTAGGATCAAGAAAAAGTGCTATTGCAGCACTATCGGGGCAGCATCTCCTCCAGGTCAGCGACAACATAAGACACAACAGCCCATAATGCTGAGCACAGGTCCATCTCATGAGGGTCCTGGACTGTCATGGTGTCTGCTTCACTGTGGTGAAACCAGAAATACCGTCTGTCCATTACATGAAGGCTGGCCCCTGGTTTAAAAATAAATAAATTAAAAGAGCAAATGGAAAGAAAGACAGAAAACTGAAAATTACATGCCATACTGATATTCTCAACATCTATTAAAAGTAACTGCAAATATTTATTTTATTTATTTATTCAATATTTAACCAGGAAGGTCAATTGAGAACAACATATGCTTAAATACATATGCCTAAAGATTATTGCAATCATTGAATATCATCAATTACAGCCAATTATTAGCCAACTTGGTTTGTCATAAAATCAAAACCCAAATATGAAACTACATACTCATTTTGAGTTATATAGATACTGGAGGAGAAAAGAAAAATTACATAAATAGGACAAAATTGGGTCTTTCATGAATAATTTGATAGTTATGTTCTGTATCTATATCAGAACTATTATAAGAAACTACCATTATTTTGTGTCAAGAAAGAGAATCCTTCCTTGAACAGAAATGGGGGTCTCAGACATCATTTGTCTCCCATCTATAACTCTATCCTCAAACCTAAATCAAAACAAACTGGGAAAACAATGGGACTAGCCAGGTCAGGTCCAGAGGTGTGAAAACACCCATCATGGCCCTGAATGGATATGCTAACTACTCCCCCACTCCCACTCCATATTGAATAGACTCACATGACTAACAGAAACTGTAAACAACTCCATATTGAATCACCTGACCAACTGAAACTGTATTTAAATATGTGTTGTCTCAGAGTAATTTTCATTGTATTAAGCTCCTCCCTTCAGGCAGATATAAAGCAGTGTCCACCAGCATCTGACCAGAACTGAGGAAGCAGCTTGGATGAGCTGCGAAACGTATTCAACCAAATAAACTATGTCCAGTTGACAAATTAAATTTTCTCCTTTTTTGCCATGGATTCTACCTGGACGACTGAGGGATTTTACATACATTATTTTGTGATGACATTCTTAAACTAAATCAATAAGTCAATAAGATTAGTGTTTTGTGGTAATGAAATTAGTATCAAATATTTATCCTTTTTCTTAGCATCGAAATCAACTTTGAAATTTATGACAAAACAATTCGTCTACACTTGCATTTTATAGTCGAAACAATTATAATGCTATATTGTACTGTGTTGCTTTATTAAAAATGTGTACATTAAGATTATTGCATGAATAAAAGAATTATGAATTAATGCTGAGTTATGTTAATTGATCAATTTCAGATCCTTATTTTCAGCCTTGTCTATGAGGATGTGAAACTGTGTACAGACAACATACCCACAACTACAGCATAATTGCAATTTGCAATTTCCCCATTGTGGGACAAATAAAGGATTATCTTATCTTATCTTATCTTAAGCAGTTTTATTATATACCATAACATTCTTGACTTACCTGGTATTCCTGCCTGCATCCATGGATTAATGTCCGTTCCTTCTCCATGAGGCTCCAGTTTAGTCGTATTAATGAGAGCCAACAGTTTGACCACTTCCGCCATCACCTGCTCATAACAAGGACAGGTGTTGGTCTTTGCACACAGCACGCTTTTCACAGATCATTCAATGATGTGTAAAAATCCAATTTGGAAATTTCATCTTCTGAATATTTATTTTATAATGTTTTTTGGTGGATATTATTATTAATATAGACATGTACAACCATATATAGTTACTGTTTAAATTTTGTTTAATTTTTAATTCATTCATATTTTAATATTTTTTTATGTTTCCAGTTATAATATGCGGTAAGATGTCATAAATTTTTTTAAACTGTACTGGTAAAACATTTGGTATATTAGTAATAGAATCAAATACCGAACACATTTTACGAAAAGTGCAACACTGTTAAAAATAGTGTGGAGATAGCAAGTTAAGTGTTGCTTGCATCATATTTGAATGAAATTACAAAACAAATTAGTTTCCACAGAATACACATTTGCCTGCTCGTCTTTACACAGAACAGGCTAAAGATCGTTTGTTTATCTATGTGTTGTTAAATAAATGATACACCAGTGTTTACCTTCTGCGCAGCATCATTGCCAGTAAACTGAAGACCCACTGGTTTGAATGTGCCAAGATCAGACTCCATAACCAAGTCAACATTGGACAGGTTCACCTAGCAGAGAGGAGAGGAATTTCATTTAAGACATAGTTTTTAATTAGTTATTCACGTTTGATTACCTTGTGCAAATTAAAATACTGCTGAGCTCCCACGCCACCCTGTTCTTCGGCAGTCCACAGCACAGCACGCAGAGTTCTCCTGGGACGCAAACCTAAAATAAAGTATTTTATTAAAACTGTGTCCCTAAACAATAAAATATTGTACTGCCAAATCTATAGTCGCTGCCTTCCTATTCAAGACGATAGTGTAAGCAAGTGCCTTAATTACCTGTGTTTTCCTCCAACAAACAGTTTGAGGAAATTACATGTTTACAGCCATGGGAATTGCGTTGTAATTTGTTTTTCCACTTTCCAATTTTTTTTGTAATTTGTTTTTCCACTTGTTCTTAGATCAAGAATAAACTACCAATATGAAACATTTACCTCTCTTTTCTCTATTGATTTATTCATGGTGGTCTAAATTATCCATCCCAAGCACAAAAATAAAAGTAAATAATCAACTAGACTTTGTTTATGGAGCTCAACAGTCTGGCCCATTTCTAAGTCCGCTCTGGGTCCGTAAGTACATTTCCCATGAATTTTTTTCATTGACTTTTTGAAAAATGTAAATATTAAGATTTTAAAGGGCACAACAGAGGTTAACCAGCTAAGTGGCAACTAATATCCATAACGCGTTTGTTTTAAGTCCCAAAAGCATGTTTAACACACAAGATTCAAGTTCAAGTTTTAAATTAAATAACTTAGTGGTTTATAAAGTCATAAAAAACTGAAATAAAATTATAGATCTTGTGGTCATTAGTTCATTAGTTACCATGTAACTGATTAACCCTGAGCAAGCTTTCAAAATTTTAATATAAATCTTTTTCCAGAAAGTTTATGCGAAAAATTAATAGAAAATTCACTCGGGGAATCATGAGGTAGGCAGTCACTGTTAAGCTCCATAGGATTGCATAAGATTTCATTTCTAATTAAAAGAAATGTTAAATAAATCCACAAATGCAGTGCATTAAAAATACCCAAATCTTTGATGAGTGACAGGGCTTCCCAGGAAATCATTGCTCCACCCCCATCGTCCATTGCACCCTGTCCTACATCCCAACTGTCCAGGTGACCACTTAACAACACAACCTAAAAGATGAAAACATTGATTGTATTATTAGACAATCCATGCATTCCTCCAACATGTTCAACCCAATGAGAGATTTAAAGTACAGAGACAGTTTCCAGGAATTTGAAGCCTATTCCCGGCAGTGGACCTTTCCTGACCTGATGAGTCAAGTTACAAAACACACTGTGACCTGAACAAGGCTCATTTGCATTGACCCCTGTGTCAACAATGTATTAACCTACTATTAGTCTGTTGGCACTACAATGACAAAGGAAAAAGACATAGATTACTGTCTTTTACTGCTAGAATTTAGTATTGGCACAAATACATTTATAAAGAGTTATGCGCTATTGTCCACAAAGTCACAATATATGCCATTTACAATACATTTTTGTATTATCTTTGATTAGAAGTATGTACTTCGTGTTATATCATATTTGTACATTTGGAGAATTTATAGTTGAAAACTTGCAGTCCTCTTGATTTGACATAATGTTGATGTAAATTTTGACTTTTGATGTCATTGGCAACTATGCACTATTCATTCAGACTTAATAATATTTATTATTATTATTATTATTATTATTATTATTATTAATAATAATAATAATAATAATAATAATAATAATAATAATAATAATAATAATATATTATTATTATTATTAATTATTATTATTATTAATAATAATAATAATAATAATAATAATAATAATAATACTTTTTTATTTAAAATTACAATAAAAGCATTGTATTTGAACTTTTTCTGCCTGAATGCTTCCCAGAAAAATAACTAAAGCTAACTGTGCATATTATTTTAATACATGAGAAGCAACTATAAATGCTGCAAACTGTAGCACAAAGTCAGATGACGTCAGCCATGTGTTTCATTTCCCTTTTTCTATACCAAGAACTGCGACAAACAAATAGCTAAAAACACAAGAATATACAGTGCATCCGGAAAGTATTCACAGCGCTTCCTTTTTCCCACATTTTGTCATGTTACAGCCTCATTCCAAATTGTATTAAATTCATCTCTTACCTCAAAATTCTACACACAATACCCCATTATGACAATGTGAAAAAAGTTTTTTTTGACAGTTTTTGAATTTATTAAAAATAGAAAACTAATAAATCACATTTACATAAGTATTCACAGGCTTTGCTTAATACTTTGTTGATCCACCTTTGGCAGCAATTACAGCCTCAAGTCTTTTTGAATATGATGCCACAAGCTTAGCACACCGATCTTTAGGCAGTTTTGCCCATTCTTCTTTGCAGTAATTCTCAAGCTCCATCAGGTTGGATGGGAGACGTCTGTGCACAGCCATTTTCAGGTCTCTCCAGAGATGTTCAATCGGATTCAAGTCTGGACTCTGGCTGGGCCACTCCAGGACATTCACAGAGTGGTTCTGAAGCCAGTCCTTTGAGATCTTGGCTGTGTGCTTCGGGTCGTTGTCCTGCTGAAAAATGAACCTTCGCCCCAGTCTGAGGTCAGCAGCGCTCTGGAGCAGGTTTTCATCCAGGATATCTCTGTATATTGCTGCATTCATTTTTCCTTCTATCCTGACTAGTCTGCCAGTTCCTGCTGCTGAAAAACATGCCCATAGCATGATGCTGCCACCACCATGCTTCACTGTAGGGATGGTATTGGCCTGATGATGAGCGGTGCCTGGTTTCCTCCAAACATGACGCCTGGCATTCACACCAAAGAGTTCAATCTTTGTCTCATCGGACCAGAGAATTTTGTTTCTCATGGTCTGAGTCATTCAGGTGCCTTTTGGCAAATTCCAGACGGGCTGCCATGTTCCTTTTACTAAGGAGTGGCTTTCGTCTGGCCACTCTACCATACAGGCCTGATTGGTGGATTGCTGCAGAGCTGGTTGTCCTTCTGGAAGGCTCTCCTCTCTCCACAGAGGAACGCTGGAGCTCTGACAGAGTGACCATCGGGTTCTTGGTCACCTCCCTGACTAAGGCCCTTCTCCCCCAATCGCTTAGTTTAGAAGGCCGGCCAGCTCTAGGAAGAGTCCTGGTGGTTCCAAACGTCTTCCATTTACGAATAATGGAGGCCACTGTGCTCATTGGGACCTTCAAAGCAGCAGAAATCTTTCTGTATCCTTCCCCAGATTTGTGCCTCAAGACAATCCTGTCTCGCAGGTCTACAGACAATTCCTTTGACTTCATGCTTGGTGTTTGTGCTCTGGCATGCACAGTCAACTGTGGGACCTTATATAGACAGGCGTGTGCCTTTCCAAATCATGTCCAATCAACTGAATTTACCGCAGGTGGACTCCAATGAAGCTGCAGAAACATCTCAAGGAGGATCAGTGGAAAAAGGATGCACCTGAGCTCAATTTTGAGCTTCATGGCAAAGGCTGTGAATACTTATGTAAATGTGATTTCTTAGTTTTCTGTTTTTAATCAATTCAAAAACTGTCAAAAAAAACTTTTTTCACATTGTCATAATGGGGTATTGTGTGTAGAATTTTGGGGTAAGAAATTAATTTAAAACAATTTGGAATGAGGCTGTAACATGACAAAATGTGGAGAAAATGAAGCGCTGTGAATACTTTCCGGATGCACTGTAGCTCTTCTAGTGTCTCATTTTAATTTCATATTCATAGAAACTCAAATAGCTTAATAGCTCAGAAACATAAATGTGGCTTCATCCAGGGCTATGGAGGTACAGGCAATCTTTATTTGAATTATTGTAAACGCATTTTAGAAGTAAAACATTACTCTTTAATCTTTCATTTGACACATTATAGTTACTTTTTACTTATTTATGCTATTACACAAGGCAAAATGTATCATTTGTTTGATCAATTTATTGTGTATTTATACCTATGTGTTAAAAAGGTTAAATTGAGCCACGCCAGAGAAGGCAAAGCAATTGTCCTAATGTTGTTAGTGACTATTAAGATTTAGATCTTTATATTGACCATTAGTGCTGGAGTCAACTGACCCAAGACTGACCTTTCCATTGGCACCAGACACCAACACCAGCACCAGAAACGCACTCAATCAGCAATTTAATACTCCTTCCCCCAATGTACCTACTTCAATTAATACCTTCTGATTTCTTGACCTATGATATGCACATGTTTACTTATACATGAAGGAATGTGTGTCTTGCTCATAACTGGATCTGGAACTGTAAAAAATAGTGGAGCTGGGGTTTACAGGTTTTTTTTTTAGTAGATAAGATCTTACAGAAAAAGGTGGACAAAACTGCTGAGGGAAAGTTTGACATCAGCAGAACACAGTCCCTGTCTTTGTTGTATTAGCATGTCAGGAATGTTACAAAGATGCATGAAAAAAAGATTCACTGGTACTTTCTGGTATTTAGTGATAAAGCTATTAATAGTAAAAAAAAAAAAAAAAAAATCAATACAATAAGAAAACTAGACTGTATATGAAGGAACCATGTGTGATACCTGCTCAGGGTGCTGCCAGCCTTTGATTTCAGCCACAGTGTTGAAGGAGTCAGCATCGGGCAGAGTGGTGGCTCCCATTGTGAGTTTTACAATGATTTTTTCACCTCTCTTTGCCATACGCCACATCAGCTCAGCATCCTCTACGGTGATGCAAGCGGTCGGGATTTTCTTTACATCCTCCTGGTAGTCCTGCCAACCCGTGTGTGGACTATAGACACCAGAAGATTTTAAATTAAGGTGTGGATGCAACAGTATACAAAAAATATAATACAAAAAATAAATAATACAAAACTTATTAAAGTGTTTTTTTTATTTTTTATTTTTACTTGTTTTTAATATTTTTATTCTTATTTCCAGCATAACATCTGCTAGTATGATGTGATTTTTTTACTGCACTGTCTGATGTTTGCCTCAAATAATAAAAAAATAATTAAAAGCAGTCAAAACTATCTAATTAAAAAAGTTAACAATCTAGACCAATATTTTCTACTACTTATACAGATACTAATTAAATTGATAGTGTCATTTGACTATTTAATATACCTGTTAATTGAAAAAGGAGTGATAGATCTTATAAGAGTCGCCACAGCCCCCAGTTTGGCTGCTTCCGAGGCTCCCAAGGCCCGATAAAGCACGGTCTTCCCATAACTAACAAACGGCTGGTTATAGACCACAATTTTGCCTGGGACCTCATGCTCTCTTCTCTGCAGTTCATTAAAAGACTGAACTACTAACACTTCTGCTTGGATACCTGCATATTAAAAATAAACATTGTCATTCTATTTTACTATATATTTATAATATTGTTTTATTTGCATGTTCGGGCCTCACCTTCAGGGGGTGTTCCTATGCTGCTACCGAGCCCAAGTATAGCCAGGTTTTTGGATCTGGGCTGGATCATTTCTGCACTCTCTTTGCCTCTAACCCAATGAGGGACTTTCACTGGCTCTGGAAAAGCATAACATATAACAGATTTCTCATGTGTATGTTTTAAGTATGGCTGGACAATTAATCAAATTTGAATCAAGAATGAGTTTCAATCATGTCTAAACATCAATTATATGGTTTGGTTATTTTAATCTAGGTTTACAGCCAATCCTATGTCTATAAAAGCATCTGGGGTTTGGAATACGGTTCAGACTTGGGACATGGAACTTTGACTATTTTTTCTGGTAACTATGCTCCTGAACTCAATACTGAAAGTCATTTTTATTTTGTTTCTGAAAAAGAAAATCGAATCACAAATCAAGGAAATATATGAGGAAACAAATGTTGATTAATGCCCTTGTCATATTGCCCAGCTCTAATTTATTATCCTATGATATCTGTGTCCTAACCCAAATGGACATCCAGGCCATCTAATGTCATGGCTTTATACATGTAGTTAATGGCCATCTCCAGATTTTTGGATCCACTGACACGATTCCCGATTGTGTCAGTAAAGTTTGCCAGGCGATTGTAGGAGCGATTCCTGGCATCTCCATACACAGCCAAATTTATAATTTTTTGGGCGATATCCCCATAGGCTGCCACTTCTGTTGCTTTGTCCAAGGCTGCGAACAAAAAAAAAATGTTTTTACTATAGATCCACATGTTTTAATAGCTTTAATAACATTCAAATGTGGTGTAACTTTCAAGTTGTATTTATTATTCTGTTATACTGTGTGTAACCAATATTGAGTATGCGCTTTCAAAGATTATAAACAAGACAAGATTAGCCTCTTACTCAGCCACTGGGCCCATTTACACTCATTTATCTGGAAAATAGGTTTAACAATAATTCAATGACTTTATTGGAGGTGTGATCCTACCTTTTGTTGCAAAGTCTTTCTTGAAAGTTGAATTTCCTGTTTGAAAAGTGGCTGGCTGACAATTGCACACATATGAACCAGTGTAGAGAAAGGTAATAAATGACAGGACAATGTTTATTTTGAGATCCTGAGTCATCTGTAATAACAAATCAGCATAATCCGTGTATCATTCAGTTTGAACAGGTCTTTAAAAACATTACTTTTTTGTCGTTGAATGTAAAATGTACTTACCCTGACTGAAGTTCCGTCGAATGGTTAGTTTCGTTTACTGTTCATTGGGGAACGAATAAAAACCACACAGACAAAAACATTGACAGAAGAGAAACTAGTCCACATAACTTCCTGGTGTGAGGTTTGCAACGCCCTCATAATCTCTTAACACTCACATGACTACTATCTGTGGTAAAGAAACAAATAAACACTGGTAAGATAAATGTATTTAGGACAACAGATCCATGATTTAGGATCAATTAAGAATCTGGATTTCCGGGCTTGTGATGCCTTACGTACAGCGGAAACTTTTTTGTTGTTGTTGTTTTTTTGTTTTTTTTTTAAATTCGTACAATGAAAAAAGAAAAAGAAAAAGAAAGCTGAAACTAAACAGAAAGAAAATATAAATTACACTTTTTTAAAATCTAACTTTCGTTTTGTATTTTCTCCTACGTTTGTCATTTGTTCATTTTACGTTTTCCTGACTATATTTTTGTGAACAACCCCATTGTTCATAGTTATCTTCTTTAACATCCTGGTGGTTACTTGTTATTCTTTCCACAGCTGATTGGATTGGAACTTCCCTGTGTTTGCTTATATCAAAGCCATTACAGAGCGATTCTTGTGTCACTGAACCGAATAAGAACTAAATTTCTTGTGTAATATTTGCCAAATAATGCAATAGCAAAAGGAGACATTTAATTTGTCAACTGGACAGAGTTTATTTGGTCGAATACGTTTCGCAGCTCATCCAAGCTGCTTCCTCAATTCATAATAATGCAATGTTTTTCCACAATTTTTAGGCCTGGAGCTGAAATGGTTTCACTTGTGCCTAGGCCTATATATATACACAAAAATGACAAACACTTTATTTTGAACATACAGCTTTTATTCAGTAGTGAACCCCATGAAAATACATTGGTTCAGTCACACAGTGTGATTTGGTGGCCCTTTGTCCCAATGGTTGGTTCATTGGTCTCAGTGTTTTACCATGTTGAAAAGCTTTAGTCAATTCAAAAGATGAAATAAAAGCTGCAATCTACAAATAACAAGGCATTAAGCCTATATGAATTGAACCAGGGCTTGTCAAAGACTTTAATATAAATAAGTTTGGACTGCACAAAAAGTCTAAATACTGTACATTTCAGACGAGATAACACCTGGATTAGTGAAAGCACATAAATTACGGTACAATAACATTATTAACATACTGTATACAATTACAGAGATTATGCACAGTATTGAATGTCCTCTTGAGTTCCTCCACCCCTTAACTCGGTGGACATCACTCTGTACCAATGACATAGAAACATCTGTCGATCATTCATTCTTATCTAGCCTGAAAAGCTCGTCAGTAACACTGAAAAAGCACTACTGGTTATTGAGGCACTTTGGATTGTTGCACAAACATTAAACTAATCACTAAATCACAGTTATTTCATTAGATATTTCTTTTTATTTCCAGCTGATGATTGTAGGTAGTTTTCTTGATTTACAAGATTGATAATTATTCACTTCAGCATTCCCAAATATAAACTAAATGAAACATCCATCAGCTGTATGCTGATGTGCCTCATAAAAGGCAGTAGATACAAAAAGAAAGAAGAAAAAAGCAGTCAACAACAAATATAGCAGGCAAAGCATTTGTTGGAATGGATGTCTAAAATGGGAATGTTAGTACCGGGTAAAAACCCTCCTTGATATGTAACAAAGCTAAAGCTATCAGCACAGTGACTGTTGCCCGCGTGCATACACACACAACAGTGCAGAGGTAACAGTAGGAAAAGAGTTCTCTTTGGCTTCAGTAACATTGGTCACTTCACTTCTACAGTTTCTAAATTATAGTCATTACTTTTACAGACGTGTCCCAGAAAAACTTACTGCACATTTCACTATGCTTGAATGTTAAACCTGATAATAGTAACATTATGCAAAGGCTGCCTCAGTACAATTTTTTACTAAAATTTCTCTAAAAATATTTTGTACAAATTACATCTCAACATAAAAAACAAAAATCTAATAGCTACTCAAACATTTCCCATAACAACGAAGCAATATTATGTTTTAGGATTTTCTACTATCGTCAAATGACAAATAGTCATGTACCTGCAAAGCAAAAGGATTTACACCACTTTTGACAGCAAATGAAATATGAATAAAATACATTTTCCTTATAATGAAAATACTATAACTGCCTAATGAGCAGAAAACAAGGTAACGTAAAAGTTGAAAGTTATATCTGTCATAAATTATAAAAATGATCATTTTAGCTCATTCATAATACTACTGGCCACTGTAAGAGTTAACAGTAGTCGAAATGCATAATGGCTGGTTTTAACACAGTTAAGATTTGGTAAATTATCAATCTGATTATCAAGCAATAATTTTTGGCCTCCCAAAAGTTGGTCTAACTCATGTGGTTCATAAAAGATTTTTTTGATGAAGTCATCATTAGTAGTGCTATATCAGTAAAAAGAGGGTGTTAACGTTGTACTCCCTCCAAGGAAGAACATGAGAGAATCCAGAAAAACAAGCTAATTTTATTCCCTTTTGTCCTCTTCAAAAACAGTTTGGAATGATCAGAGGATCAAACTGAAGGGCTGGATGAAGAAAGTTAAGGCGCACAGTAGAGTTTTCATTCTCAGACTTCAACAGAAATCATCTTCAGTTCTAGTAGAGCTGAGTGTTCTGATTTGTTACAAACTCCACTTGATCCCATTCATCAGTTCAGGCGTAGAACTCTTTGGTGGGTGCTTTGTGATACACCGTGTTGGTAAGTTTGGTCTCTCCCAAATCGTAGCTACCTTCATCTTTCTTCTTCATGCGGTAGGCGAGGAGGAGGAGCAAGAAGACAGCACAAAGGAATCCAACCACACCACATGCAATGATAGCTGGACAGTGCACAGAGAAACATTTAAGTTAGAATATTTTCACAAATTTTGTCATATTTAAAAAGAGATGAGTGCCTTACCTGCCAAAACGTCCGTGCGCTCCCACATGTTTTCAGAGGTGACTTCTTTGGGTGAGTCCATCTCATAAATCCTGGCTCCTCGTCCGTCTTTGGTCAGAATCTCATTTTGGATGCCATTCTCTGGGATGTTAAAGTCATCAAATATTACCTCTTCTTCTACGTCACTTTCAATGCTGTTACCAAAGGTAGTGGTGTAACTAGGAGGGACAGGGCTGGTAGCTTGTGTGGTCCTGTCCATAGTTGGTCCCAAATCAACCACCTGAAAAAATACAATTCATAATGTGAACTGCAAAACTTTAAACTGCATTGTTGTTAAATTAATGGAAATGGAAATTACATACATATGGAAGGGAAATAGGCAAGGCTACAATTACATGAAACTGTGTCCTCAGCAAACAACAATACACCCCAAATCAGCTAACCCTGTCGCTGAGACTTCTACAAATCTTGTATTATTTTTGTAGTTCATATTTCATTCTCTGCTTCAGGATAAATTTGAATTTATTTTATTTAGTTAGTTTATTTATGAGACAGGGACAGTGCACAATCTACATTTACCTTAACAGGAGAGATGCACTGTGCAGGTTGTAGCACCAGAGCTAATTTCCACCTGTAGTTCCTGGTGCATGTTTTTAGGTTTAGGTTTAAGAAATATGCAGTTTGAACGAAAATCTAATTTTAAACCACAATTCATTCAGCCCTGCTCTGTAGCCATACCTCTTCATCGTCATCTCTAGCAGTGGGTGCTTTTGGAGCAGAGTCCCTCACGGTGGTCGCGGGCTCTGGGTTTTCTGCTGCAGAGGTTGGTCCAAAGTGCGGGGACCCGGCTGTTGGCTGTGGCTGAAGTGGCTCGACAGGAACAATGTCTCTCCCAAATTGGGGTTCGGAGAAGTTGAGAAACTTCAGGAGTTCAGCCTCTTCTGTGTTGTAAACTAAAAAAAAGACACAAAAGGCATGATTTCAAATATATTTTTTCTTTAGTGTCATTTATATTTTTTTACTCCCACTATCAGGATTTAGTGAAGGATCTAACAGCATTCAAAACACATGAGTCATTTGCCATAGGAATTTTTGACATCTGTAGACTTCTCATAAAATCTCAACTGGTTCACGCCACATCTCCGCAGGTCAAACATCTGTGCTTCTGTGTCTGAATAAACAGCTTCGTGTGACCGATATGACTCAGCCTGCTCCGGTGTTTGTGTTAAAAGTCTGATGGCTACAAAGCAATACCATAATCTCCAGATCCGGAGCCTGAGCCATCGTCTTCATCATCTTCATCGTCAATCGGAAGGTCACCTGACGTCCGCCCCTCCAAGTACAGGTCGTCCAGTGCAGAGGGGAGCTGGGATGAGACTAAGATCTGAAATACAAACAATAAAGATTATTTTTCAATTTAAAAAAGGGAACAAAGCAAAGACTTCCAGCTTCTTTCACACTTGAGCAAACTAGAAACATGTGACTGCCTCCATAGTCAATAGAAAGATGATCGCTCTCTATGACCTATGTGCTGTGAGTCAAAGTCTACAGAGCATGAATTGCATCCAGATTGTAGCCTGCACTATATAGTCACTTTCAGTACAGTTATATATTGTACAGTAACAGGCCTGTTTCATTTGGCTTAGTTAAGTGGGGCTGGCTTCTTGTCTATTAAACGTTTGTCAGATTTGTGCTGCTTCACAGACATGTAAATGAGTTGATGCACAGAGCAGACAGGCAAAAGGATTAAAAATATGTTAAAGGAAAACTTTAAGCAATCCAAACACAAATGGGTGAAACTATAAAACAAAGGCCTAGATGTTTCCCTCCAAAAAATGTATGTTCAAACAAAGCAAGTAACTATCATCAGAAACCTCTTTTGGAGTCTATAATTACAAAATAAAGAAGACTCAGCAGATGTTAGTGGCGAGAGGGAGAAGCCGAGACGCTCATAGCAGATGAATATGGTCTATTGAGGCCTGAAGTATGTCTGGTATGTGTACTATGCTTCCACTAACACAGGTGCTGAAGACCAGGAGAATGAGGGAAAGCAAAAGGACAGAAGGAGAGGCAAGCCTTCTGCTAAAACAGGTGCTGACAACAAACCAAGATGGCCGACAAGTTCCTTAGTGCCAAGTCAGGCAAAAAGAGAATGAAAGTTATTAATAGTGAAAATAACTTAAAAAGAGTTGCATGATGCATTTGGTATTTTATCTTGTACACGGCAGACGTATGTTGTGAGTTAAATGTATATTGCTCAAATAAAATCTCATGAAGCCTTTTTAATTGGTTCCACTGTGGCTTCTCAGATGTCTTGATTTTTATGTGAACCACTGCGACTGTAACAAGAGAGAGATGTAAGACAAACCAGCTGGAGTGTTGTCATAGCGGTGAAACAGACCCAAAAAGGAAAAAAAACAAAAACGAAATGTTGAACTTTATTTTTCACACAAAGACACTGGTCTCACGGTGCCAGCGCTGACTGAAATAGCAGAGGGGGATCTCACATTCCTGCTGTCTTCAACGGGGGATTACAAAAGCAGATGCTCCGCTTCTTGTCTAAACCAAACACATGAGTGCTGCTCAGATTTCTACATAAACACAACAACTGTAAATGGGTCCTCTTCTGTTACTATTAATTTATTTTTATATGTTATCACATCACACCTTGCACTTGGGATCAACGTTGTTGAGACAAATGATAAAATTGTTAAGTGTCTATGGAACAAATGGCATGTACCATTGTTATCCATGGGGTCAGACTGATAGCAAATTAGCTTTGCCATAGCAATTAACAGTTCAAAAGAAAATATTACAATGTTTGAATTATGAAACGTACACAAGAAGCTGAAACTCATGAAGAGAATTTAGGAATAATTGCAGGTGGGATTTGAACTGTTTATCCTGCAGACATCAGGTATCTTAAACGTCCTGATAAAATATTTCATTTAAGGAACATTTTCTGACGTTGTGTAATCCTGGACTTGTTAATACTTTCACAGTTACTGCTACAGCCATTCCAGCACATGATGCATCTGGAAAGAATACACTTCTCAGGAAAATATGCAACAATAGTAAACATCTGGTTTGAATGCTTTGTCATAGCAGCTCAGACACCTCTGTGGAAGAAGAGAGGCAACAACAAGGCTTCTGCTTATTACACTACAGGGAGAGAGGGGGGTAAAGTAAAATATACGATTTGTTCATTGTGGTGCTCACATAAAATGCATAAAAATATTTTACTCAGCCCCAAAAATATTTTTTATTCCACTAACGCTCTAGTAGCAGTATGAGCTCTATGACAGGGATTATTGTCCAGGGGGAAATATGATTGTGTAATCTTTAGATACACATCGGACATCTGCCATCACAGCTCAAACAGTAAAAATTATTATATAAGTAATTATAAAAGAACACTGGAATAATGATATGTTTCTTCTTTTTTGTTAATAGCATGGCAAGATTACTTATAAAAACTCTTCTCATATGCAGAAGATAAATATTATTTGGATGAACAGACCTGTATTGCCACATGTATCTGTATTGGGTAAGAGATAAGACTACCATCACAAGTGGGGTAAAGGGCATTAAAACTGAGTCACCTGAACAACCCACAGCTACTTTATATTTTTATGTTTTTTACAGTGAGTAATGAAAGATATTGAAGCCATTATTTAATTACAAAAAGGACGGTCTGTCTTGGAAAGATGATACATGATTTTGCTCATACAAAACATGTGACTGGTCTTTACAATAGTGAGAGTTGACTGGAAAACTGCCTATGCGCCACTGCAGTTCGGAGCGTGTCTGGACTAGCCCACGGGGACTCAACCTGACTCATCCATCCAGAAAATGACCCAACTACCGGCTCCCAAAGTGACACACAGAAAAGCCTGTTTCAACACTCATCTGATGGACGCAAGCGGCATCAATGACTGACTAATCAGTAGCTCTTAAGTTATTTAGAAACAGTCCAAAATACCATGTAACTTGGCACACCCAGCAATTTAGGATTGGAGTCTGTAACTGAGGAGAGCATTGTAGACAATGATGGGTTGTCCATGAATGAATTCTGATTATTTGTGTGGTAAAAGAGACAAATATTCTTCTTTCAGTGTTCTAACATTATTTGACACACAAGTCTATGTGTGGCACATTGTGGCACCTACGTTTATTACACATTATAATAAACCGTATACCAAGCCCACCATAAGTTTGACAATTCGTAGTCTTGGTCATTCCTCTCACTTCTTGGATAACATTAGTTGTCAGGATAACTTTTTAAATCAATACAAAATGCGTCAGTGTTTTAAACAGTTGAAATGATTAGGTCTTGATGATTCACATTTTAAACCTAACCATCTGTAACTGGGTGAGCAGTGATTTTTATGAATGAGAAAAGTTACATGATTCTCTTCCTTAGATTGGGATTAGAGAAAAAGACTCATTTAAAAACTTCCACAATAAAAGACCACCACACAGATCAAAAATAATCAGAAATCAGAATCTCTTGTCTTTGGTATTTATCCACTCTGGTCAAATTGTAAGTTCCTGCTTCATGTCCCATAAGGCCACTCTCAGGTTTCAGTTCACTCCTTTCCACCGCATATAGTCCATAAATCAAAACCATAGAGGCTTTTTGAGAGGCTTTCTTGGGGGACTTTCACAGTCTATAAATCACACACGCAGGATATATTTGCACTAGTGACAAGGTGCAGATCCATGTGAGCCTTTTAGCTTGTCATTTCCAGGTGTTTTCCAGCATTTCCAGGCGCACACACACAGAGTAAAAACGAGGAAAGCTTTGTGTGTTTTAAAAGTAATAGTTGTGTAGTAGTTGTGTTTTTAAAAGTTGTTTTAAAGCAAGACATATCTGCGAATTTGACATATCTCAGTTTCTGCTAACTTAAAATCACAAGTTAAATCCACTCACATAGAGCAAAGAGAAGAACCGGGTATTTTGTCATTTAAATGGCACTAAGGAAAACAAATCAACTTTAGATGATAATTTGACATTGTTGCATCTCTTTAATAAACACTTGATTAAATTTGCAACAACACATTTTTGATAATACTAAGTTAACATTAAAATAACCACTAGCTTCGCCACACGTTAAATACGTTAAAATCTTAGTGTTTTCTTTTGATTTTAAAAAGAGACAGAATGTGCTTTTATCAAACAAAAACAAAAGCAAAAGCAAAGCTGGTGTATGTTTCATCTGACAAATGTTGGGATAATATCCGTGTAAAAACATTAAAAACGACAAAACTATTTTAAATGGAAGCAAAAATTTCAAGTGTTTTACCTTTTCAGTGAAGAAACCAGCCGCCAATCCCACGAAGACTACCAGCCAAAGATTCCTCATTTCAACTTTCTAAACGTTTTAAAACAAACTGGAAACAAAGTGCTCTAAACTAATAAATACACACAATGAAGAACGGCCGAGGCAGAATAATCCGATTTCCGTCCAGATAAGTCTAACTAAATGTGTTCTCGCTGAAAACTCGCCGCGTTGTGATGTGGAGCTCTGGAAAAGTTGTTTGGTCTGAGTCTGGCAAACAGCGTGGCTGCGTAATGACGTCAACCCGACGTTCATTGAAGAAAAAAGGGGCGTCTTCTTACGTATTCTTATGGAAGGCATGTCCAAAAGCATGTACAGAGAAATCATGAGAGAAATGTACTCTGTGTGCTACAGAGCTCTATTATAGACTCCAGCAGGCTATTGCAAAAGAGGGGAAAAAAAGGAGACCCAGCTGTACTTACTTGTGTATCAATTTATTTAGATGTAAATGCTATATAAATATAAATAATACCAAATCCTGTTTATATAGCATAATACAGGATCACCACTGGATTTTGCATGTATCTAATTGATCTTGATACTAAACTCAAGGTTTTAAAGGTCATCTTACCTGTAAAAATACAGGTGGGACATTTAAACTTTATTAAACATTTATTATATTGATTTGCACCTTTTTTCAAAATAATAAAATCCGATCTTATTAGAGTTATGGGCAGACTGAAAGCCTTTGATGACAGTATTACTATGATTGATTTACCTTCACGTTACTAAAAACAGTCAACCTTAATTTTGCTTTGAAATTTTAGTTACAAGTGCACTTTCAAATATTAAAGCATAATGTTTATATTTTAATAATAAATCACAGTGGATGATGGAGGTAAATGTGATGCTGACCTCTACTGGACTTTATCACAAACAGCAAATCATGTCTACAGTTTGTATGGTTTGACACAGATTTGGTAATGAGGTAAGGGTTAGGTCCTCAGGAGCTCAATGGTGTTTTACAAAGTAAAAATAAGGATCATCTTATTCCACCACCTTTTAGATTTCTTTTCCACACTGGAGGGATCTACAAGACAAAGTAATGTTGTTGTTTTTTTACAATGTGACTGTTACGGATGAATGTATATAGAAAATTAATAAGTTGCATTACCAGTGAAGGCTCTAGATGCCGTCCCAAAAATGAAAGCAGTCTCCTCCAAATTAACCCACTCCCCAAAAACATAAAACCTGTGACGAGCCAAAAAACTCTGGGATCCTGTAGAAATACACAGAACATGTAACATGATGAGGGGGTAAACATATTGAAAAAAGAAACTAACATGTCAAAATTACCTCTTCAAATGATGACTCCAAGTTCATACCAAACGCCACTCCGATCAGGCCGAACAAAGATAGAGAGAATGTGCCCATTGTTAGCTGTAGATTGAGACGCATCATAATATTTCGATGACTATGGGGGAAAAATGTGAATGAATGTTATTTTAGAAGTTTCAACTATTTACATACAAGTACAAAACACTGTAGCAACATACCTGTCCAGATTAATAAAAATAACACTTTCAGAGTCATCTATTAGTCCTTTTAACTCTCTGGCCTTATTCCCCAGCTCTTCTGCCTGCAGAAAACACAATTCATTTTTAATTTAATTTTACAAGTAGTATAAACTGTGAAATTGTCTCACATCACAACGGACAGAACTTAATCATATTATTTGTTACCAAATCTTTGTTTTATTTTTGCCTGCAAACTTTCTTACTCTTTGTACTGTGGGGTGAGATTTGTGAATTTTCTCCACAGTAAGAAGAAAAAAAAAGATAGCAAAAAATATTTTACCTGCATATAATAATTCTCCAACAACAGTTCCATCTCCTCAGCGTGGTCAATACCCAGGCTGCTCTCTTCACTGTAACATAAAACACATATATAATCATGTTAGAGACATCTCTAAGCATACATAAGGAACTTGTTGGGCTTTTCCATTTTAGTGTGAAGTGTAATCGTCTAGATTGAGTTTTTAGTAACATTCAACCCATACAAAACTCTTGGGTCGGTCCACTTGGTTAAACAAAGTTCTTCGATCATCTCATCTTCATCCAAAATCTTCAGCAACGAATCTTTGAAAACCTTTATGTCCGTTTCCAACTCTGACAAGCTAAAAAGGCAAAATTTAAATTAAATTCAATAGTATTGTGCATCCTAATAATGACTGAACAGTTGTGCAGTACCTCTTGCTGTTTTGAAGTAAAACATGCAGCTTGCTTCGGTCGGCAGAGAGAATTTTTGGGTCAACTAGAGATTCCAGTGTGTCCAATATGACAGGCTCAACCTCATTTAGCCGGATCTGGAGAGCGTTTACCTATTGATACACATTCACAGTGATAAGATGTACATTCAGGGTCTGTATATAAACAATAGATACATTTCCATTGCCAAAAAAGTACTTTTATTATAATAAAATCAGATTACATGCACATCAAAAATTAGATAAGTCAAACATCCAAGTGATAATTGCTGGATTTTAGATGACATTCCAGCATTCTATAGGCTATAGATTTTTGTTGCAATATAGCATGGTCTTGGGTCTAGTTAATAATAGAAATGATCAGGTTACGTATTTACCTTTCTGATAATGAATGGCAAAGTCCACTGTAATCAATAGGAAAAATTGTCTCTTGCCCCCCAGGACATCATCACAGATTTTTTTTTTGCTTTATTTTCATCAGGAAGACATGCAGAATTCTCACATGATGTTTTGCTATTTTAATACAATTATCCGATTTTTGGTGCATGTAAACGTACCCGGTCTGTATGCTCACCCGGTGCTGCAGTATGGCCTCCAGAGCCCTGAATTCAAACGGGAGCGAGTACGTCTGAGTGGCCAGCTGTGGGGCGAGCTCCAGCACCAGCCACCTCTCCAGTCCCACCCCTCGAAAGTCCAAAACCTGAAGACTCTCCAGGGTCACAATGGCTTTTAGGTGCTGCAAAAACAAAGAGACAAAATCAGACTTAACATCATCAGAGATATACAAACTGCAGAGCTGCACAATAAAAAATGATCTATACTGCAATATTTGATGACACAAGATCAATATTGCAATAAAAGAAATACAGAGGATTAAGCTGTCCATTGGGGAGATTTTTGACAATTTTTTTTTTTTTTTTTTTTGAGATTACAAGATGTTTAGTCTTTCTTCATTTTGGTCTTGGTTTAGTGTTTATGTCTTTATTTTTACTAGCAAATCATTGAAATTTACATTGTGTTGCAATTTTAATTAATTTTCCATAGGCCTACTGCATGCACATCGCAATATTGTTATAGAAATAATATTAACCACAATTATTATAATATTGTGCATTAATAAATTAGGGTTAGGGTGATAAAAAAAAATATATGCTATCACAACTAGAGATTGACGAGATATATATATATATATATATATATATATATATATATATATATATATATATATATATATATATATATATATATATATATATATATATATATATATATATATAATAATTATTAGTAAACAAGTAAACATTAGACAAGTAAAATAAGAAGGTTTAAACTGTCACATGCATCAATATTAATCCATATTTTTAAGAAATGTTCCTGGCTGCTTTTCCCATTCTGACCTCTGATTTGTCAATATTTGGAGTAGACAAAACCTGTTAATACAACAGCGTTGTAGGTCAGAGGAGTTTCTTCAACTGAAAATCATTCTTGGTTTTGGACTTTTGGAGAAGCAACAAGAAGAAAACAAGGTAACCTGCACATCTAATAATTTGTTTTAGAACTGCATAAGACAGACTTCTAGTGTTAAAAATGTATAATGCTCATGTTTTATCCGTTATGTTAATATGTTCATAAAGTTTTTTCACTACAACCAGTTAAGCAGTAAGTCAGGAACAGTATTTATTGAATGGTGAAAGAAACTAAACATATTTTATTTTGTATTTTATTGCAGCATGGACGGTAGGCTGCTATGGTTATTTTTGCTGGGGAGCCTTTTGTGTATCAGTCAGGCTAAAAACCAAACCTGTCTCACATCGGCCTCCACCTGTGCAGAGTGCATAAATTCAGGCCCAGAATGTGGCTGGTGCATGGACCCTCTGTATAAAACACGCTGCAATACAATGAAAAGGCTTCAAAGAGCAGGATGTACACGCAGTCAAGTGTATAACCCTAGAGGTGAATTAACCATTAAAAGGTATGTTTAAAAAGTATATTTGCACCCATTGGCAAAGCATTAAAAACTGTGTTTCTGATGATTTGTGGTAGGAATGAGCCTGCAACTGGCCACTCTAATTTCCTGGAGCCTCAGCAATTGTCCCTTAAATTAAGACCAGGAGTAAGTCTTGTCTTCACTTTAAAAATCACGACACCGAGACACCAACCGGAGATGATGCTGGAAACCACTGCAGTACCAGAAGCTGTTAATATCACATTCAAGAAAATTTCAAGTGAAAATCCTATGGTTTTTGAGGTAAGTATACTGTAAGATAATGTTAGGTAAAACATTTCAACTCAGCATGTTGACATATTTTTTAATTTCAAAAATATATAATAATAATAATAATAATAATAATAATAATAATAATAGTAATAGTAATAGTAACCATCTTGATAGAGGATTTAACATTTTCTTTTTATTATTAAGGTGAGTGTAAAGGTTGATAAGTGCCCCCGCAATGAAGATTCAAACCAGCCACAAAATAAAACTGGACCCTGGTCTGTTGAGATCAAACCAAGTGGATTTTCACAAAGTGCAAAGTTGGACATAAACTTGGAATGCAAGTATTGTCAATAGTAATAAATTTGCTATAAATTCATTTATTCATTTATTACATGTTTTTCTAGGTCAATGTGAATGCCTAAACAAACAGGAGCCTGACAGCCCTGCATGTAATGGCCATGGCACGCTGGTGTGTAGTGTGTGTCAATGTCAGATGCCCTACATTGGGTCACATTGTGAGATAGACTTTGGTTCTAAGCCTACAACGAGCGACGACTTATGCCGCTCCGGCCCCAGGGCCCCAGTCTGTAGTGGAAGGGGCTTTTGTGACGAGGGCTTCTGTATTTGCCAAACACGCCAAGACCCAAATGAGATGTATTATGGTCAATTCTGTGAATGCAGCAACTTTAACTGTCCATATAACAATGGCAGGTACGAAACCCTTAAAATAATATTAACAATAGTAATTAGCAAATATGTTAAGCGACATACCATTCTAAACTACCTAAGTTTAATGTCTTCTCTGTCAGCACAAATCAAATGATTATTTGATTATTTTCTATTCATGGGTTCAGCTTTCTGTAATATGCAACATTTTGAGGACTTTTTCCATTCAAAAGATCTAATATTTTATTTTTAATTGTTAATTTCAATGGCAATTGTCATATTTTTCTGAATTCATTCTGAAACCCATGGATAGATAAAAGTGCTATTAGGCATGATTGTTGTCAGTTGAAATTCTGCAAAAAATGTTGATGCAACAAAATGCAACGAACAATGCAACAAAATGAATATGGCAAATTTGTGGATCCAAAATCATAAGGTTCAACACGTGGACTAACTATGAGGCAACAGAATGCCTAATGTCATTTGAAACCCAACAGTACAGTAACAGCAACAGTAACAACATTCACCTTCATGTAGGCCTTTATATTGACTTATTGATGATATATTGAACAAGAACTTTAGGGGCTCAATATTTATCATGTGTACTATTTTTTTTGCACTAGTGGGGAACTTTTTGAAATTTTTCTCTACTCTCTCAGCTCACGTTTTCAACAATATTGTACATTTAAAATAGTTTTGTTTTTAATTTTGCTGTAGGGTTTTGTGGCATGATCTCAATAGTATCATTTATCGTCTATATTTTCTTCAGCAATATATCGTACTTCTAACTTTGTTATTGTGACAGGCCTGATCATATAATTACTTTATTTAACAGGATCTGTGGTGGACGGGGGATGTGTCAGTGTGGACAATGTGTTTGTGAGAAGGACTGGATGGGTGAAGACTGCAGTTGTGCAATGGACACTGCTCCTTGCATGGCTGAAAACCAGATGATTTGTAGTGGACGGGGTATATGTGACTGTGGGAGGTGTAAATGTGAACTCCCTTACACTGGGCCAACCTGTGAGTCCTGCCCTACTTGTCCAAACAGGTGCCAAGAGTATGCGAGCTGTGTTGAGTGCCGAGTGTTTGGAACAGAAAGGTATAGAATATGATGGATATTTATTTGTTTGTTTTGTAAACTTGAATGTAAAATATTGTAAAATATTAATTCTTATTGTTTTTAGATGTGACACAGAGTGCAGTGACTACACTGTGACACTAGTGGACACCAACGATGATGTACCCACACCTCTATGCAGAATGATCAGCCAAAAGGACAGCTGTGTTTTCCATTTTTCTTATTCCAGGTCCTCATCTAGTGGCCAACTGACTGTGGCAAAGACTAAAGAATGTCCTCGTCCAATGTTCACATAAACCTGTAAAATTTAAAACTCATTTAAATTGAAACAAAAAGTATAGTTCTGTATAGTTAAATGACCCTTTGATGATGCTAATTGTTTAAGATAATGCTCTCTGCTACGCCAGTGTTTTTGACCTTAGCTAATATGTTTTGAAATGCATTTCTTGTAATAATTAATACAAGTGTTAATATTTATGTCTTATCTCAAATGTTTATGCTCCTGGTAGGGCTGGGCGATTTCCCCTCCAAAAAAAATCTTCGATTTTTTAATAAAAAACTCGATTCACGATTCACGATTCGATTCGAAACCAATTCTAAATTACGGACGTTGTGGGACCTTTTTTGGGCAGGAGCACCTCTTTCTCGCCGTCTGTTTCTGTCGCCATGTTTGTTTGTGCATGTGATGTTACTGGGGGGCGAGAGAAACGCACTGCAGGAAGTGCAGTACGGAAAGCCTCGGGTCTTGGCGAATGTAAAAATGAAATGCATGCGCTGTGCGCTTGGAATATAAACTGTATGGGGACAGGGGATTAAAAAAATCTTTAAACTCGAGTTTCAGGAAAAATGAATCGATTTGACCTGCCAACTCGATTTTTAAATCGTATCGATTTTTTGCACAGGCCTAGCTCCTGGAAGTGTGAGCTGAATGGAATTCTGATTTTAAACCAAATTGCAAATCTTTTTTCAGCCCTATGCGTGATCTTATTGTGACAGATGATACCTCCATTCTGATGATGATACAGTTGTTCCTGGCAGTGAGGCTTGTGCTGTGCTGAAAGCGGAGATCTCGGGCCTGCAAACTCAGCTCCTGACAAAGCTCGGTCTTCTTCTTTTCTGAAACAAATAAGAATTACAGTTTAATGCAGAAAATGACGATAAATTATATTACTCAATAATAAATGCACTTGGCATGACTTACCAAATGTTGTGACATTTCCTTCTTGGTCAAATCTCATCTGTAATACAATTAAAAAAACAAAAAAAACAATAGGCAGCAAAACATGTAGAATTAAACAATTAGTGATGTGAGCTTTACACCGCAAATAAAAATTATAGGATAGGATCTGTTGTCCGAATATCCCCATATAGTTGAAATTAATCTTGGCTTTTCTTATTATTTTGTTCTTACCACAACAAAGGTAGGAGCCACACTGGAGGGAGAAGCTTCAGACCCTGCATGGCGAATGGGGCAAACTGTTGGAACAATGTGTTAATAGTTATTAAATTACATGGAATTCAATGCATTTCTAGATGTTATGATTTTGCATTACCCCGCCAAGCAGCCCCAACTCGCAGCAAGCTCCTCTGAACCTGCCAACTAGAATATGAATCCAGTTGCTGGTTGATGGTAAAAGACCTTTTTTGACAGTGAATCCTGCACGGTCCCTGTTTATTTTCATGTAAAGTGCTAAGCTTCTGTGAGGGGGCAACTGGTCGACCTTTTATGACCAAAGTTCGTATCCCACCCAAAGTCAGAGGTCTAGAAACATAATGTGAATATTGGTTTATACTCAATTGTGAATAAGTCCTTAAGCACGTCCTGCATGCAGAAAACAGCATCTTCATTCCTCACTGTGTATTTGTAGTCCTTTTACTAAAGAAAGCCTTTAGATCAAACAGTGATGCTTCTCATGATATTTAATGCCCTTCTCTTTGGTGACATTGTTGGACATCAAGGTTTAACGTTGTAAAGAAGTGGCAGGATCCTGTGAGTCCAGACGTCCTGGTCCAATTTTAACCAAGCGTCTTGGGTTCCTTTACAATCCCGAGGAAAAAATATACTTTGCACTTGCGTTGTCCTACTTTCTTAACTTTTCTTCCTGCTGTCATTGCTGTTGCCGAACATGTTTGTTAATGTGCAGCTGCTAAAACTCCTTTGCGTGACTCTAAATGCACTGACAGGATACGGCGCATAAAACCGAAGAATAAACTCTTAAAACAAGTCAGATCCAGCCGTGGGATTCATGTTTACATCCTGAAGAATAAGATCCATGGTCAACACTAGCATGGAGAAAGAGAAATGAGTGCGACCATGATGCACCACGCGGGGCAAAGATCGTCTATGTAAGAATAAAGTAAGAGCGTCACTACGCAAACAATTAAACGCAACCATGAACGTAATCTTATACTTACATGTTTTTAATCGCCCATTTGTATTTAACGTATCTATGTAGCCTACTTTGTGTGAAACTGCAGTGGTAGATGTGGCTGCAATAGCTCATTTATTTTTCACTGGTAATGATTAATGAATACAGCAAGGCGTGGATAAAAGCCAAAAAATAAAAATAAAATAAATATGTGCCCAAAACAGAAGTTGCACGTCTAATAAAATAATAAAATCAAAATACAACGTGATATTACAAACTGAGAAATTCAAAGAGCAATGTAAAAATCAGCATCAGCACCACCTCCTGCATAGGGATGCAGAAACCGGAAGGATGCTGTAGGAGGGAGGAAGCGTTGTCGTGTTCAGCTTTAGAGGCAGTATTCACTCTTCATTTTAGTTGCAGACTATATCTATATTCATATTTATCCATGTTTCCATCTTGTTATTCCAAACCGTCAGGGAATGGCGGGAAGAAGAGCTCGTGGGCTAAGCTTTTGCTGGGTGTGTTTGTTGTGTACATGCTACACACCGCTTGGCTGCTCTATAGTTTCCTCAACAACAAGCCCTGCGACGGAGGAGAGCACTGCATCACCTCCTACCTGGCTGCAAGACCCAGACTACAGGTACAGTTGTGGGTTTGAGTAATAAGATTGATATGCATGGACCAATACTCTATTCATTTACTGTTGAGGAAGTCACATGGCTACTTGCTTTTTCATTGTTTGGGGATAATCTAAAGATGCTTTCTTTAACTTTTTCAGATGAGTGTATTCACTTGTCTCATACCAGACAACAGCCATCTTAACCTTGCTCTTAAAGTTGACCCGTTCAATCCGCAATCTTCATTTGAAAGGTTAGTCAAAAACACGTTCAATAGTATCAGTTTTGTATCAGCATTCCTCATTTTATGATTTTCTGCTCTTCAGACAGGTTGCAGTGTCAGTACCAGAGGAAACCCGGGCAAACGGTAGCTTGTATGCTGTGGTCTATGTGCACAAAGCTGGAGTTTCCCCTCTAGAAGACAATAGAGAGGTCCACTACTCAGCCAAGCTCACCACCTACTTCACTGCCACAGCATCAGAGGAGGTAATAACATGATAGTTCACTGCAATGTTTCTCAATTTGACCATTATCTTCTTGGATCAAAGATTTTTAAACCCATGTGTCATGAAAAGAATGTTAAAAGAAGACAGAAGAAATATTATTGAATTTATTTTCCCATCAGAGGAGGACTTCACGGAAACCAAAGCCTGTATCACACTGGAGACCCCATCTGTCCGTTATAATGATGTCTGAAAGTTTCTCATTCAATAAAGGAGGAGTTCCCAGTGATGTGCGCCGCTTCATGAGAGTGTAAGTGTAATATTTAAACAGTGCAGTACAAAAAATAAAATTACTTTTTAAATATGCTTCTCCTGTGTAGCTCTAAGAATGAAAGACAAGTCACTTACCTTCCTCTTCTGCTGGTGAATGAGCTCAGCTTCAGAGTCAGAGACCTCATGGTAGGATATCAGTGCAACACTATCTTTGTGTTCAATGGCAATAATACAGCATTAACCCATAACACTGCAGGAAATCAACAGCAGCTCAGTGCAGCTCCCTCTCACTGTGTCCTATGAGGGCATCTCTTTGAGGAGATTTAGGTTTTTTGTCCAATTACAAGACATGGTTTATTCCCTCCGACAATTTGGTGAGTTATTTAAAACTTGTAATTAGTTTTATTGTAGACCTCTGCATATCCCTTTTTCTTTTTAGGCTTTACAGAAGAAAACATTGATGAAATTAAAGAAAAACTTGTGGGGTCAAACCTCTATCTGTTAGTGCTGACTGCACTCATCACATCTCTCCAAGTAAGAAACATTTTGCAATGGCTCATAACATAAACATAAAAATAACCACTGACTTGTTTGTCCAGCTTGTATGTGAATTTTTAGCTCTTAAAAATGACATAAGCTCATGGAGGGGGAAGAGCAGCATGGCAGGAGTGTCCCGAAAAACTGGTGAGAAATCAGCTGAAAATTTAAATTATATTTTGCATTTGCTGTGCTACTAACTTCATTCATTATATTATTATTATTTTGTATCTAGTTCTGTGGCGCAGTTTCAGTACATTACTGATCTTTATGCATCTGTTGGAGGAGACCAGCCTCCTGGTGCTGATCCCCATTGGTCTGGGAGCATTTGTAGAGGTACAAATAGTATCGCTCACATTTATTTATTTGAATGACAGATAAACACATTTGTTAATTGTAATGTTTAACGTCGTCAGGTGTGGAAGGTCTTCAAAGTCTATAAAATCAAACTGCAATGGAAAGGTTTAACTGTAAGCATTCACACCGAGAGCCACATTCAAATGTATTTGTGTCTTTCTAATAACTTTGACAAATATCAGGTAAACAAAATGGACGATGAAGAAAAGAAAACTGTGGAGTATGATACACAGGTATGTTTTATTTTTCCCCATATCTGTGTTGTGCTCATAGTCATGTTTTAGCATAATTATTTCCACAGGCTTCCAGATATTTGTCCTACTTGGTCTATCCACTGTGTATCAGTGGAGCTATTTTCTCACTGGCCTACTTACGACAGAAGAGGTGGGCTGTTCAAATTTCTAAAATTTTAAATCATTTACATTTACAACATTAATTTAAGTCTGATTTCAATATTTCATGTCTTTATGTTTTTAGTTACTCTTCCTGGTTACTTAACACATTGGTGACTGGTGAGTAGCTTAAATAGAATCATATTCATGTTACTGATATTAGTTGCCATGTTTTCTGCTGGAATTTAACCTGTGTTATCTCAGGTGTGTATGCGCTGTGCTTCTTGTCCATGGCTCCACAGCTCTTCATCAATCACAAGGTGTATTTGTCTGCTGTACTTTAATCCAACTGTTCTAGCAATTAGCTTGTTATGAATTACCAACAGTCATAAGACATGTTTTACATCTTTAATTTTCTTCTTTTTAACCTCTCAGATGAAGTCTGTGAGCCACCTGCAGGGGGCAGTGTTGGTGTACAGAGTGAGTACATTTCCTTCTACTAAAAGCTTTATAGTCAATTTGTCTATACACTATAATAATGATGTCTGTTTTTAGGTCTATCTCATTCAACTTGTGTTTTTATTAATATAAGGATGTACCTGACCATTGTCCAGCATAATGCATGAATCTTATAGAGCGCTTTTATTTACTGTACATGTCATTTCATTTTGATTATCAGAAAACAAACAAACGTAAATACAAGCCCCAACAAATCTATACATGTGGGACTATTGTAGAAAAAGCAGAAGAATGAGCACTATCTGGTTGAAATGCATCAGCATGTCCCTATAGCCATAATAAATGACTTTTACTTCATGCCAGAGTGGCTTGGATCTCCTTCTCTCTTTCTTAAATCTATACATACATGACCATGAACAAAAGGAACAGGAAGGGAAATCTTATATACCCTGCCCCATATTTATTTTTTCCCCACGGTTTACAGTTTCAGCATTACAGCTACCTGCCTTTGGATAAACAGAAGTGTGGCTACCAGTCTGCCCCACATAACCTTTATTTATAACTTTTGCAATTCTTCAAAAACTGACTGAAATAAGATTTATCGAGCAGTTGCTTCTTTTAGTGTAAATATTGGCCTAACTGCATTCTGTTTTGCAGGGAATCAACACACTCATATCAGACCTGTGCTACGCCACCTCCTTTTTCAACCCTTCCCTGTCCCTCACTTCTTCTCACCAACTCTGCTGCTTTAGAGATGAGCTTTTCCTTCTGCTTTATCTCTACCAGCGCAGGTAAGAAGCATGCAAAGCATTACGTAACGGTGGAACTCACACAGACACAACATTTTTATGCTTTTTTTTTACCCGCTTGGTCCCAATCAGGAAATACGGCTTAAAATCCAGAAGACGAGACTCTGGGACACAAAGCAAGAAACTGAAAACTCAATGAGGTCAAAATAACTGGCAGGGGATTAGCCAATGAAAGTTATTTAAAAAGCAACAACCATTTGATATCACTGCATTTTACATTTCCAGCTTTATTTATGAAAAATCCACTATATAATTCTCAGTGCTTGGTTAAAGTTAAGGTTAAAATATGTTAAATATTCTTACCATCATTACTAGGGTGGCCACCAGAAAGCACACGGGGGGTGGACTGAGCTCTTTAACTGCAATAACAATATATGAGTTTCAGTTTTTATCAGTTGTAATGAGACAGATTACAACCCTGAAAGGCAGTACACCCAAAAAGTTCTGATATATTAGTATGTATATCTCACTTTTTATTATAATTCATGTGGCATTAATGAAAAATTGGAACATTAAGTAAGTGGGATGAGGGACAGGGGCTTAAATAGCATTGCAGGACAACCAAAAGAGGGACAGGTAGTCACCCAATCATTACATTTCATGGAGTCATGATTTACTTTGTACAAAAACTGCATGTAAAAATGTCTGCAATTACTGACTAGACACTATCTTTCTTTGTGAACTGGAATATGTAAATAATTTCAACTGTTGCATTTGTTCTTTGAAAATGGTTTTCCCTTGTTACATCTGTAACAAGAATAAAAAATAAAAGGCTCTTACAGCGAGGTGTGTCTCTATGTTCTTTAGTCATAGTAGTTTCTGTTGAACCAGTATCTAATTTAATATAGTATTTTGGTATAAATATATTTTAAGGGACACATGCCAATGTGCATTGTGCGTTGTACATTGGGTGTGTCCTGGGTGTGTGGTTTTGCATTCCATTGTTTTACATTGGGCTCTGTCATCTAGGAATTACCTGTCGTATATCTCACAATCTTTTCAGAGCATGTTGAGATGTAAGTAATATTCCATAAAAATAATGTCTTTTCATGTGATTTCTATATGACTAAAACTTATCTAGTTATTTTTAGTTTATTTGTTTATTTATCAGGGACAATGCACATAAAAAAAAAAAACGTGTACATGACAAACACAAAAGAGGAAATATGTTTGTGCCAGATTATTGCAAAATTGCTATTTCCAAATAACTATATTGTTACTATATTGTATAATTTTTTGTATTAGCAATTGGAATATGCATTAGGACTGTGCAAATTGTTTCAAATTGTCAATGATCAGCTTGAGACTTTTTAGATGAGAGATCTACAGGCAGTAAAGCATGCAGTTTGGAGCAGAGTTCAGATTTTGAACAAATCAGTTATACTAATATCAGTGTTAAATGGCATTTGTTTTTGTTTATCAAATTATGACTGAAAGCAACATTCATTTGTTTTGAGTAAAAACAAAAAACGAATCACCATATTTTCCATGCTCAATACAAATATAACACAAACATAAATCTGAACAAAAGTATCCCTGTGCAGGCACATGACAACATCTGGCACCTGAGCAGCCTGTGTGTCTGTGATTGACAGAAGATAAATAGAGAACAAGTATTTGTGAAACCAAAGCAAGCCTTAGGAATGCCCTGTCACCTGAGCACATGAGCACAGACACATTTGTGAGATGTTTTGTGGTAGATGCCAGCGCTATAGGAGATGGGTGGAACTGCTGTGTGGATAAAGAGCGTCTGTAAAACAAACTCGCCAAACCGCACTCACCACACGCTCTGGTCGACAGCACAAGGCAGACAGGTGACAGCTGGGACCGGGACTAGAACCATACATCAGTGGAAAATGCTGCTCTTCCTCATGGTCCTCAGCCTCTTCTTCACCCCAGGTACGTAACACTGATGACTGCAAGGATCAAGACAGCTATTCCATCTGGATTATACACTATGCATCACCTGTCCATACAGTGGTCCTTCAAACAGCTTATTCTGTCAAAAATGGTTTCAAAATGTGTATATCAATATTTTTTGTTTTGTGCTACATTGCAGTATCTAGTGTCTATTTGGCATTCATAACCTCTGTGTTCTTTTTGTATTGGTGTTTCTGAAACACAGTAGGTTAATAAATGTTTAGTTATTGCATCACTGAATAAAATACATTTAAATGAAGTAATCAATTTAAATAGGCCAACAGTGGAAAACATAATGAACACAAAGTTTTCCTGTTTTCTTGTCTTTGATAATATTTGATTATTGATAATTTTAGATGTAAAAAGTCTCAACTTTTTGTATATTTGTACTGCACTTAAAATATTGCATGATGTAAGATGAGTTTCAGTATAGAGACTAGCTTAACATGTTTGAGTAAAGCTTTGAATCACTAGTGGCAACTCCCAGTCGTATTATGTCTTCCTACTACAATACATTGTCACAGCCATAATATGTTTACTATGTCTTTTATCTTTAGCACTACCACTTGAGTGCTATGTCTGCAGTTCCACAACCACAAACGCTGCATGCAACCAGAACACGCAGAAATGCCAGACCATCCATGACACGTGCATGACGACGGTCGACATCCTTGGTAACAAAAAAACTATAAATAAATTTACAAATAAATAAGAACATTAAATGCAGTCAAAGGTACTAAATAAGTGTGTGTGCATGTGTAGGTTCTGCAAAGGCGATTGTAAAACAGTGCGCCAGTAAAGCCACATGTAAAGGAGCAGCATCCTCGGCTTCAACAGACTCAAATGGAAACGGGAACATAGTGACCTGCTGCAGTGCCTACAACCTGTGCAACTACAGTGGAGCAGAGTCAGTACATGTTCAAATTACACTTCTAAGTCTAACTGGAGGGTTACTGCTACTGATACTCCAATGACCACCCAAATAGAGAGAGGAGGCTTATATGAACTAGAAGACACCACTGTAAATAAACTAAAATAATATTAACACCAAAATGTAAATATGGCTAAAGCTTATGTCACATGTAAACACTGTATAATATGCACTTATTTAAATAACTTTCAAAAAAATAAAAAATATATAATTTGTTGATGTTTCATGATTCATTTTTAAGTTAAGAGACTAATTTTCTTGTTTGAAAACTGTAAATTTGGTAAATAACTGAAATGTATTACCCAAAAATCAATCAAGAAATATAATTTATAAATGGTTTATGATCATTTATGTGTGAGTACTAAGCTCCAATTAAACAAAAATGACTATTGTAATATATTTTAGTATTATTTTATTTCATTTTTTTCCTTTTCGACAATATGGCCGGTCCAGCCCCGAAGACAAAATAAAAACCAGTGTTTACAAGTACGAGTTCTGTACAATTGACCAGTGACGCACACCAGTTTAGCTTACAATATAGCAACATTAGCAGATTTACACAACAGTTAAAATAGATTGTGTTTAGTTTATACACATTTTAACCCACTGATATCCAGATGCGTAACCACTGAGATTGCAGCAGAAACATCTGGGCAGAACAGGGTAAAAATGGTTTCAGATTTTGGTGCTGTGCAAATATGCTATTCACCATCACACCAGTATATCATGCTATACTGGCACATATGTTCCACCTGTACAGTTCACAAACAGTCTGTCAAAATACACAAAGAATCGTGTGCTGTGCGATCATTTCAGTGATTTGTGTCTCACAGACAAGTTCCAGTTTTGTGGCTCCACATTTGATGTGTGATGTTTCCCTGTTGTTTTGGTGATTCAAGGCAGGGATAGTTGGGTTCACCTGATGTGGAGACATTTAGCACAAGGGTAAGACTGTGGTACCTGGAGCTTTCTTTGGGAGACATTAGCAGATACTGAGCCTGTATATGTCAGTGGCACCAAACAAGATATAAAATTGTGTACTTAGATAAATATAAAGTGGCTCATGGTAATACATAGTGTTTTCAGTACAATCGGCCCTGTACTTGAGTGTACTGTAGTTGCAATTAGCGCTGTTCAGTTTAAAAAAAAACATTTATATACTGTCAAATGTTAACTTATATGAGAAATATCTGACTTTATGTTTTGTGGTTCACATTCCAAACCCATTATAGCAGTGATTCTCAAACGTTTTACATCAGTACCACCTAAAACAATATTTGGCCTTCAGAGTACCATCCCATGTAATACAGGATTATTCTAGGTATTAACTATGGCTAAACCACACTACACCATGTAGGATATACTAGTTGTAAACTAGCCCAGAATTCATAATATAACTGAACTGCAGAGGAATCCATGTATCAAATGGAGGAGCTTGTGTACCATTGTACCATAGTTTGAGAAACACTGCATTATAAATAAGATTGAAGCAATAATTGTAATCACGATTAAATTGTACAGCCCTAATTGCAATGAAACAGTATATGATGGTGCATAAACCATATCCTCACTTAGGAAGACTGTCAGACAATGAGCAGCTGGAGACCAGGATAAAGTTGGTTGAGAGGAAGCCAAGAGTGTTTTTTTTTTTTTTCTGGTAGTGCGTGAAAAGTAGACTGGCCTGCTTTCCTCTGCCATCTCCTGTTCTGTCCATCTCGTCCTCTGCAATTTCTGTCTATAAATAAAAACCAAAAGATGGATGGAGAGAATACAGGAACAGCAAGGACAGTTTTGAATTTCATCCACGCGGCAGTTTGAGATGACGGGCTCAAGGCAGACAGGAAATTTGACTGGCTTGATCCAGTCAGTGAATTCTGTAGTGGAGGCATGTTTGCAGACAACAAAAGAAATCCAGTAAGGACATCTCATGCAGATCCAATGTGGTTAAATTAGGTTCATGATCATGGCTTTTAAAAAATTCACATTGTAGATAGACGTTCTTCGGTGTACACCTGTGATCCGATGATTTTGGCTCATTTTAGGTTATATCCAGAGAGTTAATAAAAATACCAGATAAATTCACTCTAGCTCCTTTCTGTGTTCCAGTCCAACCAGAGTCAAGCTACCAGGCCCCTGATTTAGGAGGTTTTCGACTGTTTGTGTGATATATAAAGTCACAGTGGAGAAGTGTATTCTTAAAGTTAATGCACAGATCTGTCAACGATTCTTCACAGACTATATCAAAATATAAGCCATAGTTGTCTCCTACAGCGGAGCATTCAGCTTCATTCTCTCTTTGCAACAAGAGTCCAGGAGTCTTAAGCGCCACCATTGTCCAAGATGTCCTTTAAATAGAATACAAAGTCTTGCTGATTACGCTTTGTCAGGGCTAGTGTGGGCGGGACTGGGCCATCATCTTGAGCCGTGATTGGTCGATGACATCAAGCAGGTTCTTGGCATCAACAGCAAGTGCATGGGCTGCTGTCAGCATCTGTTTCTTGTAGTCCTGCTGAAGACTGAAAGCAAGAGTATAATTTAGTCCCCAAATGTGATATATCAAGTTATTAATTTTATAAAAAATTTAATTAAGTTTATAAAATTTGCACTCACCTCGTCATCACATATTGCTGGGCTAACTTCATCTTCCCTATGAGCTCTGCCAAGTCAGAGTTCAAAAGCTTTTGTGCCATCTCAATCTATAAATGAAAATGTGAACATTAATTTAGCTACTAGTTCAAAGAAAATAAACCAGATTAAAGATAATCCGGTATGTAAAATGCACCTCTCTGTGTGTGCTGGCTGGGAGTTGAGGAAGTGTCTCATCGACTGTGGCCAATAACGTTCTTAATGCAAGGCCGACATCCTAAAACACAGATCAAATTACTCAAAACATCCCATTTAAACATTGCAGACTGCATAAATTAAAAAGAGAGTAAGTACTCTAGAGGACTTTCAATTATTCATGTGATGAAAGCTGGATTTTCTAATATTCATATCTCACATGCATTAATTAAAACCTGCTGACAGATGTAGCTCTGAAAAGTCAGGGTCAACTAACTGCTTGAAATCCTTTACAGAAAGCTAAGCATATTACTCCAAGCACTTCAGTTCTGTTACTGCGCACACCCACTTACTACATCTATGCCAAATCAAAAATAATTGTGCTACAGTTACCTTGACCATGGGCACGTATTCCTCTGGGGGCGCTGGTTGGATTTTGCTGGACATTTCGATCACAGCCTTTACCAGTCCTGTCACATTCTCGTAGACTTTGTCATTGGAGCGGTCCAGGTTGGCTGTGGGAGGAGGGCTGATCTCCTGAGGCTGCAGCTAAAGAGGATAAGAGCAGCAATATGAAACAATGTATTTGATATAGTCTGTAAATGTTGCAATAATTAATTTTTAACGACAAAGTTTTACATAAATACAAGTTAATGGGTTAATAAATAGATAAGGGAGTGAACTGATAAATAGATGAATGGGTGAGCACTGAGGTTAGTTTCATTGTAGTATTAATGCATGTTGTGTCCATTAGATGGCACTAATGTATTGCAAGAAACACACACACACACACACACACACACACACACACACACTATATATATATATATATATATATATATATATAATTTCAAATTTCCCATTATTCAACAGAAATACATTAACTAATACTTTCAACATCAAAGAACCATCAACACAGTGTGAATGCGGAATCAGATAAAGCTGAAAACGTAATAATCAATATGGACAACGATAAAGATGTGATTTGTTTGATGTGAAGAGTGACAGGAGAAAAGGTGTGAGGTGTAACTGGACAAGACGTACAGTAAACACACATAGATGTGCTGCTTACCCGCCAGGGCTAGGGTCAACAGTAAGTGCAGGAGGGGAGAGGAGGGACAGAGTGCATCCATAAAAGAGATAGAAGTAAACATTAAAACATGCACTGTGTATATTTAAACCATACACTATACAGCTATGTGATTAGTGGTAGTTGTTGTTGAGGTGTATTAATAAGGTAATATTGTACTGCAATATATATGAGGGTTTTGAATATGTGTGGTGGCATTTCTCTTGGAAAAAAGCACCTTCACTCCATCGTTGTAACTGTCTCCAGTATTCACACAGGCCAGACCACCCACTTGACTTTGGGCTCCGGGTCGAGGGGGTTTCTTTGGGGGAGCGGGATGTTCTGAAGATAAAAAAGGGAAATTAACAAGCTAGTATTATTACTAAACCAACAAACTATAAAAATTAGATTCCATTTTCCATTTCATTTCCATTTAAGTTAACATATCATGCTGTATTGAAATATGCATTGATATCTGCTAACAAAGGCGTCAGACTGTAAAATAATAGGGCCGTTTCAGTGTATTACCTGCTTTGCCCACAGGCTGGTATATGTGCTGGTTTCCAGTCTGTACAAACAAACAAACAAACAAGTCACACACAACAACAGACTTCACAGGAAATTAAAAGTTCACGGCAAAAAACACAAGTTGTTTCTGAAAAATGTAGAGAATCCAGTTTAATTCTCCTGTCACAGGGCACCAGGTCTCAGTGCATCTCCAGCTGTCAGGAGATGAGGAGTCAACTTAACTTTTCAGTGGTGTGTGGTCTGGAAAGCTTTGAGAGAGAGAGAGAGTAAAACTACAACCTGACACTGGCACTTTCTTTTCAAACAATTTCAAGGAATATAAAATAAAGACACATTTATGCCCACTAGCTACAACTATATTCTGGCATAAAATATACACATCACAAATCTCTAACACTTGGTGTCAAAAGAGCAGTAGAGGTTCACATGCCCAAAAATACCAACATTTTTCACACACACTCAACACACAAACAAGGGTGATTTTCCCACCACAAACCACAGCCATTCAGTGGAAGGAGGAGGACAAGCAGAGATGAATTACAGAGACAGAAATATCTACCCTATGGCAACTTCTGCAACAGCCTCTGCTGGCATGAGGCAGACAGCAACACTGTTGTTTGGATCACTAGATTGCTACTTTTGCAAAAAGTTACATATAGCTTAGCCCAACAATGTAATTTAGTGCTTGCCAAATGAAACACATTCAGAGAATAAACAGGAGAAGTAAAGCTTAAAGTAAACCATAAAAAGTATAAAGATATTTTTAATTGTAGTTCTAATATCACATTATGAATTTAGGCATACAAAATATAAACAAAAGTTAGTTTACAATTTTGCCAAGACAACCAATGATGCTATGGGAATCCACTGACCCTGCACCATGTACGGGTCACTTCCTGTCCCGCGGTCATTAGCCTCTGCTCTAATAAAAACAAACATGTCACACACTGTTGCTGCTTCAATTAGTCCATCCAAAAATGTTGATTTCTTTTCTTGGTAAAATCAACTCTTGTCATATAAATGTGACCAATTTACATAAAAATCCATGACTTCAGACATCAGACACTTACTGGTGGCTGCAACCCTCCATCTTCTCTGTCCAGACTCCCTCTAGAGCTCCTCGTGTCTGGTTTCTAAAAAACACAAACATTTCATCAAACAAAACAAGAAAAATCAATTAAACAAAGTGTTCATATGACAAATGTCAATAAGAATCATATTAAATTGATGCCTTTGAAAATTTTAAAGAACAAAAACAACTTAGAATTTGCATTTAGGTGCAATAAAGCATTAAACATTAAAAGCCACTTTTTAAAACAGTACAGCTGCATCTTTGCATACATCTAAACTACACTCAAAGTCAGCGATCCCTACCAGTTTTCCAAGACAGGACTTAAAGACCAGCATCTCCAGAATGTTCATCAAAAGTCCTTGATACAGAATGAATCCAAAATGAATGTTTTAATTGTCTATGGCTTTTGTTTGTTTATTCCTATTGTCATCTTCTCTATGTCAAATCTGCAACAGTTTCATCAAGAGATGAACCCTAGCTCCTTCCCTCTGCACTCTTATGCTGCATGTGGCTTTAACTCATGGAAAGAGACAAAGAGCAGAGGAGGAGGAGGAGGAGGAGGGATGGTGCTGCCCATAAAACTGGAGTCTATGAACGAGTCCTGTACTTTTTTTCACAAACCCTCCTTTCTTTCTCCTTCCTTTTTCACTCCACGCTAAAGTGACAATCTTATAAAAACCAGCCACCCCTGAACCACAGGGCTCATGTGCGAGGCCATACACATTGCTGTGCTTTTCAGTAATGTGAGTGCTGTCAGTTTGTGGTTGTGGGTCGAGCAGGCTCTTGATTGGTCTGTCAGATTCTCCAAGCCTATCATTAGGCTGGAATTCACACAGGCCACACCTGCCTGCAAACTCTTGCTGTTTCACACATACTCCCAAAGAAGCCTTCAATCAAAACAAATGAAAAATTAACAGCCCCCCTCTGTTCAGCTTTATTCCGCAGTGTTCTTAACACTATCTCTTCCTGACAAGATGCAGATGTTTTTCATTTATAACAATGGAAAACTTGTCATGACTTAAAACATAGCACAGAACGGTATTGATGCTTAAGTATTTCCTTTTGCTTATTATACTATAAAATGTATACATACATGACAAAACATTTTCTTACTTATGGAATATAAATTATATGAAATGCCTGCATGCATGGTCTTTTACTACACAAAACAAGACTGAACATGTAAAAAATATGCATATATTTATTCCCTGTTCTTAAAAGGTACTGTTTCATCTCTACTTCTCTGGGATTCATAAAACCGTAGTTAAATGTGTAACTTTTGTTTTATTTATTGTACATATCCATATAAACCATTTAATTGTTAAAGTATTATAGTTATTACCTATTATTATTTCATTATTATCAGTTACTTGTTTCTTTTCCTATTCTTGTATGATCTGTGTGTGTTACCAGCAGCCTCTCCTCCTGCTCGAGCCACCTCTGATCCTCCTCCATCTGCTGCTGCTGCATCATCAGCTGTTCTTCCATTAACAGACACTGAGGGCCTACACACGGCTGCATGTCTACTGCCCTGTCCTACACACAAACAAACAAAACAAAACACAAACAAAATGTGCATGCAACACAAGACGCAACAGACATCATGCACACAACAGCAACACATGGAGACAGACACAAACACCAGACTGATGAAAACTCAAACGATAGAAATTAAATTAAAAAGCATAACTAAGGAGGCTTTCACACTGGTTTGGTCCTGGTTTGGTCCTGGTTTGGTCCTGGTTTGGTCCTGGTTTGGTCCTGAGTTTAGTCCTGGTTTAGTCCTGAGTTTAGTCCTGGTTTAGTCCTGAGTTTAGTCCTAAATAATGCCCAAGTGTGAACACTAAAAACCAGGCTTGATTCTTACCTCAATGGCAGAGGCCCACACAGCCATGTCCTGTCCGTGAGGCAGAGGGTGGAGCTGGGCATGTGAGTGCCCGTGGACATGCTGGCGCGGGTGGGTGTGGGCGTGATGCGTGTCCACCATCGCGGCCTGAGGGGGGTACAGGGCACTCGGGACAGAGGGGAGCGTGTGGGGTCCTGGGTACCCAGCCATCTGATAAGCAGAAAAGTAGTATTTAATAAAGATACTACACTAACTTAAGTTTTGAAGGACATTTTGAGGACTTTTGGCCATTCAAAAGATGTAAAATTATTTCTATTTTAAATTGTAAAAGCTATGGGTCATCATTAAAGCTATGGATATCACACAAAATCTAGAAAAGCTGCTACTTGTTATTATCTCAAAACATTCAGTTTAGCGCTTCTGTAAAAAAGAATACAACCATTTCATTTTATCTTTACTGCTATCTTTATCTTTTACTGTACCCTTTAAAACAGTACAAACAGAGCCTGCATACTCTTAATTGAAAAATAGGAAAGCTATTATTCTGTGGCTAATAGAAAACAAAACTTGATACCTGGTAGTGTCCTGGGTGTTGGGGACTGGGGTAGAACCCTTCGCTTGAGCGTGGACTGGGATATCCAGGTCGACTTGGCTACAATTTTACAAAAAAAAAACATCAGTAAAGACATAACTGATTCCAAACTATAATGACATTATTAGGATAAAAAACATAGAGGGACATTGAACAACAAACATCACACAAACCCAGAGGAAGGAGTTTGTGTGGCTAAGTTAGCTGTCAATCATTACAGGGAACACCCACTGGGCGGCAAGTCCAGCAAGCAGTTAGTGGAACTGGCATTGACTAGCTCTTTCTGAAACGTGAGGACAAAATGTTATAAAGTCAATATGATAATTTGTGGTTAGACGTGATGCATGTTCAAAGCCTTAAGAAAATTGAATTATAGTTATTATTTTGTTTTACTTCAATCGTATACAAAAATATGTAGTAAAAAAATAATTTTAAAAAGTAAAAAAAAAAAAAAAATACCTCAAAAAACCTAGAGAAAATCCACTTGTCTTCAGTAGCTTTTAAACCATAAATCACAAACTTATGAATTACAATAAGTAAATTTTACCTCTATAGACGGCTTTTGACAGTACATAAATAATATTTTAAAGTTATCATGATTTCAATTATGAGACAAATAATCGTGATTATGAGTTTTTTCCATTATCAAGCAGCCATATTTCCTTTTATGTTCAGCACTGTTTGAATCCACTACCTTCCACAGTCTCTCATAGTAGCTTGCTCTGGACCACACCTCCGACAGCGAGACAGACACAAAGACAGACAAGGAAACAAGAGGGTAACAGACAGTAGAAACGCATGGCCACGGAAAAGGAAGCCAACGGGACAATGATGATGATGGGTTGAAAACAATGATCTAACTTTTGCACACAGAACATGGTGACGTCTTGAGGTTAAACTTGTTTTAAATAGAAAGGAAAAATGGATGTTTCCTGGGAATATCAAGAGTTGACATCAGATCTATATGTTAGGAAAATAAACACAATGGACGTGGGGATGACGTTAGACAAAAATTGATCCACTAGATTTAAAAATTATTGAATGAATAACTTTTTCTAAATGAATGTCACAAAACAATGGCTATTGCGCTTTGTCTGAAGAAAAAACACAACACTTGAGCATATCATGAAATTGGTGAAATGTACAGTTTTGCAAATATATGTTTGTAATACAGCCCCAAATATAAGATTACAACCTTAAGTAACAATGTAAATGTGCTATTAAACCAAGTGAACATTTGTGTAATATGCACACACTAAATAGCATTAAATTATATGTATTATAGTTTTGGTGTTTCATCTGTGACCTCAGTGGCAGAAAGTCATTGTGGTGCAGGTCCACCAAATGTAAAAATGTTCCCAGTGTAATCTATAAACTTTAGTTAAAGGCTGGTGGTATTTATGATCTGACTACTAGATTTATTACGTTAGCACACATGTTAGCAGAACAGTTGAGTAAGGTCACTGGAGCCTATAAGCCCAGTGGACTCAGGATTAATCGCAGGCATCCTGAACTGAGTGGAAATAGGGGACAGTAATCCAAGGACACATCAAACTATGTTGGACACAAACAGACGGAAACATTTGTGTGTCACAGGCATGGCAAAGAACAACAACAAAGAGTATGAACTACATGGACCGGTACATCTAGTTTTTGTTCATGCATCATTAAGGCTATGTGTAGTTTTTATTAGTGTCACCCAACAATTTCATCTAATGTTATCAAAAACAATGGTGGGTTTTAGATGAGATCACAAACTCTAGGCATATGTATACTGTATATGAAAGATGAGGGGTAGGAAAATATCAATATTAATATCCTGAATGTTTGAGTGTAGAAAGACAGATGGAAATACCCATTTTATTACTAATATACATGACTGAACACTGGCTTATTCTATTGGATATTTCTCATGAAAAAGGTCATATAATCAATAGTCAAGATAATGACTCGAGTCCTGACCCTATCTGAGAGTTGTACATCATCACTTTATAAATTGAAAACAACAAATTCAATCTTTGAGATCTCTTCAAATAAATTGTGATGTAAAAGTGACAGTTCTGATTATAACTGCAAGAAGCATTTTGTAACCCATGTTTGTGTTAGGACGCATGCACGCTATTGTGAGTACATTTTTGATACGTGAAGAACACCTGCCTTGGGTGGGTAGCACACAGATCTTTCAGAACACGCTGAATGGTTGGTTATTGAAAGGCTAGGAGGTTTCTGATGTGAAGGAAGATGAGCCAAAGGCAGTGTTTGGACAGAGTTTATGGGGAGGAGTGTCTCTCTTTTTGGTGGTGAGAGGGGGGCAGAGGAGCCCTGGGGGGGTCGGCCACTTTGTCTCACAGTGTGTTGTTCAAAATCAGGATGGACCGGTGGATTAGACTGGCAGCTGGGAGGAAAGCTTTGCATGGTTTTAAGACTGGAATTAGAACACAGCTGGATATTTTGAATGGTGTGAGGGCAAATGATTGACATGCTATAGGGCAGAGTACAGAGGTTAGGACTGGAAAGAGAAAGAGCGGAGGGAAAGCGCCTGGGGTAGGAGTAAGAATCAGAGAGGAGGTAGCCATTTGTAGTTGGATTTGTCCTGTTGAAATAACCATTAGGCAGAGTTTGTGAGTGCTGAGAAGAACAAAATCTGACATCTTCATCCAGAGAGTTAACTTGGGATAAAGGAGGATGGGGTACACAGTTGTATGACGTTCGAGGGTGAGGTAAAGGTAGAGTGGAGGAGTGGGGGGTCAATGAGCGAGAGTCAGTGCAGGAGAATGAGGCAGGAGGGTTTCCCAGGCAGAGCTGAGAGGCAAAGTGCTGGTTTGCATGGTAATGGTGGTAGGGTGAAGGAGCAGACAGGCAGTCCAGGGTAAAGGGTGGCTGCAGGGAGGGGCGGCGACTGGGCTGCAAACAGACAGAAAAGAACAACAGGCACAGGAGGAAGAAAAGTATAAGGATGGAGGAGAGACGAAAGGTAAACTTAACTAAAGTAGAGACAGGAAGGGAACTGTATGTAGCCTGAGCTCCTACAGTTTAACAAAAATAATGCAATCACATGTGAATTTGTGTTCCCTGTGCCTTAACTTGCATATACAGGATACATACAAGTTTTTCTTATTTTCAGTATATGGACAGCATATACTGCAGCAGCAAAGGCACTGATTAATGATCGGATGCAGAGGCTGTGGTTTAGATAGAGAAGATTTAGATCAGAGTCCTTGGGGATTTAACTCAGCATAGAAACTGGCAACCCAAATGAGAGACTCATGTGGGCTCATTTTGCTTTCAAAACACCCAATTATAACATAAACAACTTAGCCATAATGTCCAATGTTTTTGTGAATAATAATAAATAAGCAGCATTATTATCAGCTATATTTGATTTGAACATGTCTACTTCATATCTGGGGACACGGTTACATCTTGTTTATGGAAATATAAATCTTACATGCAGTTCCTTTAATTAGGAGAATAAAGCAACAAATAAAGCAAAAATGTGTACAAGATGATGGTTACATGGTTACAGTTAAAATCGGGTTATTTTGTATGTAACAGAAAAAGAAACAATGGACAAATGCTGTGAGGAGGATAAAGTTAGAAAATGGACAGAGTATAAAAAGCTGAGTAAGAGGAAAGCACAACACTATCAATGTTATGATGGCACAGTGATGTTACGCTATTGTATCACTTTTACTGTCAAAAACTGCATCAATGTTTGAAAACACAGATCATGATAATACTATTTTAATGAATATAATAGGAAACCAAACTCTACCATTGCTAGTCCCAGTTGCATGAATGACAATGCTGCATTTGAGCTATAATTGCAAACACACAACTTCACATAAACATATTCACTGTGTGTTATGGACTTACTTTTGGCGGAGCTTCGTCAGACCCTCCAGAGTCCCAGGACACTGTGACTTGCCGCCTCATTTCCATCCGGTTCCTCTCTTTCTGCTGGACTTTCTCTTCTTCCAAAATAGTGCTGCAACAAGATACACAAGACAACAAACATAAACTGTTTTAGTCCAATTGCCTACAATGAGAAAATGATAGCTTATGATTGCTGTTAATCTTATTAAGGCTCTTGAACGGGTGTGACAAAATAACCACTTCATATGCAGTTACACACACAAACACATGGCCCAACTCAGCACTCAACAGAACAGCTGCTACTAAAAGTCTCCATCAAATACCAGCTATATTAGTTTTCAATTTCTTGCAGCAAAAGAGAATATTTACAGTATGTTGTTATTGTCCCATTAGTTTAAATTAGTTTAATTACAATCATTAACAACATCTTTACAGCACCTCTGTTTAAAAATATCAAAGAAATGTACAATAAATACCAAAAAAGCCAAGTCTAAACATATTGTCAGCTATTGTTAGTCATTGATTCTAGATTACAAGGTACATCACCAGCATTTTTAAAGACGATTTTAGCAGATTTTCCACATCAGTTTGACTGACCTGTTAGTTCACCAAATGAAGGTTCACCCAATTAAAATGAACAAAAAGCAGATACTTGAACGCAATATCCACTGAGTTATATTGTCAGTCTCTTCTTGTATCCTGAACAAGATTAAATGCTATTTCAGAAACATTAGCCGTGCCCAGTTTCCTGCTGTATGCGCTACATCTATGCGAGTGTGAGCTTGCACCTGTCCAAGTCATTCTTTTGTCTGGTCCTTTTTTCCATCACAATATCCACAGCCTCGTTTTCCAATACTGTATAAGACCATTACTGAATAGACTACAAGTTCACTTTTAAGGGAAGTTAACAAGCAAATAGTAAAAGGTCCACTTCCTCCATGAACTTCTTTCTTACAAAAAAGAATGATAACTTAACCAATCATGCAGTCTAACTTAATATAGCTTTGTAAAGTCTTACCTTGAGAACAAGGCTAGCCGATGTATTGATGAAAAAAAACAAAAACTTTAAAAATACCTATACATTACTAGATTAGACTAGCAAGTAGCTTAGATGTATTCTTAAATCCTTGAACAATGAGAGCAGTTGTAATAAAGCTGTAGCGACCACCACTGCAGCCCTGCTTTGCCTCCTTTCTTTTATTCTGATTCTACTTTTCTCTCTCTTTTTGCGTGTTTCGGAGACTGTAGCTCCTGGCAGCTGCCCACTGTGTAAACACGCAAAGCTCTCACGTTGGTCCGTCTAGCAAAACTTAAGTATTCAGTGAAAGCTGCATATTTGGCAAGAGAACCCTATAATTGATATCATGATATAAATCTAGCCCTGACCAAAAGTAAACTAATTCACAATTCCTTATATGGAGTGAGTTTTACTATTAATAGTGAGAGAGTAAAGTAAACATAGACAGTATTGACTTGGTTTCTATGACACTGAACAAGCCATAATTAAAAGTTCCACCTTTTAACACCATGGTAATGTCTTTGATAATTAAATAAATGCCATTACATTAGGTTAGCTCTGGGATCCAGTGCAAATGACCTTTTCCAGACTAAGGCTAGTAAGACTATAGATGAAAAGTACACACTGAATTAATGAAGCATATTTGTGTATATGACATTATAGCATAAATAAGATGAAAAAGTAACAGCACAGTGAACAATGGACACTTTGGAGAAACAGAGGAATTTAAGATGTGAGTCATGCTGATTTTTAGTGGACTCATAAACTCCAGGGGATTGAATATGCTGATTTTCCTGTTACCGTGTTACCTGTTAAGAGGGGAATGTGCATGTTCAAGGAAATCAAGCATGTCTCATGGTACTTTTAAATTGCAACAATGATGGCATATCATTTTTTGCTGTTATGATATGGTAGATGCTCTGAATGTCAAATACTCTTTGCTTTTGTTACCTAGGCTACAGGTCTGTTCATGTTGCTTTTAATTGTTGAGTCACTGTGGCTGGGAAAAGCCAAAATCCCACTTTATCTTCATGACTGTAATTTCCAAAATAAGGACTCGGAAATTAAAGAAAATTGCATTGATTTTTCTAACACCAATTGCTTTATAAGTAATCTGGATTGCATAATTGCTATACCAATGGTACCGAGTGTTTGGTTGCAACATACTTAATGTATTAAAGATATATTAAAGATATATTGTGCATCTTGGCAATAGTACAGACTTAAGTCACAGCATTATAACAAATCTGTAACTTTGACAACAGCGCGTAATACACACACTCAAAATTCAGTTTTCAGTAGGGTTGGCAAAAGTATCTAAAATCAGACAGAAATCAATATTAAAACTAGTAACCTTTCCTGAACAGCTTTAGAATGATCTTGCACTGTATCAGAACTAGTATTAGACTGGCATAAGCCCATGGATCACTATAGGACATGCCTGGACAACTGAGGGATTTCACAGATACAAGACCACATGGTAATATAAAAGTACTGTGATGTTGTTGAAAGTGACATTCCATTGTCTAAATATTGTATTTTTATTTTATTATCCTCATGGAATCGGTATTGTGTATCGAGTCTATACCTTAGTATCAAAATAGAATTTGAAATTTTTGTAACAACAGTATGAAGATCAAAAGTACATCATTTAAACCATGAGCAATTACAAAAATAATAAATCCCTTCTTGTTCTGATTAGCTTAATCAGCACCATGTCTATATTTATATTGCCTTGCTCTAAATAAAATGAAAGTGAAAGGCTTTACAGTACCTTACTTAATCAATCAGTGACCCCTGCTGTTAGAAGTGGGTACTTTAACAGTTTGTCAGTGGTTACCTGAGTTGTGTTTTGAGCTCGTTGAATCGCGGCCTTTTGCTTGGATCATATGACCAACACTTTGTCATCAAACTGTACAGAGTGGGTGGGCACTGAGGAGGCATTGCCAGCCGTTCGCCGTTCTCAATCCTTCCAATGACGTCGTTGTTCTTCACACCTTGAAAAGGCTTTATACCATACATCAAGATTTCCCACATACAGACACCTGAGAGAAGACATGATTTAATAGGTTATCATTTTGCAAAGTATAAAGTTAAGAAATGTAAGTCAGGAAAGAAATTACCAAACATCCACACATCACTTGCTGTAGTAAATCGTCTGAAGTTGATAGATTCCGGTGCCATCCATTTAATAGGTAGTTTGCCTTTGGAGGCTGTGAGGAAATGATAACGAAAAATGAGTTACACTTCACTGCTCCGTTTGATTCTAAGAGTCCCATGAATACTAATGCAGAATTCTGCTTGTATTGTGACCAACAAAGAGCAGACTTCAAATGTTATTTCATATCATGTAATCCATAACATATTTACTGTGTTATAGATACCTTTGTAATAAGAGCTATCCTCCATGTATCGAGACAGACCAAAGTCCCCAAGCTTTACACAGTCAACCGAAGACACCAACACATTACGGGCTGCTATATCCCTGATAGGAAAAAAAAAAAAAAAAAAAACTAAATTAAACTCAAATGTAAATATCATTAAACATTTGGCATTATTTGATTAAACTGTCATATCAAATGACCTGCTTGTATGGTCTACCTGTATTCAAATAGCAAATCTATAATGAAATGGTTTATAATGTCTGGAGTATACCTGTGGACAAAGCGCTTGCTCTCCAAATAGGCCAGAGCGGTGCTAAGCTGGTAGGAGTACAGGATGAGCGAAGCCAAGTCCAGACTGTACTTTCTCACCTGGAGGAACGACCGCAGCTACAGAGAGAGGAAAACATGATTTACATCAAAAGGTGACGTGGGTGGAAAAGTCACTCTGTCCTCGTGGTCAGTTTAAAAGTACCATAAATCTGGCTTAATCCTGAGCTTTCAGACAAATGGAAGCATCCATCTAATGTTCACGTGGGGCTGAGTCTTACCTCCCCAAGAGTACACAGCTCCATGATGATCCAGACTGGGTTTTCTGTAATGACACCCATAAGCTTCACTATATGAGGGTGATCGAACTGCCGCATTGTCACTGGAAAACAAGTTAACAAAAAAATATTGGCGTAACTGGTTTTAGTATAATTTTATTTGGTATTTAATATGAAATTGTATCCAAATAGAATAAACAGTAAAATAAAATAAAGGTTAAATAAAGACATATTTTTCAATCAATTCAAAATGACATACCACAGAAAATAATGTGCTATTTGGACATACAGAATAGTTTTGAGGGGTTACTTACAGGCTTCTTGAAGAAATTTTTCTCTAACACTGTCCGAAGATGAGTTTTTACATGTTTTTACTGCCACAGATAATGCTGGGTTTTCCTACAAGTAAAATAAAAGTTAAAGATTTATTGTTGTATGTAAAATATTAAAACATTAAAAAACATCCTACTTACTGGACTGATGTAGATGCCTTGGTGTACATCTCCAAACTGACCTTCACCTATGCAGCGCCCTAACTCAATACGGTCCCGCTGAATCTCATAGTCCCGAGCTAGGTTCACAAAACAACAGGTGCATAATTATGAAACACAAGATGCACAGACGCTTGTGTTAAGTTTATATTCAGGCTCTATGTGAAACCAAACTTGTCAGAGAACTTTCACTCTCAATTATGTTATGGGTTGGATGTCTTCAATATTGAAACTTTTTCAGTGGATTACATGTTTATCAACATAAAATCCTCTTTAATCCACCACAGTTCACTGACGAGCTGATTTATCAGATTTTTTTATAAGAAAATAAAAACAACTCAATGTCAGTATCATGCAATAAACCATCAGCCAACCACAGCCAGAGCATGTGGTGTTAACACTGACATCAATAATTAAGAAGACATGAACTCAACACAATGAAACGTGGATAAAGTCAGGCTGGTCAAATGGATGATCAAATATGTTGATTTTAGTATATATATATTTTAAAGGTTATTTCCTCTTACGATTGCTATAAAGCTGCTGCTTTGCGAGACCCGACTTTGTCCAAGTTGATGGTCTATGAAAAGGCTGTTATTATAAATGGACTTTGTGTGGCCATGTACTACTACTAAGTGTTTTGTATTTGGTTTAAAAAAAAAAAAAAACATCAAGAGGGCATACTATGAAGAAATAATTTAATAGAACAGTGCAACTTTAATCATGTGCTGCCCATCTATTATTATTGACAATCTTCAGTATTGAATTTAATGCTTCTATTTAATATTTCAGTAGAACAGTTTTAAACTAATTGTCTTAGATATTATAAAGACAAGTCCACTAGCCTAGCTTTTTCATCAAACATCAACAGTGAGAGAGGTCTCAAAAACTACAAATATAAAAACACATCTTTTTTTTTTAGTTAAAAAGTTGCAAGCAAAAGTAAAATAAGGGTCACAACCACCAACGGGGGAGCATCACAATACAGTAGGCTGTTCCAGACATTACCTTGATCTAGTCCATAGTATTCTGGAAAAGGGGTTAGTGATAGGAGACAGACATAACTAACTGTAAGTACAGAGATGCACAAAGTTTGGCTGAATGTTTAAAATTAAAAGCGTTCCTTCCACTTTATAAATGTAAAGGTTTACATTTGTGTTCTATTTCAAGATTTAGATTATGAATAGTGTAACAATGTGTATGTTTAGCAGCAAAGAGGACACATTTAAAGGCACTTGATGTATTAATTGACATTACTTATTTGGGATATCATTGCAATAGCATTATTACATAGCATGATGGTAATGATGCTTCTCAAACACATTGCAGATTACATCATAAGAGCATAGCAGAGCGCACTTAATTTGACAATTTCTATAAGTCTAAGGGATTTTATTTGTAAGACAAAATAAAGGTCTCTTGCTTAAGGCACAATGCTATGTTATATATAGTCATTTACAGTTCCGATTATAACCATACATTCACCAATTCAGCATAAGACAACTATGGTTTCCTTACCAACAGCTTTATCGCATGTCTATGCTGGAAATGTATCTACTCACTTGATGGCATAGTATACGTGTCCTCTTCATCTATGATTTCAGCATAGTCATCCGTTTCTGGAACAGGGCAAATGTAATGTTAAAATTAGGATAAAAAGTAAAAAAAAAAAAAAAAAAAAAAAATATTCAAGCAAGTGAGACAATACATAGTGTCTTCAGCAAAATGTGAATATGCATCAACACAACATCAATTATCAGGACAAAAAAGAATCTGCAGGCTAGCCACAATAGGACTGCAGCAATTAATCGGAATAACTGACAGTTTTTATAATTTGCAGCCCTTATCTACAACAACAAATGAAAAGAAGTGGTACTGAAACAGTTAAAGCATTTTGAACTGTAGAGCTCCCCTGTTTTAAGCAGAAAGGTGAAGAACACCGAGATGGGCAACAAAAACAACAGACAAAGGGAAAAATATAAGTAAAATAATTCAGAAAGACTGAAATACACGACATTTAATGTAAAGAATGCTCTTTACCATCTCCACTAGTATGACCTGCCGAAGCAGCATGCAGATGACACACAGAGGAAAAGAGGAGAGAGTTAGTTCAAGTTTGTTACACAACTGGTAATGAGTATTCAGTCATGGTTTAGTCATGGGTCTTTTTCCAGTGGTAGTTTGGATAGGGTCAATGTGATATTTTAAAATCAAATCATGTGACAGTCTGCCAGTGGGAGAGATTGTTTCATCGTCATTCATTTATTTTTCTGTTGCAGTTCTATGCTCAAATTCACACAAATGGCCTCAACTTTTAATATCATTTTAGAAGCATTATTATGTTATTTGTACATTAGATTTACTTTATAATCCACAGAATTTGATTTATTAAAGCCGGTCACAAACTAGAGCAATTGTGATCTAGACAAAGTGAATAAAATGTAATTATGATTATTAATTCATGATTATTGGCCAAACGAGAGAGAATATTAGGATATTTCTTCTCACAGTAATAATAACAACACTAAAATCTGTGATAACCCATACTCACAAAATCTTACTATACATTTTTGCTATATCATCCTCCCCTACTCGCAGTGAATGAGAGGTCAGTGTTTTGGTCAAAACAGAGTGACTAAAGCTCTCCATGTGGACATCTGGACGCACAAGGACTCTTCACTGCACACACAGATGAGGCATTATAGAGAGAAGTGTGGCTTAGCTGTAGTGCATGTGTGCAGGAAGTCTGTAATGTTCTTCCTCCACCAGTCCAAAAGTTATTGATGAAATTGAGAGTACTAAATAGAGCTAAATGAGACTTTGTACCTGAGACACAAACAGCTCTGGTTCGTACTCCGTCCATCCTCTTTTCCATACGCCTCTCATGATTTGAAACCCTGAGGAGAAGGGAGAGTTCATGTCTAGTTCTTGAAAGAATTAACATATTTATGAGCAGTTGCATGCAAAGCGTGTCAAGAACACTTGTTTGACAACAACTGACAGCACAGTTGGTGGGTTGGTTACTGAGAACGAAAATATCCCACTTCTAGAATACCTTTAGAAAACCTCCATCAGTCACATATAAATATGATATATATATATATAAAAATGGAGGCCACTTACTTTGGAATTGATGGAAGAGCCCTGTCTCCCTCTGCAAGACAAATTTAAAATAAGAAAAATAAAGAAAATATTCCAAAATAGACAAACTTGATAAGTCATAATTTTATGTACATACTGATGTCTAGAATTATGATGAAGGGAAAGGTGATTGGAGTTCCGTTATATTTCAATTAAATTTAATGTATTATTGTAGATCCCAAAATCACAACAGTAGTTGCTTTCACAAAATAGTTTATTTAAACAACAGAAAGAGGATGGATATGTGGATGGATATGCACATCATTTGTTCTTTAAAGGCAGTCGTTTGTAGGGTAGGAAAATGTTGTTGGAGTGGTCACTGTATCCACTGGAAAAAAAGAGGAGCCACTGCATAAAAAATAATGGAGGCTTACCTTTATGGACTCTAATGATGAAGGAATGAGAGACTGAGGAGACGAGTCGACAGTAACCATCAATCAGGTCGGCCATGTTTTCAGCTGTGGTCAGCGATGCCGTGGTGACCGTGAGGGGCTGTAGAAGACAGAGGAGTGACAGACAGGCAGAGAGTAGCTTCACTGTGCAGCTGGGCACAATAAGAGCCTTATTTAGGCCAATAACTTCCTCTGTCAGTGTACTGCAAATATCCCAATACAGACATTCAATAAAGAGCTTCTCACTTACGGTAAATAAAGAGGGAAGCAACTTTTGCAGTGATTTTCTTTAGCCACCAATTGTATATTTTAATTAATACATTGGCAAATTGCAATTTTATACTATACTGTTAGAAGATGTAGTAGTATGTTTACCTCTGGTGCCCCAGCTACATTCAGCTGCAACATGCCTTTTCTGTCCTTCTCTTCTAAAGGGGAATACTGGATGGACTGGACCTGGTTAAAGTTGGCTAAATGCGTCGGCTGTAGGAACAAAGCATTAATTAAGTTAATACTAAGAAAAACAAATATTTTGAATCCATCAAGATTGTATGAATACTTATTTGTCTGTGTGGCAAATTCAGTTTTAGCAAAGTCAGAATAAACATGCCAGTAGAGGGCAGCAAAGCTAATTACCACTGTGTCTATAAAGCATTGATCTCACCGAGCATGCATGTGTTTTTGAGCAGGGAGAAGAGAAACTGTTTTCAAACAGACCCTTACCGTTGAGCCCTTGTCTGTGAGGTAGCTGATTCCTTCTTCGGGTCCAATGGCCAACTCTACTGATATTACCCAACTGGACTATAATGAAAAACACAAAAAGATAAGATAGAACAACTTCTTGTATTTAACAGAACTATACAGATGCGTGTGATCCTACCCCCAAAGCGCACTTGAAGCACTCTTTGTCAAATCGATAAATAGGAGTAAGGATCTCAAAAAACTTATGCATGCTTTGCTCATCATTGAAATTTGCAAACTGCTTAAACGTCTGTTGGATCTGCTTCCGAAGGGTTTTAGCCTACAAATAAGAAAAATAAAGAATTAACAACAATATATTAACAATAACATTCAAGCATTACCTTTCTGAGAATAAAATAAGACTTGAAATTTTAAAATGACTACTAGTAAGTGGTTTAAATACAACTCCATAAATCAGATACAGTACAATCCAACATTAAGCCAGACAGTAATCAGCTGCTTCCTTGTCGGTCTGATAAATCAATATAAGTCATACCTTCAAAGAGTCCAGCAGGCTTTTAGGAAAAAACCTTCTAAGACCAACATCTTTCCTAAAAATAAAGAGATTGTTTAAATACATACAAATAAATAAAATTTTAAAAAGGGCCATAATCCTGCATCTTACTCTAGTAGTTCATAGTTTGATTTTTTGTCCAGAGCGTTTCCGGGCATTTCTCTAAAAAACCTCCTAAATATACATAAATAAATATATAGTGTAATTAGAATGACAGAATACTTTTGTTATACATTTCATATGACTAGTATACAAAATTTGCAACAAACAGATTTTCATACCTAATTTCTAAACAACCTAATTTCAAAGCCACATCTTGGTCCACCTGGTCTGCTATATGAAGCATGTAGTCGCTTTTTACCTAAAGAAGGAAACAGTTAAAATCAATAAATGATCATGTGGTAGGGGACGTTCAAATTAAATAGTACTCCTTTTTCTAAATTGACTGCTAACTCCTTTACGCCATTTTGGTTGCATACCTGGTGATAGAGGTAGTTGAGGGAGGGTTTGTCTTCAGAGAAGTGACTGAGGTAACCTTTTGGAAAATATCGCATCCGTAGCTCATACCTAAATATGACAGATAATGTAACTAACACAAAAAGGCAGTGTGGCTAATTAAAAATAAATAAATAAAAACACATCTTATAGACTGTCAGGAAACAAGAAGTGCCTACTCATATGGCTCATCTCATAGAGCTGATGCAAGCACATGATACATTTCTGCTCAGTATGTGGTTGGTAAATCTGAATTGTTAATGAATGGATGACATCAGTGTTCAAGTAAAGTTCACATCAAGCAGCAAACTGAATATGAAAATGCCCTTGTGTATAGACTTAATATATTTAGATATATTTCATTTACTTTAATATTAAACATGTCGTTGGCTATTTTTGCCACTTAAATTACTAAAAATGTTATTACTACTTTTTTATCTTTGATATTAAATTGTAATGTGTGAGCTACTGTGCCCAAGTAATTTCCCTTGTGGATCAATAAAGTTTGTCTAAGTCTGAAAGCCTATATTGTGCACAGTTAGACTCTATATATATTATATTTTATTGCTTCCCGTGCGATTCATTTAAGTATGCTCTGCAGAATGTTAGTAATGAAACAGCATTTTTCATAGAGCTGACTTCACTTTTAAGTGTCATTATACCAAGGTGAAGCGCTGGCAGAGAGGGTCACACTGTGGGCAGATTCTTGTAGATAAAGATGCCAGTTAGAAGTGTCCCTAGAGTGACCACATGACTATCTTTGATACATTATATAAGACTGCCGCACCCTAGTGGCCAAGAGTGAATGGGTCAACGAACAGCGGTCAGCTTAACGGACCTGTGATGTTTCAGGATACAGTCTCATAACAAAGGAAATCAAGGTTGAAAACAAAATGAATAAAACATCCTCAATCTATAATAAATGAAGTAGGGTTGATAGAAAAGAAAAAAGGGTAGTAAACACTGTAAAAGATGAGAAGAAAAGGGTGGATAGAGAGAGATCAAAGAAAAAAGAGCAAATGCAGTGCGTGAGTTTGAATAAGAAAAAGGCCCACTCCAGAGTGTGATAGAGTCAGTTCATCCCCTGGGCTATGCTAACAATAGCTTGGCAGCAGCAGAGGCTCCTGTGGGTTTGCAGTGCTGCCACCCTGCGAGGCGGATACATCTAACAAGTAGTGAAGTGTGTCAGCGGTGTGAAGAAGTCAGTCATTATCGGTTTTCCTCAAATTTAATCAGTCTGGGTGTGATGCAAACTGCCGACCAGCCCAACAGTGGACTAAAGCATTGACAATAATGAACGAGGATGCCTGAAGAGAGGAAATGGCACCGCATATAGTAAAAAGAAATGTGATAAGAAATACTTAGTATTGTCATGGTATCATATTTCTTAATAACACAATGACTTGCAGTCTTAAATTGCCTTCACTAGTACTAATAAAAAGTCTTGGAGAAGTCTTTTGCAATTTAATAGTGCACTACAGTATGGAACCTTTCAGGGGAAGGGTCCACCACTTGCTAGTGCAGATAGCGATGCTACTGCTTAGAACACTGGAATATTATACTATATGGCATTAAACGTAAATATCTTAGTTAGAGATCCATGGAAATGCTGTTAGAGAAATTGAGTTTCTGTGATGTACTGTGGGCTCTTACTGCGAGCTCAGTCCTTGTTATCTTAGCCTGTGTCGTCAGAGGTATAATACTCCCTACAATGCAACAATGGAAGCATAGCCAGGTTGTACTAGACTAGAATGGAGAATACTCCATGAACCAGCACCGTGAACGCTCACACTGTCTTGAGGGTTCATGGTGCTGGGTCTTGTACTGATGGTGAATAAACTTGTCCTCTGTTAGAACTGCAGCATTGTGCCTTTTCTCTTCAACTCTCGGGCTACTAGAACTTAATCTACAACAGAGGTGACCCTGCTGCATAGATGCATGTTTGTTTGCTTTTTTAGGTATTCTGACCATCACAAACACCCACAATTAAATAATTGCTAAATAGATATGTTTAACCTCATAATGTGGAGGCAAACATTGAGCAGACGTTCCACAGTGCACCTTCAATTGTGTTGTGTTGTGTTTGGTTGTACAATTGTACAATCAAACAATTGATAATTTTAAGATTGTGATTGGTATGACATACTAGTATTTCCCTCTACATATTGTTTTAATCTGGGCCATTGGACATTTAATTTAACATTTAATTTAAGATATACTGTGCTTGACTCATAATAACAATAACAGGGAAAAGACAGATTTTGAATGTGAATCCTTTACCTCCACTCCTCTTGTGGGTGCTGCTTCTCATATTTCTCTCGGACATGGGAGACGCCTAAGTCTGGGTGTAACCAGTGAAGAGCGTCTGAGTGGAGATGGGTGAGGCGCAGACCCAGGGACGACACACAGCGCAGTTTATGGATCTCTGCTATTTTCTGGATAACTCCCTGTTCAAAGACATAATAGTAAGCAGCTGAGCAAACAGCAGCAGTGGGAAATATTGTAGGCTAGATTTTAATACAATGATCAGAGGATTTTTTTGCAAACCACCAAATATGTGTCAAATTGCTTTGATTTGCCTCAGCTGAAGTTCATGTATCACACATGTGAATGAATTGTAAAATGTACCATTAGGTGCAAAAATATTACATTACAACAATGTTATAATGTTAATCAGCTCTTTTTTTGCACCCTTTTTCAGTTTTCTTACAGTAGAAAAAAAATATTTTACATAACTTCAAAAACAACTAATTTAATTCTTATCAGACAGTGAATCCTGCCTCTAAAGTATTGCCACATTAATACTGTGTTTTCTTACCCTGACATCTGTAGCATCACCATGTCTGATATTACTAGCCCAGGTACAAGGTTCACTGTTTGTCTCAAAATAATGGAAGATCTTGAGAACACGGTCCATGGATCCTGTGGGCCTTTCCAGACCCCCGGCAGAGGAGCTGGTCCCCACCCCAGTCCCTCCTGGCATCCCCGAGCGGGACTTCACCCCACAACCGCCCGCTGTTGAGTGGTTGAGGTTGGGCTCCAAGTAGGAAGACGACGCCATGCCAAACTCAGGTGGTCCTGCGGGGGCTAACTGGCCGTCATATTCTTGAGGAGGAATAACAGAGACAGAATAGAAATTAGTCATTATAGCACAGATCAACTCAGTGGACTGTAATTTAAATGTGCTGCATTTACTTTATATACTTTATATACAGAAAATTGCTAAATAATAAAACATCTTTGCTCCTAATGGGTATATTGATCCAAGAAATCATTCGCTATTTACTAAACAAATACAGCTATACTTACTGAAAAAAGACTAACAATTAAATACAGCAAGCAAGCGACATTTAAATAATAAATGTATATTTGTAATGTTGAAATGGAGATTTTATATTTTATAGTTTAATGAACCTAGGAAGACTAACCAATTGCACTGTTTTCAGCTAAAGGGCTCAAAATAAATAAACTAAATGTATACACCAAAATTTGTACAATTGACACAGTCAACATTTAAATGTATTTGAATGTATTTGTTATATTTGTTATATTGTTTATACATGGCATCAGTGAATTTTTGTGGGTTATGTTCAAGTTACCGCCAGATCATATTATGTCAAGAAGAAACCAAAATAGCTTTTCGTTCAGCACTTTTGAAATATGACCTACCCCTAGTCTTCAATGAGAGGAAAAACACTACTCTGTGTGTGGCATAAGCACAAAAAGGCTCTTAAGTCTATTTACAAAAATGATGCAGCCTTGAAGAGGGCAATAATGTAAGAGCTGTAAAAGAACCCTCAAAACAGCTGTAATGTATGTTTATTTTGAAACTGCTTTTTACCACATTTTGAGCATTTTTTTACTATAGACAATATACTAGATATTCAAATGTTGCATAAAACAGAATTAATTCATAAACAAATTTAGTGCCCACATCTAAAGCTGCCAACTGTTCATTTTTGATAGCGGAAAACAAATATGAAGGCAATTACCGGCAGCTCTTACAGTTAACAACCTTACGCTAACAAGGAAGAAAAGTGCAAATGTGCTGTAAAAATGACAAGAGTGCCACTTCACATTTGCATAATTTAGATCTGAATGAGGACAACACACCAAGATCTATTCATTAAAACAGAGCACATTAAACATGTATTGGGGGCAGCATTTTGACTTGGGTTTTTAAATAGACGTTGTTGCACCAGAAGAGCTACCAGCCACCACTGTCAGCTCATTCACTTTAGTAATAAGATTATGTCAAAGCGCTGAAATGTTGTAATGCATCAAGTCATACCTCAGCAACAAAATCACACTCATAGTAAGTAACCATAGCCTAAATACCTAAATACTTTGTACAGCTTTAGAAAATCGCATTAGAGTAAGAGACATACCTATGGTCTAGGTGGTGGGAGCGCGTTTTAAATTCACTGGTATGATACCATTCTAACATTTGCCATCTGTGGCTGTGTTAAAAATGAGCAAAGCATGTATTTAATCAAGGATCATCAACGAAATATTTGGATGCCCAAGTACTATCTAAGTACAATCTAAACAAAGCATTTTCTATGGATGAATGAAGACTTTGTCAAATACACAAATGGTTTAGTTTGGCTCTCCACAGTTTAATCAGTGCTAATAAAAAACATAAAGCAAACAGCCAATTAAATACAGAAAATCACAATTATATCTCAGTGTTTCAAACTCTTTTTTGCTGACTATGGTGCTACAGATCATTGTGAAATTTCACATTTTAAGTATACAGTTCTTAACAATACAATAATATAAAAAAGCAAGTATGGGGCTATGAGGCTAACTTTTAATGGAAAATCATTGATACCAAATAAACCTGGACTAAAGATGTCAAACAAACTAATGGAATTAAACAAGTATTAACTGCAAAATTCTCTTCGCCGAGTACCACATGCAGATGATTTGAGAACCACTGAAGTAGGCCACTGTCTAACAGTAGCAGAGCCCAATGAATCCCCCTCACAGTAGGGATCCAATATCTGACATGAACCCCTGTGTACCCAGAGAAGAGTGTAGCACCAGCCCATCTCTGCAGCATATGGGCCACTCATCTACCTCCTTCAGTTTGTATCTGGGTTACTGGGGGTAGCAGTACTATTCTCCTTCTTCAGCTCGTAAAATCTTGTAACATCTCTGCATTTTTCAATATCAAATCATCTATATCCTTTTTAAATAGTCATTCCACTGCAGCCATTGTTTGTTCCACTCATTACAAAACCTTTTAGAGAGTTGGCCCTCACGTCTCCAGTGGCTCCTGTCATATTGAATCGCCCAACTTCCTCTCCCCTTCTCATTTTCCTCTCATCCTCAGTTTCCACATCCTTCCCATATCCCTGTCTGTCTGCAGATAATGTCATTCAAAGATCAGACGGACTCCAGTGAACAGGACATAAATGAAAAACATAGCACGGCATGGGGGAAATGTTTCTTTAAATTGATTATTTGGTTGCTTATCAAAAAGTGTCTTGTCACAATGCATAATATTTTATAATAACAAGCTCTGTGTGTGTGTGTATGTAATAATCAAAAAGAACCATGGTGGCTCTTGATTGTAAGTGGCTAATTTACTAAAGGTAAATTATAGACTTGTACATTTAAGATAAAGTGTCTTATGCCGATTTGCCCAAAACTCAGATGGCACAGTATTTAATTCATTGTCAATATTTCTAATTGATCGGCTGATCATGAATACTCCTGGTTAAAATAAGCACAACTGAAATGTGTCATTATAAAATAATTATGACTCAATGAGTAGCAGCAGGAGCCCTTTTGATATGACAGTTACCATAAGTGCATGTTTTGCTTAATGCTTTAATTGACTTGTCACATACTTGGCAGGGGGTGTTGTGCATAAATACAGGCCCCCTTGGTCCAACAAAGCGGGATGCAGCCGCTACTCTCCATCTTCTCCGCAGCTGACCAAAGGTCCCAGACACAAGTGTGCAGGCCCACAGTCAGCATAGACCCCCACAGCTGGCAGATTTAAATCCAATGTAGTGGAGTATTAAAGTGCATTTTTCATTTGACAGTTGTTAAAATCCATGCCAACTTTCACAGAGAGCTAAAGGTTCTCAAAGACGGTGACTGAAGTAGGAAGAGGTTGAATCTCCTTTGTACAGGGCACTCATTGGAGCTGGTGAAGCATATTCCCAACAGAAGGAGCAGAAAGAACTTGCTCTAACTATGTCTCCTCGAACAGCTCAATCTACCCATCCATTATCAGATTCCGGCTCCGAATGTTTTCACCTTTTATAAACAAATAAAGGCTGCCAAGGAGTAGTCACAAGTCTTTTCACTATACAGCTTTGAATTGAAGTCTGTGTAATGTCTGAATGATTTCCTCACTAGTAGCAAGTCTATCCAGTTGTCCATCAAACTCTCTTAACATCACGCGCTGGTCTCCAGTATGGAGCTGGTGACTCAATAAATCAATGCTTGAAGTGGAATTCAAGGAAAGCACTCTGCAGTCACAAATCTCCAGGCACAGGGTTGGACATTGTACGTCAATAATCCAAATAAGAGTGAGAAACCAGGGTTAAAAATAGTCTTTTTAGCAAAATTGTAAGACATTTTAACATTTAGCTCCATGTTAGACATAAAACGCAGGCACAGGGAATCAATGGAGCAAGTGAATGTGGGGCACAGAGAAATAGAGCATTTGAGGGCGAAGATGGTGAGAGTCACTGGCGTAGCAGGGGAAAGAGGAGCAAGTGCAATGAAACACAAAAGACAAACCCACAAAACAGCAGAACGAAGGGATGGACCAGGAGAAGAACCAGCTCTAGACTGTGAGGACAAATAAACAGAAAAACAGATGAATCCCTGATCCCTCCACAGCTTTCCCACTGCGCTCCAAGCCTGCACTGAATCAGGTCAAAACAGGTATCTGATGTCAGAGAGAGATTGGTTGAGTGACACAGACCGAGCAGAAAAATTAGGAACAAAACCCAACAACAAACACCAAAGTAGGATTCTCAACTCCAAAATGCACATTAAAAGCTTTCCATCACAGGTGCCATTTCTCCTATATTCTAAAAAACTAATTTGTAGGTGGAAAAAAACCCCATCTTGCCGCAGACCAAACAGTACATCCAGCGAAATCCTCCTCCTCCTCTTGCAGGAGTGAGAGTGTACGGAGAAGGAGAGAGGGGATGGATACAAGAGAGGGAGTGTGTGCCGGTAAGCAGGAAGTCAAATATGAGAGCACATTCAGTGAAAGTCAGCTCGTGTTTGTAGCGTGTTTGTCCAGGGCTGTTTAGTGAATGCTGCTACAACCACGGGGGCAAAAAAGCAGCTTTACTCACAACTGGGGAGCGAGGAAGAGAGGGAGGAGGAAGAGTAGGTAGAAAATATGTACAGAGAAATGTTGTGATTCAGTTGTTGTTGTTGCAGTGAAAAACATGGCTACTGATTGGTATGCATAAATCAGGGTTTCAGCAGGGCTGAAAGTTGAACCTCCTTAAGGACTTAAATTCGGATTATAAGACTTTTTAAGACCCACTGGAAATCCTGATCAGTTTAGTAGGGAAGATAATGATCACATAAAAAAGCACAAGCTTAACATATCACATGTAAATATCAGGAAAGGAACTAAGCAACAGAACTACGATAACTGTTACTACCCTTTAACCCTTACTACTATGCATTTGATTTAAATATAACTGGACATATTGCAGCCTCGAGTCAAGCTTGTGTTTTAAATTAAATTATCATTTTGAAAGCTTGACATTTTTTCTTAACATTGTTACACAAGAAAATGTATTGTGCTTTAGGTTTCCACTTAAAATTGAACTTGTGAACTCACTCGGAAGAATGAGAGGACTATGGTGCCTGCTAGAGGCTTCTGCCAGTCGGGTTCAGAATTAAAGTTTGAGATTAACCAAACCTTATCAAAAAAGAAAATTTATTAGGATAATTATTACACACATCTCTAACCTCAAAGATAGATGCACCAAACATCCTCCAATTTTTATACATGATTACGCACGTCACATTGCATTGTTTTTTGACATAAAAAGATCATTAGAACATTTGTCTCATGGGTAAAATGTCTTGCCCAAGGACATAACCTGAGAATATAACTGGCTGGATAGAATCTGTCAACACTCTGGTCACGGGGCCATCCAACTGACCTTCAGTACCACTGTGTCTTATGGAGAATACCCTTCATAAATAATGCAAGTTTGTCAGATATCAAAACAACTGCACAAGCAGGATATAATACTCAAACATAAATAACATAATATCAAAATGCAGAGTTGGGTTAATAGAGTAAAAAGATGCACATTTGTATCACACCATATTACGGTGCTGTAAGCAGGTGCTATGTCGTTCACTTACCAGTGTAGTATGATGATATCCTGGAAATATCTGAAAAAAGGGATACATTTATGTTACTATACTATTTTTTACACTCACTGCCCAGTCCAAACAGTAGCACATTTTTTGGTGGACTGTTTTTAGCTTTGACATTCACTGTGACTTCATTTCTATAAACTTTTGCAATGTCACAATATGTATTTCCATCCAGTATTGAGTATTGCATAACTTTTGTGGTAAGATATATTGACGCTGGGAAAATCTACTGCTGGAAAAACCTGCTCATTAAGCACCCTGGTAGTCAACTGATCCATGCCTTTGGACACATCTATTTGCTTAGTTAAGACAAGGTGGTGACTTTTTAAGGTTAGGCAGTATAGAAAAACGACTGGATTGACAATGCAACCAAATAATAACAATGTCAATCAGTGGATTATTGGATCAATGATCTACCAATATGAGGTTGCTCGTGTGACAACTCGTTCGTTATGCCATTCCCCAAGCCTCAATAAAACAATCCAGTGTAGAAATGTGTTCTGGTTGCATGTGTATGAAGGAAGAAATAAATGACCAAAGCAAAAATATGCACACCATGTCCTCACATAACCCCATTCATGTAGATTTAGCAGAAATTACAATATATAGTAATAAAGTGAGCAGTTGGTCAGTCAGTTGGAACAGAACAATATTTTCAGACTCTTTCTCCTGCTCTCATCTTGTTTCCCTCTTCTCCCACTCAGTGTAGAAATCCATAGCCTCTGGCAGTGGACCGATGAGGCTACGCAAGAGCTGACACCACGCTAACAGCATTGCACAACTCCCAGCTAAACATCAAGACAACAAAGCCTTCCTCTGCATCATGCTCTGATTACTGTCTCAATACAGAGGCTGGACTGAGATAGAGAAGTTGAAATAGCATTGATTAGGTTGCTGGCATAATTTAGCCTTAGGACACCACAGCATTTAAAAGAACAGACATTTATATACCTTCAGGCTTTCTTCAAAGCTATGGAGATTTCTCTAACTTGAAAAGGGGAATCATAAGAAGACAAATGTTTCCTTACATAAATTGCACAGCTAAATTACAAAAATGTGAGTTCACCTTTCCCGCAGAATGTCATGGACTTGAATCTACCATAATAATATAATGCTAATAATTTGTCATCTGTCATTTGCCCATGCGCTACATTGCCATGGTGATCCCTGACTGTAGCCCCCCTGACTGGCTTTTGTGTTTATTACTTGTCCCTGTTGTTCATACTTGTCCATTATATTTAAATGTTTTTATAGCATAGGTTTACTTTACTTCTGTTGTGTTGTATTGTATCATGGCCTTTCACGATAATTACTGCATTAACTTATCATTCAATATATGAAGCTGGAACAATATATTTTGCATTATATGTGTATATTTTTCTTGCAATAGTGGGGAGGTTTCTGTTAAGTAATACTGTAAGTTTTGAACTGTAAAAGGACTAATTATTGGTTATTCTTCTTATTCTGCTATTTACTTGTTATAGCTCAAGCTTTTTAATGATACTGTATTTTTTTTAAATGGTTTACTCTTGACTATCTTGCTTTATTTTTTATTGTGTCAATGGTATTTCAATATTATCATTTATCGTGATATTCCTCAGTGGCAATATATCACACTTCATAATTTGTTATTGGGACAGGCAATTTGTATCTCATTTTATTATTTTGTATTTTTACTCCATTTTGTATCTTAATTTTATTCAAAGCATATTTATTATCCTAGTTAACAGGTTAGATGTATGTTATTTATCTTGATTTTGACTGCATATTTTTTATTCTTTGTGGGAGAAATAAAGATTCTCTTTTTTTAATCATATACACCCGCACAAAAAGTAAAACGTATTCTAATAACCAACTGATGACTGTACCAACTACTGCTGCAAAATGATATTAGTCATCTGTAATAAACTTCTGCACCGGGGGTTTTTCATTTCAGTAATATATGTGGAATGCAAAGACACTGAAATAAGAGGTAATGAAACTTTTGTCAAGCTAAAATGTTTCCAGGGCACATTTTTAAGCAAAGCTTCAAGCCAGACATTTATGCAAATAGAGGAAAATTGTTCCAGGGATTGAAGCTAACTTGAGTGCGGTATTTATGTAAAGTATAAGTAATATATCAACTATTTACACATAGCTACTATTCATCCAATATATGTTAACCTGACAGCTGCAGAATAGTGACACAACACATCAGGTATCTTAAATATACGTATTAGTGGAAAAACAGAAAAGATGGCCCTGGGCGCAGGATGGGTGTCAGAATAGACAATCCTGTAATCCTATCCAGCTCAATAAAATGTAACCACAACTGAAGGCGAACGCACGAGACAATGAACATTTAAATTAGACACTGTTGTTGTGTACAATATACCATGCTTTTTAGTCAAGTCTTGTTTCAAACCATATATGAATCATTTTATTTAATACAATTTATATAGAATAAATGCCATTTATTGCCTCTACTGAGAAATTATTACAGATTACCGATTTATAGCAGTTACTTTTATATGTTTATAACACAAAATTATGACTTGTTTTATCAAATTTTATGTGAAATACTGAGTTATATAAAAATGTGACCATTTACCATAAATGCTTAAAACAAGACAAGAATTACGATATGCTGCTCTGCCATACCACCACTATAATCAAAATAAAAGTTATACAGTGGAGGAAATAAGTATTTGTTCCTTGCTGATTTTGTAGGTTTGCCCACTGACAAAGAAATGAACAGTCTATATTATTAATGTGTGAAATAAGTATTTGATCTCCTACCAACCATTAAGAGTTCTGGCTCCCATAGACCAGTTAATCACTCCTAATAACTCGTCACTTGAATTAGACACTTGTCTTAACTAGTCACCTGTATAAAAGACACCTGTCCACAGAATCAGTCAATCAGACTCCAAACTCTCCAACATGGGAAAGACCAAAGAACTATCAAAGGATGGTGCAATTGTTCAAAAAGATCTCACCTCATGGGGGATGGATTAAAATCCTGCAGGTCCCCCTGCTTAAGAAGGCACATGTGCAGGCAACCTGAAGTTTGCCAATGAACACCTGAATGATTTAGAGAGTGATTGGGAGAAGGTGGTGTGGTCAGATGAGACCAAAATCGAGCTCTTTGGCTTTAACTAACTGTTTGGAGGAAGAGAAATGCTGCCCCAAGAACACCATTCCCACCATCCAGCATGGAGGTGGAAACATTTTGCTTCGGGGGTGTTTTTCTGCCAAGGGCACAGGACAACTTCACTGTGTCAACGGGAGGATGGATGGAGCCATGTATCGTAAAATCCTGAGTGACAACCTCCTTCCCTCCGCCAGGAAACTGATAATGGGTCGTGGATGGGTCTTCCAACACGACAATGACCCAAAACATACAGCCAAGGCAACGAAGGAGTGGCTCAAGAAGAAGCACATTAAGGTCATGGAGTGGCCTGGCCAGTCTCCAGACCTTAACACTATAGAAAACCTATGAAGGGAGCTGAAGCTCCGAGTTGCCAAGTGACAGCCACAAAACCTTAATGATTTACAGATAATCTGCAAAGAAGAGTTGAACAAAATTCCTTCTGATATGTGTGCAAACCTGGTCATCAACTACAAGAAATGTCTGACCTCTGTGCTTGCAAAACAAGGCTTTTGCCATCAAGTACTAAGTCTTTTTTTGGCTCGAGGGTTCAAATACTTATTTCACTCAATGAAATGCAAATCAGTTTATCTATTTTCTTTAAAGTTATTTTTTGGATTTTCCTTTTGATAGTCTATCTCGCAATGTTAAACCTACCATTAAAAATATACAGTGTTCATTTCTTTGTCAGTGGGTAAACCTACAAAATCAGCAAGGGATCAAATGCTTAATTCCGCCACTGTACATTATACTGTTAAAAACATAAAAATGTAAAGTGAAAAGTAAGACAAAACTGAGCCTGGCTTGTCACAGTCATTAGTGTTTTGAAGTGTGACAGCCCTCTTTACTAGATGCCTCAACTACAAGCAATTACATAACTGCAAGCACTTTTTATGCGACATTACCTTTAGTTTTTATGGAAAAGAACTGCAGAGAAATGTGAAAACAGGTGAACCACAGGGGAACAATTTCTAAGATATGGCAGTAAACATCTGCTGTGTTTTGTTTTGGTGGAGCCGAGCGCAACATTTAAACACTGGATAGGACAAACTTTTGATTTCTTCCAATAAATTGGGTTCACAATCTAGTACAGATGCCTATATAACTCATGGCAGGAAGATTTGTTGTTTTTAGAAGAAATGTGCAAACTTATGATCCACAAATTTTGCACCTCATTGTTATTTATTAGGGACAGAGAAGACATTATAATTTGTACCAATTTCTGTTTCATGTGAAGAGGCTCAATAATTACAGAGATATTAACCATAAGTCAGATGAACAACTCTGCAATCTGACATTTAAACAACCAATTCTGACCTGACTTCTAGCTCTGTTGTAAACTACATGGTTTTTAGAATGCTGTGTGGGCACGTGAACACATTTTTTTTATTTTCCCAGGTTTTCCTGGATACAAATTATCAAGAAAACATATGTGATACCATATCTGAACTTTTTTCATTTATGCGCCACACTGTACTTGTCTGTGAGGTTTCCACATGCAACTGCTTGCACAGCGGTGAGCAGCACAAATTCCTTTCAAGCTCTCGACCTACGAGACCCTCAATACCTGTCTACACAGCACCAAGATCCCAAACAGTTAGTCCGATTCAACTTTAACACAGCCAGTTATTTGTTAGTATGCCTCTGCATGTACATACCTCCATTTGTGCAGCCTAGGAAATCCCAGAACTGCATTTTTGCAATCAGGACGCAGAGCCCTACACCTCCACCTAATCACACAAGCTTGTATGTTCCTATTTGGTCTCACCACTTCCTCGTTGGACTGTATGCTGTCACTTATAGGGAGGGAAAACACCCGCCCACCGATTGTTTTGGACTGACACACCTGGGGGCCGAGTTTCATTTAAAAACATGAATACGCTTCTCCCAGACACGTGTTCCCCTCTCTTATCTGTTCCTCCCTGTCAAAATACTTTTGTCAGTAATTTTCCTCTTCACTTTAAATGGACAGGTGTAAAGATCATTGTAACATGCTCAATGAGGCTCACTCCATCCCTGTCAGAACAAATTAGTGAAAGCAATAGAGTACAGACACACAAAGCTATCTAGAAATTAAAAACACCCGCACAGCATGCGAAATTACTCAAAAATAGCAAACTAGACAAAAACTAAGTGCTAAACAATCTACTGTATTTTAGAGATTGAAACCCTGTTCATTTCTATGATAGTTTAACTGGTTACTTTATTATGCAATTAACTATTAACCACAGGCTTGATCTAATCAAACACAAAAGTGACAACTTATAATTATTTAAGGACAACAATATAATTTAAGGAAACAGTACATAGCTTAAATTTATGTTTATTTGACTTGAGTTAAGTCTCCACAATATGTAATACAATATTAAATCTAAAATGTGGGTAAATCAGTATCTTCCTCCTTTGTTATATAATACTTCAATGTAGACACAACAACCATAAAACAGAAACAAACTACACTTTGAACAGAAAAAGAATAAAACGACCATGACATGACAAGCACTGGCTCCACAGACCCAGGGGACATGCTGACAAATCACTGGTAACAGCAGCAGCGCATGACACAACACACTGATTTATATATCTGATGTAATGCTACGGTTTGTTTTAATACACTAAGGTCTACTCTACATTTCCATGTACAAATGCACTAAAATATTAATATAAGACATAAGGCGAGGGGCACATTATTATGGCTGACAAACAACCAAAACACTTGAGATGCTCAGGGTGACGAGCTGCCTCCCTTTGTCTTAAAATCACAGCTTTTTAAAATTATTATTATTTTTTATTTTTTTCACAATTTACCACGGCTTACGAGCTCGTTAATCAACACCAGACAGATGTTTAGTACAGCCTTACTGAAATCCTTCTTGGACCTTTGCACCTCGCAGAGACACACAGAGGGGAGGATTCGGCCACTGCACCACTGTCTGTGAGGAATACAAATGACTTCACTGTGCAAAAATCACCAATCACACGCCGCTATCAAGCTTTCAGTTCACCATAAAATCCTGGATCTGATCTCTTAAAAATGCAGCAACCAGCTCCTAGTATGTGTTTAACTCATTGTCTGTCTGGTACCCCATTTAATGCTAAGCTAACTGTGCTAACGGTGGGCTATTCCCACTCAATCCGCCCCCAAAAAGGATCAATACTCACTTTCTCCAGAACTGTGGTCCGGCCGCACCTAACCTCCTGATCCAGGCACTTAATCCACAGACAATATGTTAAAAATCACTCATAAACCCGCGGATAGGAGAACCGGCTCCGTGTCCCGAAGATCTGTGTGTCTTCAATCCCACTCCCAGTGTTTTTGTCCACAACAGCGCCGTGCCAGGCTGTAGGTGTCCACTGCTAGCTGTTAGCACTGTTGCTCCTTTTCCAACATGGCTGCAGCAGTGGACACAAGAGGACACAGGGGGACAGACTGACAGGCACAGGATGACCAGAGGTGTACCAGCCTCTAACATGTGCTACACCTGTCTCACCTGTAAAAGCTGATGATTGATGCAGTAAAATATCACCATCACTGGACAGGATCCTTTCTATGGCTTTATCACATATACTTTTCTTGTATTTAAATATTTGTCTGTATTTATACATTGACTAATGGTAACCACATTATTTTTCATATACTTCATGCAGCTTCACAGGGAACTGCATTGCAGATATCTTCCAAATTGCTGCCTATGAAATTTAAATATGCTTAAATCCCTCCTAGTTACAGTTGTGAGTATTAAGGATATTACAAAAACAATGCCACAAAGCCCATTTAAATGTTTAGCATTACTATCACATTACAGCAGCCTAGTTATGACATGCTTAATCAAAGTGCACCACCTAGTGGACCTCTATGACTGTTCAGAAGAGAGGGAAATTTTGCTTTATGAACTTCTTACTAAACATGAAAAATGTTATGCTACACATAATGAATGAGTGCAGATGTTGATTACAATTTTTTTTATTAGAAATCTCATACACAATTACACATAGGCTATTCAATTTGCTTTCACAAAGATATTGTAGACTAGACAAGATGGGCTCAATAAACATCTAAATGTGATAAAGTTGGGCATAAACTAAACTAAAATATATTTCAATGCCATAATGCATGAAGAGTGTCTGAGCTTAATAATAATTAACTAAATAATTCAAATACAATTGAAAGTTTTCACTAGATTGGCTAATTACAAATACTGTGGGAGGTGGAATTAGGGAAAAGGAAGATGCAGGGGCATAAGAGCAGCAGTTCAGGGCAGGATTCAGACAGAGGATCTATATGCAGCAATCTGAATACATTTAAACAGTTAAAAGAGCATAGTGCATGGAGCTTCAGTCAACTTTCTCTTAAAATGTCTCAATCAACATTAAAGGGTATGGTAAATATGGTAAATTAACAATACGAATACAATAGATACAATAGTAGACAGGTATGGTACGTTTTAATATACCATAATATATACAGACCACTAAATGACTATGTTTGACCTCAGCATGCCACTTGTGTGGATTTTGAGATTCGATGATCCATATTTCCATTAATACTCTCCATAGCGATGTCATTCTGATGTTTTTTGTTCTTGTCTGTGCCAGTAGAGGGCAGTCTGCCACGCAGAGAATCGTTGGTGTGTGAACGACTCCGGGAGCCATCGTAAGAAGAGGTGCTGGAGTTTGTCCTGGACCGAAGTCTGGTCATGCTGGCACTGGACACTGGAGAACAGACGCAAATGTTTTGGGCAATGAATGTTAAGCAAAGGTCTATGGTTATTGTTAGTTAGTAACTTACGATATCCCAAGCCCTGGATAAAATACTTGAAGGCTTCAATTACTTTTGCTGGCTGTTTTAACAAATGTAAGAAACAGATATTATTGAATTATTTAGGACCTTTTCTACATTATATTGCTCTCGGCCAGACAATATTCAATTTACCTGATCTACTTGGGGAAGTCCTCCACAGTCTGCCATCTAAAAGACAGAAAGAAAACACATCTGGTCAGGTTTTCTTCTAATTTCTCCTCATCATAAATTAATAGACCATATTTAATCACCTTGAGCAGTGTGGTCTTTGTGGGATTCAGTTTTGAGTTACAGTCAACCACAGAGTCCACTGCGGGGGAATAATCTCCTACAACCAGTAGAGTGGAGCACCTGCAGCATGAATACAAATTAATTCAAGTCAAATTAAAAACTAGTCCTCATATTCATAAACACTTAAACTCACTTCAGTGTGCGAACAGTCACGTTTCCTCCAGGCACAGGCCTCTCCACTTCCAGAGCGGGTCTGTTGTTGTAGGAACGTAGGAACTGACTGATGTTGGACTGGTTCATAGTTGTTGTGATGTGGTGACGATAGGTAGCTATGAGGTCTTGGTTTGTCTGGATCTCCTCCTAAAACAGACAAAAATGAAATTATTTCTATTGATAAAGTAAAATACATTTGTGAAGTGAAATGCATGTGTGTTATTTACCTTTCCAAATATGTGTGCAATGATTGTGTCAGGGAGGGTTTGGGTCCATTCAGTGAGCTGTTGAAAACACAGTATAATTACCACAAGAAAAGTACAGTATACAGTATAATTTATAAACATTGTATGAGACTATTGTGCCCACCTTGGTCGCCACAGTGTCCATTAAACCTTCTGCATGTGGGTTAATGTTGATCAGGACAAGTCCATCAACCAAATCGGGGTGGTTCAGCTACAAACAAACATAAAATCCTTAAAATCAGATACAAATATAATACCTGTACTGTATATCTGTATATAATAATGCATACACAATATATTAAAAATTCAGCTCAACTCACAGCAAATTTAGCCAGGATATAGGCTCCTGCTCCAACTCCAAGTCCAATGACACTGCGTAATCTGCAGAGCAAATCGTTATAAGTCACTTCCAAAAAGAGACGACAGAGTTAGTGACGACGTTGCAACAGTTAAATAAGGTTCTTACCCAAAATGTTTGAGGATAGTGGGCAGGGTTTCAGACAACTGGTCCACTGTTGGGTAGATGTATCTATAAGAATGACAGAACATATTATAGAAATTTAAATACAAAATTATAGATGCTTAAATATAAAATACTGCTAATCTATCTATATAAAGATGACTTTTACATACGAAGCAGGAAGAGTTTTGGCCTCCTCGTGTTGTCCTGGTGCTTCAACATGACAAACAGGAAACTGTCTGAGGATCTCTCTCATATCCTCATGGTTAAAGAGGGACTCAAAACAGGACTTGTCTAGAGTTAACAATCCAATAAAAACATGTATTAATTAAACATAAACATATATTCATATAGAATAATTAGCATAAATAAAGGCGACATACGGTTGAGTCCAACATCATGGTAAGTCAAGATGATGGGACGGTTTGTCCTTGGAGTCCCAGCCAAGACACAGTGGATTTTTCCATACTGAGTTTCAACATAATCATCCTAATATATACATACAATTGGTAAAATTGTCAGTAACATAAATTATAGTAGTAACAAGTATTAAACTCAAATTGGATACTTACAGTGATTTGAGGCTCAAAAACAGAGTCACACTCGCTGTCCTCCAGAACCATGGCTGTAGCTAAAAAAAAAGAAAAAAGAAAAAAAAAAGCTATATATAATAATAAATGTGTACAACTAATCAACCTTAAACATTGCCAGAAAACAACAAGGTAAAGAGCAAGTGCGTGTAGAGTGCTAAGTGCTCCAGACATATGTTTGAGCTGATTTATATACTGAGTGCTGATCTGTCCTTAAGCCTAACCTGGTTCACATGTGGCCAACTGACAGCTCCTCCCTTAATCTGACCTCTCTGCTGACCTCTCTGCTGTCCTCACACACATAAAAATTATGTTATTATTAGTTATAATTCAGATAGTTTATGTAAAGCATTGAGAATGGCATATACACATTACTGCTGGATGCAGAAAAACATTTAAGCAATTCTTAGGTTCATCATGGTTGACAGCTATTGAACTGTAATAGGAATTTAGTGGGCCATCTGTTAAACATCACATTTATCAAGTGGCAGCTGATCTTGACACTTAAGACAAGTGTTAATGATTTTATCATGTGTGATTTTATTTTCAAAATCTTTCCAATAAACACTTACTATAAGAATTAATAAGCTTAAAGCAATAAAATGTACTTTATTTAATAACAGCATGCCTATTTTACATGACCTTTACAATTGTTGCAAAGCAAATATGGCCAGCATGAATCCAGCTTCCAGCCCATAGTCACTAACAAAGAAAAATTGAATGTGGTTTTGTATTTGAGCAGAGTACATAAAATGATACCAAAACCAATTTAGTTCAAAACCCACGTTTTTGCCCATTGTCAGTCTGCTAAAGCATGATAGTTATTCTTTTTAACAAAGTCTGTATCTTATAATCTAGTCGTAGACCAGGCACATATGCCCCAGACATCAACAGGTGACAGAGCGGAACCAAAACAGACAGGGCATTATGTCTTTAATATAATGCTACCACTGAGTTTACCTGCGCAGCTATAGAGTGCGTGTAATCCTTTTAGAGATGGCGCAAACGCACAGGGCAGCAGATGGGTCTAAGCCACACGTCAATGAGACACCTTTTAAAGAGAAAACTAACCCCGACTAATAAGCTCTGGCCTGATAGCCTACTTCACTGCCCACTGCCCCATATAGGCTATGCTGTATATTTATATATTGTTTTCTGCACATTTAACTGATTAGGTTTAATGCAATCATATTTACCAACCGAAAAATATATGAATTTGATAGTGACACTGATTAATGATTGTCGACATTTAGGCTCTAAACTTGAACACTTTATTATGCAAAAACAGGCCTACATTATTCATATTTTACGTAGGCTATGCGATTAATAGTTACCAAAATAGCGACTCGCATCTTAACTTATCACGACACCTACCTTTTAAAGCACAATATTCCAACATTCAGAAAATTAATTCACTTTTATACAATATGAGGTTTACACGTGCTGCTCCGTATTTTTATTGTTGTCTTCTCGCTCTTCTTCGCTAGAGGGCGCTGTAGACATACAGTAGACACGCCCGCCTCACTTTGTGCGCTCAGTAACGCACATGGATCTGCACTTCCATGGTAACGCTTGGTTTCAAAAAAGCTCATTATTTAGGCTCGAAGACCTTTACTTAGTTTAGTTCACTATACTGCAAAACCAAGTCTGACGCTGGCATATTTGGCATCTCTTGTTACGGTTAGCTGCTTGCAGTTTTTGCACATTAAGTTTTATTGTTGGTTTGTTTGTTTAGTTTAGTTTTGTTTATGTTTTTTTCCCTCCATAATGTAATGTTAATTAAGCTACCGTTGGAAATAGGCCTATACTTTACAGAACAACATGAGGCGAAAAGTTGGACTAACTTAACTTTGATTAAGATAAATCTTTTTGGTAGCATAATTGACACAAAAACTAGAAACTTTGCAGAAAGAAGACATAAGATATCTTTGAGAGATATCTTGAGAGATATCTTTCCTGAAGTGTTACTTAACTTAACAGACTGTAGGCCTCCGTGATGAACTAGGTCTAGGCTATAACTGCATACTGCAGTACATGTTATAGATGTGTTCCCAGGACTTTCCCAGGACAGGTAGTGCACTTACTCCAGTGTTTTCCTTTTGTTTCTGTCAATGTGTTCTTGACTGGAGGGCACCAGTCTGACTTAAGAACTGCCTCATCTGAAGCAGCATTGTCTTGCTGTCCCGTTGTCATAGTTACAGCTCATTCTGCAGGTGAGTGCTGCTCTACTCTCAGCTTTCAAAACAGTCTAATTATACACACTGCAGCTGCTGCCGCCTGCTACATGCTTCACTTTGAGCAGTGTGTGTGTGTGTGTGTGTGTGTGTGTGTGTGTGTGTGTGTGTGTGTGTGTGTGTGTGTGTGTGTGTGTGTGTGTGTGTGTGTGTCTCAGCCCTGTGTGGTGGAAATGCATGGGCAGGCACTTGTGTAACAACCATGTTTTTCATTTTGTGGGTCAATGACTCAAAGTACATGTAGCAATAACTTTGCTTTTAATGCTTGTGAAAAATAAAATTTGATAATTTATCCATAAGGATAATAAATTCCAGAGACAATTAAAATATTAATATAAATTATAATAAATGTATTATTATTAATAATAATAATAATAATAATAATAATAATAATAATAATAATAATAATAATAATAATTAATAGTTACACATTATTGATTTGTAGTGTCAGTATCATGTAGGAGTGCGTAATGCCATATTAAAAAAAGAAAAGTGTATTCGTTTATTTGTTTAATTTAGATTAAATGGAAAGTTCATCTGAGATCTAGAATCTCATGTATGTGGGTGTCCCCACCCCAGAGAGCACCCTGTTGTAGGCTACCTTCTAGGTCTCACAATGTCAAACCACAAAGTTATTTCTTTGAAGTTTGGAGCCAAAGCTAAATCTACCTTCTGATCCTCTCAAAGTCTAGAGGGATTTCAAAATATTAACATGGCTCAACACAGGAAGCCATAAAGATCTTCTAATCTCTTATTAACTTATTTTTATAAAGACTTTAATAATTATTATTCTAGAGTCAATCCTTGGTGTCCCAGAAATTATGTGTGGGAGACACTCAGTCAGAGGAAATACTGAGCTTCCTTTTCAGATCCAGTTACTTATTCTTTGCCCTGGGAATTACCTGCTATTTCACACCATTGGCTGAAAGCTGTGCTTTCTTGACAGAACTGACCTGAGTATTTACATGGCCTACCCATCATACTGTTTCATTCTAATATTTGTGTCTGTGTTTCTCTGCCTGATGAATGTAAGGCTTCAGTCAAAGTAAAAACAGCTTTTTAACCAGATAAAGAAACAAGGATTTAATTAGCAACAATTCCAGCTGGTATCAAGAATAGCCAGTGTGTGTATTTAATGTACAGGGTAAATTAACAATTAGGGAATGAGATCACTGCCTTGTCAGGGTCCTTTAGGAGCCTTGAAAAGCATGAAAGTGTCAGCTGAGTTTTGACCTACAGAGGAGCGGCTCAGATTTCCTAAAACCAGTGCTGTAACCATGTTTAGGCCAGTCTGTGCCAGTTTGCTCTATCAAAACAAATTTATTTAGAGAAGAAATTATTACACCTTTGTTGTAAATAGGAGGTGTAATTATATAGGAATAAGTATTATTAGTTAGTTATAATAAGTATGAGCTTGTTTACCACCATGTTTACTATATTCTTGAAAACCTGATTTATTGGGCGAACACATTCTTGTGATGAATGAGGATGTCTGCATTTTTTAAGTCTAGGCTAACTTTTAGGATTAATACTCAAGGACAAAAAGGTGTAAACATATTACATAAATGACCAAGATCTAAATCGCCATAATAATAAATCATGTTAAGTCTTTATTCATAACAATATTATTATTAACAATTATTTCTAATTGTATGTTTTTCCTTTTTAATCTCTCACATAAGCAGGGAGTCAAGAAAACAGTGCTTGATGTCACTTAAGGATAAACTTTATTCTATTAAGTAGGACTCTGTTGTCACAGGTCTGTTTAGCTCAACTGAAATGGGTCTATTTTTAGATGGCTCAGGGAGGGACTGTGAAGCGAGGAGAGGAGCAAAACAAGAGAAGGTCCAAGTGGAAAAATGCCTGCTAAAATGTCTTAATGATTTTTTATTTTTTTTTAATGAAATTGATTCATGTATGAATTACCTGAGATATTTCTGCGATGTCACACTCTGGGTGGTGCTGGTGCCACTACTGCTGACTCTGTGTAAACCTTAATCAGCAGGGCGTCCTGTAGGTGTGGGCTGTGGATGGAGTGAATGGAGAGGAGGGGGAGAGAGGCTCTTCTCTGTAAGAGCATTAACTGTAGAGTGTTCTGCTGGTGACAGGGCTGTCAGGGTCAGATGGCTGCTCAGCCTGATTAGACCAGCTCACACAGATCCTCAGCTCTGCTCTGCTGCAGGGGCCACAGCCACAGCACTGCTGCTCACAGCCGCTCAGCGGGACAGGCAAGAGAGGCAGAGGCTCTATTTCAGGCTCTGAGCGGGGCACAGCAACAGGTTGTTACACACAGGCTTTACTTTGTGCTACTTATATTGGCTCCATTTTTGACTAGATATTTTAGCTTCAGGCAGAAACTGGGAGCAGCTGGACTTCACTTGGCAAAGACACAGAAGAACTGCTGTTTATACTGGCATTGGAGAGTTAAGCGGTAAGGACAACAAGAGATAAATAGATTGTTTAGATACATTTTAGATGCGCTTTCATGTTCATGAAGGTTTGTCTCACAACATAGATTATGACAGCACATTACCAGAGAGCTTCAGTCAGCTCCACAATAAGTAATGACATCAAGACAATTTATGAAAAATAGTGCTACTTTTGATTTCCCCACTTGGTCAGTTTAATTGTCTAGGCTCAGTAAATATTCCAGGTTTTTACATACAAAAAACTAATGTAATAGATTTAGTGGTTGGTATCGATCGCTATAAATAAGCCACAGATATTCATGTCTAAAGGTTTACTATAACAGGCCATCAGCTGCTTGCACTCATACTGTTGTGGAGGCTGCTGCTTTGCTATGACTGTCAGACACTGATTTATGCATTTCCCAGTTCAGAGGCCAAGCTGTCCACTGAAATATGACACAATTAGGGCTCAATACATATTTACATTATTATAATTTAATACAGATGTGTACTTTAGAGTTACACAAGTTCCCTAGTACTGCTGTATGTTAGGACCAACTTGATAACCTCTCAACTGAGTTTACACGTATTCTGGCTTGTGAAAAAATATTTGGCAACTTAACACAGTATTAAAATAATATTGGTATCCATTTTTAACCTGTTTGGGTCCTGACCCAGCCCTGCAAGAAAGGAGTCAGGCAGCCAGTTTACCAACTGTGGAGGCAACTATTTATACTTTGTAAACTACTCTAAGGTAACAAGGAAGATCAGCTTTGCAGTTTTAGTAGTAATTACTGCTAGTGTCTAGACATTTTCACAATGCTCCAAAATGTTTGTTAGTGTTAAGATGATTCACCATGAGTGGCTTTTTATACACTAGTTCAGAAAGCAAAAGGCTGTTTTTTGAATTTCATCTTTTTATACTCAATTTGGTTTAGTCTCAGTCTAAATGAACCATTTATCTAACCACTTATTTTCCACAGCTCCATTTACAGTATCTATTATCATCTCCATAATGATAATCTATTGGCAAAACCAGATAAATACTGCTTCACACACAGTCAACAACCTCCTTCCTGGAGGAGGAGTGTCTGAGCTGGCATGTGACCATGAAGACTGTGACTGTGTGTAGTACTATTACAGGTGACCACAGATTAGCCAGATTACTCTGGGCCTTTCCAGGGCTGTTTGTCTGTGAGTTTACACATGTGAGCAGAAACATTTCTGGAAGTCTTTCATGTTTTTCCAAGTAAAACAACATTTAAAAGTTTGGTTATTTTTTAAGGGATAAATGCAAGCTATTAGGCCTTGTGTAAAAATGGCTAGAAATTAAGAAATAATTTCACCAGCATCTGACATTAGACTAAATATACATTTGTTCATAGTTCTAAATTGGCCATTAAGAAATTATTTCCTAGAATAAACCTAATAGAACATGTCAAATTGGGAAGCCAGAGATAATTTGGCTGATAGTTCATACATATTAATACTGGGTTTCTCTGTATTTCACAATAAGGATTTCACAATTTTCCACCCTGCATAGGATTACAATGTATAAGCATCATGACTTTACTTTTGTGTTTGTTGACAGAATCTCTGGTTGATGGAGTTTGTGCGGCGGAGTGGAGACTACTGCCACGCTCAACACATTTAGACTGGGTGAAGCTGTACAATGTCATCTTGGGACTCTGAGCGCTGAACGGCCATCCCGTAGACAGCAGGGCGAGCCAGCCGATGGGGTAACAAGTGGAGAACCGCACGGGACTCAACTGAAGGAAGAGTGGAGAGAACTGTCAAAACAAAAAAGTAAAAACTGGACATCAGGATACAAGCATCTGATGGGGTAAACATTTATCTGGACAACAGCGCAAGAAGAAACTAAGAACATTTTAGTGCGGGAATTATTTCATTACAATATCTCAAGTTCATTGAAAAAGAGAACAGAGTTAAAGGTAAGATTTCTGTCATCAGTTTTATTTGCCTTTTCACATACACAACATTTTTACTGTATTTTATATTATTCAGCTGATTAGATTCGATAAGGTTGATACCTGATTTCATTCAAGGCAAAATTATTTAAATTATGTAAACATAAGTAAAAATATGTTCTGGATGTCCAAGGTCAACCTGCCACCATGAACCGTCCAGCTCCTGTTGAACTGTGTCACAAACACATGAGGTTCCTGATCACACACAACCCCACTGACAGCACACTCAGCTCCTTTGTAGAGGTAAGAAAGTCCAATATGAATATGTGGTGATAAATACAATAGGTGTGTTCATGCTTGATTATGTTATCTTTTACATTGTTGTTAATTGTAGCCTAATGTCAATTTAAAAAGGGTAGTTTAGTGATGTTATGAATTATTTATTGCTATGATAACTAGAAATACATATCCATACAAGTTCCACACAGAAACAACTGTGTGAGAAAACACTGTGTACATGTGCCTCTTTATGAATCAGCAATGGTGTATTTCTGTATGTGACCTATCCAATATTCTGGCCCATCACACTGTGGGCAGCAGCTGAAGTCCACGGATAGTAACAAATATTATGCTTAAATTATTGGCTTGCTCTTCCTTAGGACCTGAAATGTTATGGTGCTACCATAGTAATGGATATTAACAAATATTATCCTTAACTTATTGGCGGGCTCTTCCTTAGGACCTGAAGCGTTATGGTGCCACCACAGTAGTTCGAGTTTGTGACAGCACATACGATAAAACATCCCTTGAAAACGATGGCATCACTGTGGTGGTAAGGACGTGCAATCTGTCAACTAGGATCTTTTGAATAAGATTAAGAGATTAATAGAGGTTTCTGTGTGTACATTTTTAGGATTGGCCATTTGATGATGGAGCACCACCTCCCAGTAAACTGGTTGATGACTGGTTAAGCCTGTTAAAAAAGAAGTTTCAGGAGGACCCTGGATCCTGTGTGGCAGTCCACTGCGTGGCCGGTCTTGGACGGTATGCTACTTTCAGTTTGTAGTAATACAAAACCAATGTTGCCAAATAATACTGTATTAAAGAAGGTGTTATTTTTTCTGCTTGCTCAGAGCTCCTGTCCTGGTTGCTTTGGCTTTGATTGAAAGTGGAATGAAATATGAAGATGCCATCCAACTTATTAGACAGTAAGAACCATAAAAACATACATCACACGCCCTCTAGTGGAAAGAGTGAGGCAGTTTTTTTCAGTTTTATTTATTATTATTTATTTATAAATTTGCTTACAATCATTGCTAAACAGAGAACATACTATATAAGGAATTTTAATTGCTTTATTTTGTACATTGTAACATTGATTGTATGTGTTTCAGAAAGCGCAGAGGAGCCATCAACAGCAAACAGCTGACTTATCTAGAAAAGTACAGGTCAAAGCAGAGACTGCGATTCAAAGACTCTCATTCACACAAGAACAAATGTAGCATCATGTAAAATCTTTTCATAGTCATTTAAGCAGCCCTGGGCCCTGCATTCACATTAAAGCCATGGATGATATGATTCCTTTGGTTTGTGCACATTACAATGTAATTAAAACAATGTGAAATATATGATTCAGTGGACAAGAATAAGCTGCATGAAAAGCATAAAAAGAGATAATTTATATGATTATATATAAATTATATTTTGTAACACTGTAACCCCAGGTAAACCCACCATTTTCAGAATAAGGATTAAAAAAACAAAATACACTGAATTATGAACATAAATGTTTCCGTTACTATGCTCCACTTGTCCACAAGGTGTTTGGAAATGCTGGCATCTTTATATGTATATAGCAGTGTGTGAAAAGCAGTTGCAGCTTGTATCAATGTGAATTATAAAAGCTTGTTGTTGATTTCACTGTGGTCATGTTTACATATCAGCGTGTGCATTAACAAATGGACCATTTACTGTCACTCAACTGTTTTAAGGGAAACATTATGACACCAATACATTACATACTGTATGTACATTTGGTGTAAATAATTAGAGTATGTTTTAACAATACAAGTGTAAATTATATAGTTATTTGTAAATTAAAGGTCTCAGAAGAGACATATAGCATTTATTGCTGTATAGTCACAGTCAAAATTTTGAAAAGATGGCCTATTGAAATGTACACTTTATGCTTTGCTCTGCATCTTTTAAACTTTGATTTGTTGTTTGTACTTTTTTTTTAAACATGCATGAACATGAAAGCATCTGTTCACAATGGTTTATTTACTTAGAGTCACAGATAAAAATGCATGTATTTTGCTTTTGTAATGTCCTCACACAACCTACAGTGACCTTAAACTATCAACAGATTAATCTTTATTCAGAAAACTCAACTTGGACTCATTCCTGAAGAGCAATTTGTATATTTGTTTATAGTAGTAATTCAAATAAAAACACACTGTTATAACAAGGCGTATGGTCTGACTGTTTCTAGTCAATTTTATATATTTTGAGTGAGAATGTGTTGTTTGAATGTGTGTGTTTTAGTGATTTAGAGTCACTTTATGACTGAAATGCACTTGCTACTTTTGAAATAAATACATGCAACAGACTGAGTAGTTTTGTATAGGCCTATAACCTGACAGTTCATTTTCTGTATTGTATGCAAATAATCTTTACCTCGGACTCAGAAAAAAAGTTTGTATGCCTTCCTTTGTCAGTAAACAAAAATCACAAACTAGAAATGGATTTCAGCATTGTGGTGCAACATGAATCTTAACAATAGTAAAATGAGAATTAAAATAAAAAGGAATGCATAAAATAAAGTATGATGTATTAAAATAACACATAAGAATACATCCATGTTGACACCTTTAGAATTTGATTACTGTCAACTGGCTATATGCAGTAAAGTCAGCCAACCACTGGAGGCGCTCATAGAAAATACTTTAGCATTGTGGCACATCCGCTGATTACTTGTATGGATGACAATGCCGCAGATTCGACAGAATTTTTACTCCATGAAGCGAAATTGAACATAAATATTTAACAATAGCTATGCGATGGTTCAAATACAATGTGTGTTATAAGTAGATTTATTGCTGAAAACTATGGATGAGCAAACGAAAGGTAAGCATTGAAGCTAGCTAAGGTCGAATATGTTTATCGTGGCCTCCTGGTCTAAATCCTTGGATCTAAACCAAAATAAACAGTGCCACTTCTGACTTGTTAATGAGTTTATGCAACTTTTCTTAAGATAATAAGAAACATCTGAAATGAATGGTGGATTCAACTAAAAGCATGAGACACTGTAATACTCTAAAAACAACAAAAATAACGAATTAAATGAATAATTGTTTACCAATCTAACACTGAATCAAAACTTTACCTATTTTTAATTCTCTTCAGGGACTGCTGTGTTCATGTGTCGACTTTGCAACCTCTTCTCCCCCAGTCACTCTCAGCTGCTGGTTCACTGCTCTCAGGTGCACCAACAGCAGGGGCCCTCACATGACTTAATTATTACACTTAGGCCACTTAATCCACAACCTACAGAAAAACCCACAGGTCAGTGTAGGCTACATGTCTCTTAACAAATGGTATACACCTTGCAAAACTAACACACAAAGAATAATTTATTTACCAGAAACCCCATCGAAAAGAAAACGTGGAAGGCCAAAAGGTTCAGCAAATAAGAGAAACAAAGATGATTCTCCAAGTTACACAGAAGACAATGTTGAAACAGAAGGAGAGAGAAAAGAACAAGGTACTTTGCATCTTGGGACTCTCTGTATTTTGTCCTAATAGGCCATTTGCAATGTATTTATTATACCCTTTGCATTGTAGATGAGAAGGAGGAGGAGGCATTAGGTTTGGAATGCAAACAGTGTAACCGCACTTTCAGAAACAGGCGACAAATCCTCAAACACATTTGCCTGAAGGTTGAGGAAGAAGATGAGGTGGAAGAAAATGACTGTAGTAAGAAACAAATGGAAATCACTATGTTTTAAAGTGCCGCTTTGATTTAGTCTTCCAAGATTAAAGAGTTTAAAACTTTTTTTCAAGGCAACTTCAGACCCCCCAAAACTGCTAAAAGAGGTCATCAGCAGAATGGAGACCAAATTCCTATATCAAAAGAAAAAGCACCTCCTACAGCCAGTAAAAAGTCAGTGATCAAGGTTTTTTTGACCGAAGATGAGATACTTCCAGGTTTGTGTACTGATTTATTTTATAATTATTCTCTCTTTGCTTTGTCAATCTCTTTGTAAATTATTTTTATTGATGATGCCCAAAAGATGTGAGTAAAATGGTCCCTGTAGAAGAGGACTATCCCACAGAAGAGGAGTCAGTAGCAGCACAAGATCGACCACAGGTAAAGCACCTTCTGTGTAAATGAAATCACCAACAATGAAGATCTACCATTAAAATTTTAATGACATGTTTTCTCTTATGTCTGTTTAGAGTCAACCACAAGAGAAATCCACAAGGTAATATTACAGCCATGTAATAATAATAATATCAGCATCAAATTATTGGCATTCCGTCCTCATTTTTCTTATGTGTTGTGAACAACAGTTTAAAGTCAACAGCAGAGGTCAGCAAAGGCTTTCTGGAATATTCTATTACACAAGGCGATTCCAGGTGTTGTGAATATTGTTAATAATAATAATTCATCTGAAAATCTGGTGTTTTATATATAGGTCCAAATCTAAGAATTATGGGGTATGTTTGCTTTTTTAGTTCCCCTCAAATAAAGATCTTTACCTGCGAGTTCTGCAATAAGATTTTTAAGTTCAGACATTCACTGATTGCCCACTTAAGAACACACACTCAAGAGAAACCATTTAAATGTTCCCACTGTGATTATGCCTCAGCTATTAAAGGTAAGAATAAGTCCCATTTATTATGTAATGGGTTCAAAATACATTTATTGTTCTAAAATATCATATGTCTGTATCATTTGGTGTTTTCATTGTAGCAAACCTCAATGTTCATTTGAGGAAACATACTGGAGACAAGTTTCATTGCGACCATTGTTCTTTTACTTGCATCAGCTCTGGACATCTAAAGGTACTTTATCTTTTACATTGCTATTATTTGAGTTGCTATATGAGATTATCTTAGTCATTTCTCATGGGCTTTTGTATTTGGTATTATGAAGGTTCATATTGAACGAGTTCATTTAAAAGTGAAGCAACATTGCAGTTTCTGCAAATGTAAGTACTCTGACGTGAAGAACTTACTGAAACACATGGAAAGACACCACAACTTAAAAGATTCAGCTGTTAATAAAATCTACCAACAACTAAGGTTGGAATAACAATGTAGTTTTAATGCATACCTTTGCTTGTTACCTACATGAGAAATGTATATTTTGCTTTTAGGTTAAAGACTCGTCAGGGATTTCGGCAGCTTCTATTTCACTGTCCAACATGTAAGAGATGTTTCAAAAGCAGCCAGGAGAGAGACCGCCACCTTCTGGTTCATGAGCCTCAGCCTCCGTTTGGCTGCATGCTCTGTGAATATGCAGCAACCAAACTAAGTGGGCTCACTGCTCATGTTAGGAAGCACTTCTTCCTCTATGTGTGTAGTGTGTGCAAAGGTGTGTTTGTGAGCTGTCACAGACTCAAGACTCACCTGACAGAATCTCATCCAGAATTAAACCAAGATCAAACCTTCACTGATTGTATCAGTAGCAGCTACCAGCTCATACAGGCTGGTGGAGGAATATGGGGCCAAGATTCTGAGAAACTAATTGAGCAGACAGGCCAAGAAGAGAGTGTGAGGGAAGAGGTAATAGAAAACATCCCAGAAGAACTGCAAGTTCCCATTAGTCAACTGGAGGTAGACCAAAATCCCCCTCAAGATCTGGAAATGGGACTACTGGACCATAACACAGGATTAAATTCAGACTCAAAAGTTTCATCACAAAGCAACCAAATTGAGCTCTGTCAAACTTTGATAAAATCATCCCTCTCTGAAGACCAAAACAAACCACCTTCATCTGCAAACCTTTCTGAGGATTCTGAAAATGCAAAAGAGCAGGAGGAGTGTTTAGTCAGTAACCAGAAACAAAGTCTAGTTGCCAAAAAAGGCATACCTGAAGCCTTATGTTCTGATTTGATGATACAAAAATTAAATGTGACCCCAAATTCACAGTTTTCACTGGACAAGGACAAAACTCTGCTATCTGAAAAGGTACTTAAACATTGACACCTGTAATGGACTTAGATGCTAAATATTTCATGTCAAAGCCTCAAATTCACAAAAGAATTTGATTTGTCTTTATAGGAATGTGAGGTCACTGTTGAAAATGCCTTTCTTCAAGTGCTCTCATCAATTCAGAAAACTCAACTATGTATTGAAACTTTGCAACAACTAAGAAAGGTTTATGGGGAACTAGAATGTGAATACTGTGGTGAGTTGCATCATTTTATTTTAATTATTATCTTTCATCATGCTTTCATCATTCAAGTTCATTAAATTATTCAGTGTTTGTGTTCTGCAGGGAAACTTTTTGCTTACAAAGTCCACTATAACAATCATGTTCGCACACATACCAAGGAGCACCTGCAGTACTGTTCACAGTGTAACTATTCAGCAGTAACCAAAAACTCCTTGAATCGACACATGCTTCACAAACACAGTGACTTGATGCTGTCTTGTCCCAATACGGATTGTAAATTTACCACACCTGACAAATATAAACTACAAACTCATGTAAAAAGATTTCATGAGGAGGTAAGCAATTTTATCTTCCATATTTCACTCTTCCTACTCCATATTCCAAACTTCCTACACTTGCATATTACTCAAAATATATTATTATTAGACAAAATACCTGAATACCTAATATGGAACTGTATGTTAACTGTAATTTCAAACATCACATTGGAAAAGTTACTCCCTATCAGCTAAATGACTGTAGTGTTTTCTTTTTTTTTTTTTAGACAAAAACTGCGCCCTGTCCTGTTTGTAACAACAACTATCCCGAGCACCGCCTTAAGCAGCACATGAGAAAAATGCACCCTGGTAAATTAATTTGGGTGTACAATTTAATGCTAAAAGTCCATATACTTCTGTTGACGGTTTCATATCACTGTATTTCTACATCTCTAATGTACAGATACTGCCTCAGTCGAGGGTAAAGGGCGGATGGAGAAACAGGCCGACAAGTGCCCTTACTGTGACTCCTACTTCCTGAAAAACAGCAATGACTTTCAGCAGCACATCTGGGCTCATGAAGGTACTCTATTCCTGCCTTTTTAGCAAGTATGTTTACAAGCACTGGCAATATTTCTTCATGGGCAATAAATCTGCCTAAAACCATAATCGTCACAAGTACTGGCCTTGAGGACATCTGTTGTTTCGCTGCACTCAGTATCAGATTAGCACTTGCCCAAATTTAATGATCACTTTACCTTGAAGTGGCACCCTTACCGAGGCTTCAATGGCCAACCCACGTACATTTTTACCATCTGCTGTTGGTGTTTAATTCTGTCCTGTTTTCTGCTTCACATGTTTTGTTCTGAAAGATTTAATTAAAGAAGACAAATGATGCATAGTCTAGTTTTTAGTGATGAACTATGACATAGTAAATTATTATTTTTATTTAAAGTTGTTAAACCACTAATTCTATCTTCAGTTACCTAATGACATAAACAGGGCTATGCTGGTCTGCTTAATGTGACATTTTCATTTAATTCACAGTTTTTAAGGGTAATTTGTTTTTGAAGAATCACAATTAAATGCAAAAACATAAATTAAGTCGAGCTCTAATTGCGCAACATAGCTGGATTTCTCAAGCATGCATAATTCACTAAATTACAACTTCAAAAAAGTTAACAATAAAGGAATATAACATGATTAAAAGTTCATAAAAGTAATTTTGCAGATGTCTCTTTACTCTCTTGTTGAGTAAATGTGTCTAATTAACATGTTCTATCATGTTAGGTATAAAGCCATACACTTGTAACATGTGTGACTATGCTGGATGCAGAAAAAGTAACCTGAGGCTTCACATGAACCGACATAAAACTGAGAAAATTCACTTGTGTGACTTGTGCGGTAAAAAGTTTAAATCTGAAGTCTCACTTAAAATCCACACACGAAGTCACACCATTGAAGGTAAATGCATCATTCATTTTTAAATATTGATATTGTGTGTTATTTAAAGTCTATTATTTAAAAACATTTCTGAGCAGGAAAGAAATTTAAGTGTTCAGAGTGCGACTTCGCCACTGCTTTAAAACCATCTCTTTCAAGACACATGGAGCAACATGCGCGAGGAAGGCAGGTCAGACCCCTTTTATTTAGATGATTAATATTCTTATACTGGAAAATATTTGTCTAACGTACACTTATTTTTTATATCAATAGGCTTTTCAGTGTGCCCATTGCTTCTACTCTTGCAATAAAGTCGGTCCTCTTAAACGTCACTACAAGACAAAACATCCAGATGAGAAATATCCAGACACAGAATTAGAAGAAACGGAAGACTCAGAGGCACAGGAAAAGACTGGTATCACATTTAGATTTATGTAAAACTTATAGTATAATAGTAATATGTTTATTTATAGGAATTACACTGCTATTTTACCAAATGTTGAATAAAGAAATGTATTTTTGTTGTGTTTAGTTTTCAAATGCCCTGTCTGTGATTCTGTTCATGGAAGCAAGAAAGAGTTAAACCGCCACCTGAAGAACAAACACCGCTTGAATGTATTGCAGATTTCTTTTGAGGTAATTATAATGTATTAAAAAATTCCATTATTAACAAACAATATTAGTTTAAATGTTCTTATTGTAATGGGCATATCTAGGAAACTGAAGCCGTTGAGACACAGTTTGTGCCAGTGGAGGATGAGATGCAGCTGACAGAAGTGCCGGTAGAAACTTTGCAAGACAATGGTAATAAAGCCAACACCACACAGTAAAATAATATTCTATAATATTAAGTATTGATCTCTGCTGTTATGTCTGTAGAAGCTGTAAACATTCTGCAGCAGATCACTGATCTGAATCCAGACATTCACAATGTTGTTACTCCAATGGTGGCGATGGCTCCAGGCACCGTCACTGTAATGGAGCAGGTAAACAGCAACAGAAAACCGATAAATGAAATAATGTAACATTGTAGTTTAATAGTATTACTAGGAACCTCTCATGTATCAGAATTACAAAACACACAAAAAGCTAAAGCTTTATTATAAATTGAAAAGCCAAAATATCAATAAATCAGCAAATCAGTCTATTCAAAAAGGAAAAAAGTTAATTCCTACATTATGCAATCCATTACTTCTGTTATAGTTATTTGACTCTAGTTAAAATGTTGTATTGATGAAGTTCTAAAAAGAAGATAACTTGTATTGTAATGTATATTTATATCAAATGAATTGCTACATTTGAGCTTATTTTGCTTTATACTTTTATACTATGTACCTTTCTTATACAACAGAATTTCGTCCAATTCATTACTCTTTTATTTGCTCTTGTTTATTGTGTAGATTGTGTATTACATGTACTGTACTTTTTAGCTACTGTGTACATCTTATTATAACTAAGTTTGTCATATTATTAACATTATATCGTGCGAACTTGCAGATAGCAGATGAACAGGAAATCAGCCCTGATCAGCTGATGGTAGTAGACACGGAGGAGGACCTGGGAGCGGACCAGGTGATGGTGGTAGAGGAGGCGGAGGGTCTGGAGGCTTTGACTGTCCTCACTCAGGGAGACAGCACACACCACTACATCGTGTATGTGCAGGAACAGACTGTGGAGATAGACAACAACTAGCATATCTAATCAAGCTATTCAAAGGTTCAGCTTCTTGTTTATAGGTTAGTTTATTTTTTCCCAATTAAAAGGTATAATGTTTAGTTTTGAATTGTTAATTGCTTTGGCAATGGTGCTAGATTTCCATCACTGTGAAAAGTTTGAAAAAATGTCAAATGAAGTAATATTGTTTTAGATTATTACAAATAATTTAATTTTTGTGTGCGTGTGTGTGTGTGTGTGTGTGTGTGTGTGTGTGTGTGTGTGTGTGTGTGTGTGTGTGTGTGTGTGTGCGTGTGTGTGTGTGTGTGTGTGTGTGTGTGTGTGTAGCCTGTTACAAAATTATGTAACTTTGTAATAAAAATACAGATAATCAGTGTTTTTATTCTGTTTTTGTCATAGTGTCAAGTGAAACGGAAAATATCCTCTACATTTTTATAGCTCATCACAATGATAGTTTTTGACTTAGGAAACGACTGCTCTTATAGTCTTTAAAAAGTAGAAAAGTTGTAATTACATTTAGGCGTTTTTCACTGTGCGTCAATATAATCTTTGATCAACAGGGGGCGGTGGTGTGCGGTGTAGTCTTGAGCTGAGAGAGGAAGAAGAGTTGGTGGGAAATTTGACAGTGCGCGAAAAGTCTGGTGTTTTAAACTTATGAACACATAACTAAAGACGAGTGCAAAGTTATTGCCTTAACTCATAAAAACACGAGATGGACCGCTACATTTTGGTCGTATCTTTCTGCCCGTGCGACGACAACCTGCAGGACAGTAAGTTTCTGTGCGCATTGCAATGTTAACTTTAAGCTAACTTAGGCTAACTTTTAGCCTCAAGAATAACAGCACTACCAGTGACACTGTCTTAACTACATTTATTATTTCTAAACATATTTCATAATATTTGACCATGTTGCTAATATGAGTGGTTATTTTCAGTAGTTAACGCTATAATTTTTAATGACAGGTCTAGCAACACTACAACAAATTTATGACAATTTTATTAATCTTTCAACTCGCGGATCACTCAGTCAGCGTCCCTCATTTCCAGGTTGGTAATATAATAGCATCATCCTTTTTTACCGTTTTTTACCAAAACAGTATTCATGTGTATTATTATCTTTTTGTTCAGCTTGTTCCCTCAGTGGAAATCCTTCAACTCAAAAGTGGTTCTTTGCTGTACAAGCATGTCAAGGAATTACACAGGTTAGTTGAATAAAGAAATTATGAAGCCGATAATTGCTATTCAGTGATATGGTTTGAAATAGAAACAGAGAAAATTAAATGAATGCATAATGCGTTAATAAGCAATGCATATACATGTTTAACACACTTTGTCATTTTAACTTTGTTATGAAATGATTTTTGTGTAGTTCTGCAGCTCTGAATGGGAAGAGCTTGGTACATGTCACCAGAAGACGGACAGTGAAGAGGAGCTGCCCACCACCATGGACCTGTGCATCGGCTGTTTGAGCGATAAGGAGGCGCTGGATCAGAAGGTTGATGATTCAACACTGACAGAGTGAGTCTAAGACATGGAGGTGAAAAATGTGAATGTTGTTTTGAGGAGGTTCTAAATTTGAATAGCAAGTGTTTTTTTGTCGTTTCACATTTTGACTGATACTTCATCCTCAACTAATACATTTAAAGATTTAAATTTCTATTGGATTGATATAATATATATGAACATTGTTATTAGGATATTAAACATAAATTAATTAATTACAAAATATTTTTTGTCAATTTTGCTTACCCCTACTAAAACTTTTTTTTAACCCCTCAATTAAAAAAGGTTTAGTCATGAACAACAGTCTGAACATCAACTTAACAAACGTAATACATTAATAATGAACTTGGCACTAGTCGTTCTTTCTGAGCTGCTCTTCTCTTTAAACAGGCTTTTAGATGAATCTGCTGAAGGATTACATTCATTATCAGACAAGCTCCCGCCTCCAGGTAGAGTGTCACTCCTTTTGGGCCTTTAAGATTCCAAGTAATATTTTGCATAAAAATGAATAATTGAAAACCTTTTCCCTATTAAAGGTAAAGCCCTTGTGGATGTGTTGATGCTGGGCTCTTCTGCTCATCCTCCTGCTCCCAAAGAGCTGCTGCCTCTGCTGGGAGCTCTCAAACACATGAGCTGCTGGCACAACGCTCAAATCACCGTGGCGGCACAGCACTTCAGTGTGTGAGTATCATCCCTCTGTAATCCTGTGATTATTTACTGACTGTAAATGTTCAGAGCACATTTGCATACATAATACAGCATGTCCCTTTTAAACCACTAGGGGGAGTTGTTAGAATAAGGTTGGATATGCTGCTGCAGTGTTTCCCATTATGGTGAACCCCCGTCTTAAATTCTCTCCAGTAGTTTTAAAAAACACCTGAACTATACATTGTTGCCTGTTCTATTATCATAAACATTTACAGGCAACTATACACGGAAAAAGGACTGCTTAAGCAGCATTTATACACTGCATGATATGACATTAAATCATTATAGCAAAAGGAGAAATTTAATTTGTCAGCTGGACAGAGTTTATTTGGTTGAATATGTTTCGCAGCTCATCCAAGCTGCTTCTTCAGTTCTGGTCAGGTGCTGGCGGACACTGTTTTATATCTGCTTGAAGGGAGGAGCTTAATTACAATAAAAATTACTCTGAGACAACACATTTATTTACAGTTTCTGTTAGTCAGGTGAGTCTATTCAATATGGAGTTGTTTACAGTTTCTTTTAGTTAGGTGTGTCTATTCATTATGGAGTGGGAGTGGGGGAGTAGTTAGCATATCCATTCAGGGCCATGATGGGTGTTTTCACACCTCTGGACACGTCCTGGCTAGTCCCATTGTTTTCTCTGTTTGTTTTGATTTAGGTTTGAGGATAGAGTTATAGATGGGAGACAAAAGATGTCTGAGACCTCCATTTCTGTTCAAGGAAGGATTCTCTTTCTTGACAAAAATAGCCTCTTTAACTCCCCTCTCAAACCAGTTCTTTTCTCTGGCCAAGATCTGGACCTCGCTGTCCTCAAAGGAGTGGCCTGTGGCTTTTAGGTGGAGATGTACGGCAGATTGCGGCCCACCCTGGTTTTCCCGTCTGTGTTGATACATCCTTTTGTGAAGTGGCTGTTTTGTTTCTCCAATGTAGCGCTCACTGCAGTCTTCACTACACTGAATGGAGTAGACCACATTGCTTTGTTTGTGGCTCGGAGTTTTGTCCTTAGGATGGACCAGTTTTTGTCTTAAAGTGTTTGTGGGTTTGAAATGGACTGGGATTTCATGTTGTCTGAAGATCCTCTGTAGTTTTTTGGAAACGCCAGCCAGGTAAGGAATAGTTAAACCCTTTCTCCTGGGTTCTGGTTCTCTGTTGTCCTGTTTCTTGGCTCTCTTCGTTTTATTGAAAGCCCATGTAGGATATCCACAAACAGAGAGGGCGTTCTCCACGTGTTGTTCTTCTTTCTCCTTTCCCTCTGTGCTTGTAGGAACCTCTTGGGCCCTGTGTTGTAATGTCCGAATGACTCCCAGTTTGTGCTGAAGTGGGTGGTGTGAATCAAAAAGCAGGTATTGGTCGGTGTGTGTGGGCTTCCTGAAGACCTCTACCTGGAGTCGCCGGTCTTCTCTTATCGTTACTGCACAATCTAAGAAGGCCAATGTGTTGTCCTTGGAATCTTCATGTGTGAATTTGATGTTCGGATCTACAGAATTGTTATGTGCAGTAAAAGGTTCCAAATCCTGAATTTTGATTTTTGAAAAATTATCATCAACAAAGCGATACCAATGTGTGGGTGGAGTGCCTGGATATGAGGCCAAGGCACTCTGTTCAAATTGTTCCATGTATAAGTTTGCAATGATAGGGGAGACCGGTGAGCCCATTGCACAGCCGTGGATTTGTCTGTAGAAGTTTCCTCTGAACTGGAAATAGGTGGTACTTAAACAAATTTCCAGCAGTTGGCAGATTTGGTTGGGTAAATGTTTGGTTCTCTCTTCTAGCTTAGTATCCTCCAGTAGTCTCCTCCTTGCTGCCTCCACCACTACCGATCTAGGGATACAAGTGAAAAGAGAGGTCACATCAAAGGAAACCATTGTCTCATCCAGGTCAAACTGGAGATGCTTGATTTTGTTCACAAATTCGGCTGTGTTCTCAGTGTGGTGCTCCGTGTTACCCACGGCCACAGCCAAGATGGTTTTTAGGTGTTTGGCCACATTGTATGTGATGGAGTCTGTGCTGCATACAATGGGTCTGAGTGGTACTCCTTGTTTGTGGATCTTTGGGAGGCCATAGATGTCAGGGATGGCGTCACCAGGGTACAGTCTGTAATATAGCTGTCGATCAATGACTTCTTCCTTCTCCAGCTTCTGCAAGCAATCAATGATATTCTTTTTGTACACATTGGTGTACACATTGGTGTACTAACAGATGAGTCAATAGACTCATGTTAGTCAGGTTATTTACAGAAACTGTAAATAAATATGTGTTGTCTCAGAGTAATTTTCATTGTAATTAAGCTCCTCCCTTCAAGCAGATATAAAGCAGTGTCCGCCAGCATCTGACCAGAACTGAGGAAGCAGCTTGGATGAGCTGCGAAACGTATTCAACCAAATAAACTCTGTTCAGTTGACAAATTAAATTTCTCCTTTTGCTATGGATTCTACCTGGACAACTGAGGGATTCTACACACATATTAAATCATTATATTACTTTTTTTTGCCACCGTAGACTATCTGTAGTCTAAGGGAAACACTGTGCTGATAATACAAAAAAAACAAAAATTTTTAATAACTTTCAGCAATGTTTATATGTTTGTATACCTTGACTGAAGAATATTAATTTTAATTTCGCACTAAATTTAAAATTCAATACATAATGAAACCTTTGATGGTTTGCTTTATACAGGTGGCAGAGAGTGGCGTCATATCTGAGTGCTGGTCTGGTGGAGCCCTCTGCATTGGACAGCTGTATCGACCACAAAGAAGTGTGGCGAGGGGGAATGCTTATTAGAGAAAAAAAGGTATGTCAACAAAATTAGAGCCATATTGTGAGCATTCTCAATGTTGTTTTTGTATAACTCACGCAGAAGGTTATTACAACATGAGTGGATATTTGAAAAGGCAATCGTTACAAACAGCATAACCTGTTTTGTAACACTGGGCTTTGGATAGAAAAAGGTTACATAAAAATGAGAAGAAAGGTCAAATTTCAGGTTAAGTGTGTTTGTGCTTTTGCAGCTTGCAGTCTGCAGCTCTTTTTTGGTAAAGCTATTTGCCAATTATGAGAAGGTGAAGACATTTGAAAATCAACATGGTTTGTGATAGCTTTTGAGGGAATCAGAATGTAGATTTTAATAGCATTTAGGACTTTTTAATGTTTTGTTGAATTGTGTTGAGGTTTTGCTTGAATTCTGTATGCAGGAGCCAGTTATTTTTTTAGGATCACATATAAAACATTCTGCTCTTTTCATATTACCAGTTTTTATTATGAAGAAGATTTTTCATAGGCTCTAAAACAAAAAGAACACGCTGTTTTCTTAAAGTCTTATGTTTTAGCATTTGTACCATTTACAGTTTGTTAAAAAATAACTATTCAGTGCACACAAAGTCAAAGGGTATGTTTTCGAGCTGTTCCTTTTAAATGGAGTAATTTTTTACCTCATCGGGGTATTGGAAGTTATCCTGTTGCTGAATAGCAATGGTGAATTCACTGGAGGTCACTCAGGGGTCATGGGAACTGTCCCGACTTGTTGTCATCAGCCCAAAGCTTGGCTCTAATTCATGCCCAATGCTGATGAGGGAGCTTGGCAAAAATGTGTGTTTGAATACGGCTGATTACGCCTGATTTTTACCTTTATTTATAATTACTTACTTATTATAAGCATAAATTAAATTTTAAGAAGTTATAAACATATAGTCACATATTCTAAACAAACAAACAAAAAATTGGCCATCAGTCAACCCCAGAGCAGCTGTGGTTACAGACGTAGGTATGGATAATGCACTGTAAAGAGTATTACGTTATACAAATGTATCTATCACTAACTATAGACACAGAATCTTCTAAAAAACACAATATTTCAGTCACTAATTTGACTTCCCGAATGAATTTTTGCAGGTGACCGGTTACACATTACCAGCAGACATTTCTACTTATCTCTGCTCTTTCTGTTGTGCTCAGAGGCTATTGAGGCAAGCGAGAACTTCTCCTTCACTTAAGTGACCTTTTCCAAGTTGCTGTCTTCAGAAATGAGTGGGCTCAGCCAGTCAGTAAAAGCTTCACAGTTGGACAGCATAGAAGAAAAGAGATACTCTGAGGACCACTAAACTAAAGAACAACCATTATCACTTTATGTTAGAGCAGTTCACAGCATTACACCACCCTGCATCATGAAGTGTACTTTTCAAGACAGTTAATTTAATTTAAACGAAAGTTCTTTTCATACTTGCTGTGTTTTGAAACTGTCACAGTGTAGTGCTAATGTTCCAATTATTTCATCTGATATCAACCTCTGTATTTCAGTATGTTTCAGAGCTACGTTTTGATGGATTTTCATTGCGCTGCCCATCTCATCCCATATCTAGACTCCTCACCCCCACAGAGCACAAACTACACCCAGAGGTGAGTGCGTACAACTTTGACTTTGCTAAAGATTTTTATTTCTGGCACAAATTTTTACTTCCTCACTGATTGCTTATACATTTGGATCCAGTTCAAATAAGTTGGCAAAATACTGGGGGGAAAAAATCAAACATTAATATGACCTCTTGTACCTATATGCCTCCAGTCTCAGATACAAGATTAGACTATAGATTTCTCCTTTTTAAAGTATTCTTCCACTTCAGGCATTTATTGATACTTTATTTTATGTACAATGCTTTTATCTTAAAGTATCAAACATTGTGCCTGTGTTGGGCAGATTGCACAGTATAGCAAACTGTGTGAGCAAAGGTCTTATAGCATTTGTAGGCATTTTTGTTCTGTAATGAGTTTTCCGATTTAGATTAATTGCAAATACAATAAACTCATAGGAGCTACTCTTGTATCGTGTTAATAATTCATATACATGCATGTACATTGCATTTATACAGACTAATGGCATCAGGACATAGGAGAACATATCATTTTCAGTTTTCTTCACAGTCAAATAATCATTACTCCTCAGGCACCACAGGAGATCTGCACAACACACACTTGGTGTAAGCAAATTGGTATTATGTAGACATTGCCCTTATGATAATATTGCAGGTAACAGACACTGACATCAGTCACTTGTATCTATATCTATATCTAAGCAGTACAGTTCAGTTGTGATCTTAGCATATTTTAGGGCTGTGCTATTAATCAAAATGTAATTAATTTAATTTAATTTTGATCGCAATTATTACTCCAAACATTGTATATTCAAACCTCTTCAGAGTTTAATGCTGTACTGTAGAACATTTCAAGCAAACTAATTATATCTCCATGGAGACAAGCAGGTCAGCAGCAGGTGGACACTCTTTGAGAAAAGTTGCATAGTCCACCTTTGAATTCTCTTTGAATGACATGGATCTCAAAACATTAAACACTAAAAATGATAGTTTTACTGGTAATTTTGACAGAACGTACATTTTTTTAGATTAATAAATGTAATTGGATATTAATAAGTAATATCCAAATAATTGAGATTATTATTTTCACCTATAATTTTGCAGTCCTAGCCTATGGTCATGATCATAAACAAAAATAAACAACAGAGATTATAGCACAAGTTTTATATCACCATTCTGCTGGGATAACATGCCTTATCCCTCCTAAAGCCATTTGCACACAGTAGGCAATGAATATTAGGCCCACACAATGCAGATGCTTCGTGTCCTGCTGTTTGGGTACAACTTTTGGTTACACAGTTCTGTTCGCCCCCACTGTATCAAAAGTGAGCCTTAAGAATGCTACTAATGTGGTTTCCTCTCATTAGTGCTACACACTAAAATGGCAAATATTGAGAGCTTCTTTAGCTTGTTGCTGAACTTTTCTGCTACTTTAACTGAGGCACTGCAGATCATTAAAATTTCCATAAGGTTCTCTTTTACTGGCTGCAATATATTTTTTGTGTTTTGTTCCTGTTTCAATTCAAATCAATAAATCATAAGGGTAAACTATGCAAATAATTATGCAAGTTATATGCTGATGTTATCGTCATAAATTATTACATATGTAGGACAATAAGTTCCAGTGTTTGTAAGTGATGTAGCATTAATAAAATAATATGTAAATTATGCAAAATTTTCAATTATTTTCAGCAGCTCGTTTTTGTTACTTTCTATAACCGGCTTGCTAGACCTTAGATTGGCTTTGCTGGATAAGATGACTCTCTGTTTACTTAAATATTTTCTTATCCGAAACAACTAAACAAGTAAATGTAGGACAAAGGCCGGGTTTATCTAAGTCAATCCTTGTATGAATGTAAATTGAATGCATGAACAGCAAGTTGAACAAAATCTTACTGTTTTATAACTTTTGCCAGAAAATTCAACTGAAGGACACAGTGTAATGTCTTTTTTTCAATTTACCAATCCCCTCTTCACAGGTCTTCCATTACTACGCTCCAGTTTTAGAGCTTGTGCAGTTGGTGTCTGTTTCTGATCTGCCCAACTTTGTAACGTCCTCAACCACTTTTGAACTGTATCCTTTGTGTGCACTTTAAATACGTTCTGTAATAACATCTTCTCTCCCTGCATATTATTTCAAGGTGTCTGTGTCATTATAACTCTTCACACTTCAAACTAAGATAATATTACCTCTTCCTTCTTGTTCCTTTACTTATACCATACAGAGGCTTGTCTGGAAAGTCTGCAAAAGCAAAATTGTTTTTAGAACAATTAAGATCGCTTCGTGGAAAGGTATTTATTTTTATTAAACAGACAGAAGGGCCTGTACTTGATTTTACGTTCATCTGGGAGATATAAATGCCCTTTATGTTATGTAGTTTATTAATCATTGAGACAGAAATGTACAACTTGTGCAAAGCAGTTTGGTAATAACTAAACGAATGGAACAACTTGCAGGGATACGGTTTATCAGGCACATTGTTTGCTAAGAATCATGGAATAACAGCTGCACTTTCCCAGACAGTTGATTCCCTTTCATGGTGCATTATAAAAAGTGAAGAAAAAGTTCAAACTAAAACATGTTTTTGACTTATGTTTCAAAGATTTTTTATTACTTATTTTTCAAATTTTTTTTACTTGTACATATATATTTATATAATTATGCCTTATTTGACACCTGTCTCTTGCTATCTTTTTTGCTACTTATTTAGAATTTATTATTACCATTTATATTTTTTACTCTGTTATCATATCATATCATATCATATATCATATCATATCGTGATGTGTGAGCTACTGTGTCCAAGTAATTTCTCTTGTGTATCAATAAAGTTTGTCTAAGTCCAAGTCTAAAATCAGGTACAGGCCCTTTAAAGTTGTCTCATTACCAAAATTAAATAAAGATAAATAAATCTGTGTTATATTTTGCCTTTAACTTTTGTTGTACATCTCCAGGTTGGAGCACTGTTCATCCTCTCTTGTATAGTCACTCCAATCATCCAGCCACCTGCTAACTCTCTCTGCTCTCAGCGCTGGAGAGAGTTCCTAGCCACAGGACCAAAGTCATTATCTGGTATGACATGATTTTCTCTTATTCATTAACCAATTAAAATAATTGACCATTTGGAAATGACAGAGTGAGCCCATACTGTTCTCCCCTGGGAAATAAATGGCCAACTAGGGCATCATCAATATACCGCAGATAAAACCTTTTTCTAGGGAAGCAAACTTGGAAGTGGGACTAATCAATTTTTAAACACCAGAGGAAATGTAACAAAATGCACAATTGAATTCCACTTCCACTCATTCCAAGGAAGTGTGACTGGTGATGCTGCATACTATTGGTCTGTTTGGATTGTAAGTGATGCTTCATTAGGCAATGGTAAGGTAAGTCATGTACAACAGAGAGAGGCCTAGCAGAAATAATAATTGAAAGTTGTTTGAAGGGTAACTACAAATTCTTCTGATCACTTTTTTACACTTGATACATACCTCATAAAACACTTACACTATGTAAACACACAAAACACTATGTAAACACACTGTTTAACAATCTCTAAGTAATTACATTGTACTTAGAGTTTGGGTATTGGGTTGTTATTACATATTGTGTTATATTACTTATTGTGAGGTTGTAAAAACATCTAAGTATCGATACTGAAAACATTACATAATAAGGACCTTTCTTGAACAGTTTTAGAATAATCTTAAAACTAGCGTGAGGCCACATGATGACATTCTGTTTAAAATCATACTCAACTATATGACGAGTGTTTTTATTATCATTGTGGCATTGAAAGCATCCTGTATTTATGTATTACATTGTACTTAATGAGGGAGGCTTAATGTTTCAAGTGTAGTGCAAATTAAATTGCTGCCTTGCTTCTCTCTGCACAGTTCCTGAGACCGAGGTCAAAGGTGAGAGCACACACTACTTCCTGTTGGTCCAGGGCTCGGACAACCCCAGTGGTGCCTGTAAAGTCCGAATGTTGAACTCTGACAACCAGCTCAATGGATCTGCTGCCGTGGCGACGGTAATGGAGCTGCTGCGGGAGCCTTCTTTACCTGCGACAGGTATTAAACTTTAGCTATTTCACCGAATCTGACAGAGACTGTAGGAGGACAGAGAAGTGGGGACATGGTGTGTGTTTATGAATTTAAATAGAGGCTCCTTAAATTTTGGCATTGTCTTTTAACAAGAAGTCACCTGGGAACTATTTCAAGTACTTAAATAGTCTAAAACTTTGATTACCTAAATTCTTTACATTGATTGCATCTCTTTCTTGTATGTGCTCAGTGTTATTAAAGTGTAAAGCTGTTTATGGATAAACCAACTGAACCTTAACATGCAACATAGTTTAGCATCTAATTAAGTTTTTTCAGCTAGTGTAGCACCAAACCTTAAGTAAATTGGTTTGTTTGTATAGCTTCAGTTTAGTTTTCCCAAGATTTTAAAATGAATTTTACTAACTTGTTTTTTTTTTGTTTTTTTTTTTGCATCTCCATCACCAGGAGAAGCTGTTGGCAAAATGGATCGCCTCCTGCCCTGTCTCCAAGGAGACTACATGCTCAGGAGAGAGAGGAAGGTGGCTCTAGTTCAAACTCTTGTTCTTAAGGAATATCTGAGTAAGTAATTATTACCTCCGCCAAGGAGGTTATGTTTTCGCCTGAGTCTGTCTGTTTGTTTGTTTGTTTGTTTGTTTGTTTGTTAGTTAGCAAGATAACTCAAAAAGTTATGGACGGATCTTGATGAAATTTTCAGGAAATGTTCCTAATGGTAAATCCAACAGATGATTAAATTTTGGTGATGATCCAGAAGAAATCCTGGATTCTGGATCACTTTGAAAACTGAGCTGCTTGGCGGAGGTCTGCGCTCTCTGAGTGCTTTTCTAGTTTTAACAGTGTGAATAAAAAAAATCTCTAGAATGCTAAGGGTGACTATTAAACTTGCCTTGATAGTTGAGATAATTAATTCTGGACCTCATTGTAATATTTTTTTAGAAATTTAACTGCTCCTGATTTACAGTAGTTTGAAAGAAGAGTGGCTTTTTCTTTCATTATTCCCTGCACTATAACTTATTGTGCTTATTAGCATTAGACTTGAGGAGGTTTTTAATTTTAATATAAATTGTATATAAATCAGCAGATCACAGTATATATTTTTCCTCTTAATAAATGAGACTTTTATTTTTGGAGAAATGGTCATTTTTCCTATGTCTTCATGTAAAAGTGCTGTACAAGTAAAATCTACTTACTTGATTCTGCATTGTTTGCTGGAATTGGTGTTGTCACAATACTAAATTATGTTAGCACCAAGGAAAAAGCTAGATACTTGATAACAATTTCTGTACCACTGTAAAAAAAACAACAACACAATTTTAATTCAAATAAAAACAATGATTTTCTGTCTATGTCCTATCTTTGGAATTTCAATATATTCATTACTGTGTACAACAGTACCGTGAAATGTGTATCTAGTATCAAGTCATGTCTGGGTATCAGTTCTTTTGACAGCGCTAGCAAGAATAAATTAAATGTACTTTATAGTGTGGTGCTGATATTTGAATGAATTATTGAAACACTAAACCTTTAGGCACATAAATTGTTTCTGTACAAGCTCTTAATATGGGCACATTTTGTTTTATCCCCTCCTGCACTGTTGGTTATTCTTTACTTTGGTCTAGAAAAGAGACAGGACACAGCCACAGTGCCAGTGTGCGAGTTGAAGGCTCTTCTGAATGTGGCCAGGGAGCAGTGTCTGAAGGTGATGGACTCCTCTCTGCCCTCCTCTGCTCCCACAGACGACCAGGCCAGAACTGCTGCTGCTCGGAGCTCAGGTATAAGGGTCATATTGGGGCAAATCACAAACTACTTTCAACTTGACAGAAAAGTAATGTCTACCAGTATTTCACAAACTTTCCATCAGCAACCCGTTATAGTAAGTATCCAAAAATCATTCAATAGAAGTATTTAATGGACTATTTACTTTTCATACTAATTTATTAAGCATCACATTTTAAAAACAAACTGTAATGTAATGCCATAAATAATGTCTCATAAAAGAAACAGGACCGGAAGGCAGTGCTAAATCTCACAGTAAAACATGGTGCTAAACATGCCCCTTTAGGTCATGTAGTTAATTTACTTGCAAGGTTTTAATGCTGTTAATGTTTTGTTAGCTGAAATAAATTGATAGAGAGGGTGAATCAAATAATTTAAACTGACTGTAAAATAGGGCTTGTCGATTATGGAAAAAATATGTATTCAGTTATTAACTGCTATTTCAATAATGATTTTATCTGCTTAGAGAGAAGTTGGGGCATCAGCATGCCTAAAGTAGGTGACGTCTATCTCACAAATCAACAGTAATAAACGTACTCTACGGGTCGAGGTACAATGCGTGAGCAACTTTTCCACTCAAAGAAAACACGTGCATTGAACACACTAAAGAGTTTGTGTTATTATCCATATTTTTGTGATTAATTAGGGTAATTATCATATTTGTAATTGTAATTGTAATCCTTCAGTACAGCATACCTACTATATAGCATGGGCACAGAGTGCATTCTGTAAACCAGGTATTTTTTTGCTCCTCTTATTTCCCACCCTCTTCTCTGATAATGGGAATGTCTCTTGTGCAGTAAACAGCTTTAGTAATCCATCAAGAATGTCTGCCTCCCTCTCCTAGAGCTGTGAATGACAGTGGTGTGGGCTGTCAAACCTCTTCATACTCTATAATGTTCACCTCCTTAGGCCATTTCTCTATACTAAAAGCTCTTATGTCATCAACAAGGCGCCTGCATCCAGATTTATCACATATTGTGTCTTTAGTGCGATAGAATATAATCTTCCTGCCAAAATGCAAGAAAAATGCAAGGTTGCTGATTTTTGGCCTGAGATTTCATCTTCTCAAGGTCCTGTCTGCCAAGAGCTCAGCATGGTGACCTGGTATAACTGATAGTTTGTATAATCCCTACAATCCATCACATTGGACAAGCAACAAGAAATACATCCACAAAAGGGGGTTGTGTATACCAGGACTTACTATGAAATCCTGAAACTTAGTTTAGAATTAGTTTTTACTTACCAAATTTCATGAAAAGGTTGTAATATAAGCCATAAACCATAAAATACTTAGACAAACTTTATTGATCCACAAGGGAAATTATTTGGACACAGTAGCTCACTCATCACAATATAATATGATAACAAAGAGTAAAAAATAAATGGTAATAATAAATTCTAAATAAGTAGCAAAAAAGATAGCAAGTGACAGGTGTCAAATAAGATATAATTATATAAATAAATGTATATGTACAAGTCAAAATAAAATAGAAAAATAAGTAATAAACTGTAAAATCACAGCTATATACAAGAGACAAGAAAGGCAGTGCAATGATATGCTGATTGACAGGGCATGAGGTTATCCATTACATAAGATTGAGTTATTGTACAGTTGCAGGGAGTATTATCTGTTGTATGAGGGTGAGTTGTTGTACAACTGTATGGCGTATGGTATGAATGTAGTCCTGTATCTCTCATTGTTTGAGCGGAGCTGTAGGAGCCTGTTGGAGAATGAACTCCTCTGTCCCTCTATAGTCTGGTGCAGTGGGTGAGCAGGAGTGTCCATGATGGAGAGCAGTTTGTCCAGTGTCCTCCTGTCCCTCACTGTGACAAATGTCTCCAGCTCACAGCCGATCACGTAACCAGCTTTACGGATCAGTTTGTCAATCCGCCCAATGTCCCTTTTATTGGTGCCGCTCCCCCAGCAAACCACCGCAAAGTACAGGGCGCTGGCCTCCACAGACTGGTAGAAGATCTCCAGTAACTTGCTGCACACATTGAAAGACCTGAGCTTTCTCAGGAAGTAGAGTCTGCTCATGCTCTTCTTGTAGACAGCATTACAGTTGTCCCTCCAGTCCAGCTTCTTGTTCACATGGACGCCAAGGTACTTGTAGCAGTCCACTATTTCCACATCATGGCCCTGGATGGTAATGGGCTCCACTGGTGTCCTCTTCCTGTCGAAGTCAATCACGAGTTCCTTGGTCTTGTCAACATTCAGGAGCAGATGGTTTGCCTGGGACCAGGAATCAGTGTCCTGTACTCCAGCTCCTGTCTATCACTTATACACCCTACCACTGCAGAGTCATCAGAGAACTTCTGCAGATGGCAGGACCCGGAGCTGTACTAGAAATCAGAGGTGTACAGAGTGAACAGGAATGGAGAGAGGACTGTACCCTGGGGGACTCCTACATTACTGACCAGTGTCAGACAGGGTGGTTCCCAGTCGCATGTACTGAGGCCTGCCTGACTGGTAGTCAGCAATCCAGGAGACAACGGAGGAGCTGACACCCATCCTGAGCAGCTTCTCACTCATCCGAAAGGGCTGGATTGTGTTAAAGGCACTGGAGAAATTGAAACATAATATCCTCACAGAGCCCTTAACACTATCCAGGTGAGAGTGAGCCCGCTGCAGAAGATAGATTAAAGCGTCATCCACACTAATGTGGGCCTGATAGGCAAATTGTAGAGCATCCAGGGATGGTGCCACCAGAACAAGTCTCTCCAACACTTTCATAACATGAGACGTCAAAGCAACTGGTCTAAAGTCATTAAGTCCAGATGGGATAGGCTTCTTGGGCACTGGCACAATGCAGGAGGTCTTCCATAGCACCGGTAATCCTTCAAGCTTCAGATTCAGTGTGCAGGATCCCATTGAGCTGTGCTGGACATGTCGTCAGCACGCGGGGGCTAACTTGGTCAGGTCCAGGAGACTTATTTTGGTGAGCTTTCTCTGATGAGCTGATGAATGGTCGTTTGAGCAGTCTATGATGAATGTCGATTGGGGGTCTGGGAGGTGTAGAGATGGTGCCAGGGGATGAGAAACGATTAAAATGCAAATTGAGTAGGTTTGATCTGTCTGGGCTATTGTTCTGCTGCTTTGTTTTGGAGAGACCTATGATGGCCTTCATTCCCCTTCACATATCTCTGGAGTTATTCTATTGGGAGTTTAACCTCCAATTTCATTCCATAGGCCTCCTGGCCCTGCCTTAGCTGGACCTTCAACTTGAAGTTTTTTTTATGTTCTTTTTATGTAGTTACTGGGCACTGTTTCAGTACATTTACAAAGCACCTGCTCTTTGTTTTATTAATTATGTAATATAAACAATTTGTGATTTCAAAGACATTTATAGTGACAATTGGTGATTTCCAGATTTTCAAAGAAGCTCTCAGCAGCAAACTGAATGGCCTGAAAGAAGTGTCCTCCACAACATTGAGAGTATGCAGAGGAGACGGCAGAAAAAGAGGTAAGATGTTTGTTCTAACAGTTCCTTTATATTACTGCACAAACAATCACCATTGTCTTTAGGTAATCTTGATTTGCATTTTTGTGTCAGGTTTGGTCTGTTAGGTCCTGGGTCCTCTGACAGCCTGCTGGGTCCTAAAGATGGACAGAAGAGCTCTATGGCTTTGTTGGATGCCAAAGAGCTGCTGCGACACTTCACGGCTGATGGCACACCCACAGGGGAGCTCCAGCCACTGGCTCTGAACAGAAGGTAGGCACAGTGTGGTATCACAGAGCAGAGTTAACTTCGTAGACTGAAAGATTTTAAAGACCTAAAAGAAGTTTTTGTAAGTGCTATATTTTTGGTGACTAAAAATATAGCACTAAAATTAAAATTAAATGAAAACTAATCCAACAACTATGGCTAAAAGTTTATATTTTTGTTAATTAAAAGTGCTGATAGTTTTATTGAATAATAACAACTAAACATAAATCAATGACAGAAACGAGTGGAGACTAGATTCCACTTTTCAATCCCAGAGCCCCAAACCACACTGGGAATTAATTGACTAAATCTTCAACAAAATTAATATTGCTTGTCAAAATGAACACTGCCACTGAATGTTTAGTGAGTGAGGTAAGCCATGTTTTAGAGGGGGCTGGAACACTGGAGCAGGAAGACAGAGCTTTAGTCTGACATGAAAAAAATGGCCTTATCCTGTCTGCATAAGAAACATCTGTATTTATTAGTTTTCTCACTTGCCTCTAAGATGATAATGAGTCTGTAATGGGTATTTGATTATGATCATTTGTCTTCTTAGCTGAGACAAAATAAAGTATTTTGTTAAAACAAGCTTAGCACATTTAGCGTTTGCACATTTTTCATCCATTATGCTGAGTTGTTGTTTGTTGTGTGATTTATAAGAAAATAACACTTTGTCCTTGACCTACACCTTTCCTGTTGCTTTTGTCTCTCTTTCTCTGCCCTCATTTCTGTGTTCAGAAATAATGTATTCCAGCTCTCACCAGACGTATCTCCTGGCAAAGTCAGACACATGCCCTTCAGCAAAGCCTCTGCCACTCATTACCACGGCATAGAGTAAGTGTTACTATGAATCTGAGTAAAGGCGATTTTAAATATGTGTACACAGGCTTCACTTTTACATGATTAATCTTTAAGGTTCTGTTTGGACAACCTGCGCTCCTTGGAGAGAGACCAGTCATTTGTGCGTCTGCAGTCACGCCTGATTCGCTTTGAGACCCAAACCACCTGCACCAAAGAACCAGGTGCCCTCCCCTTCGCTCTGAGCCCCGCCCCTTCACCCTCAGTGATGTCAGAACCAGGTAGTGTACATGATGGGGAGATGCTGCAAAACGTAGATGTGGCCCGACTGAAGCGCAGGTCATGGGATACGGAGATTGTTGCAGGGTATCAACGCAAGAGGTATGATCCCTAGATGGCAAGCAAAATAAACAGTAGTTTACCACACATTCACAATTATGTTTAACAATTAATTTTTGTTATTTTTGTCTGATTTCCAAAGGTTGGCTAAATCCGAGAGCAGTGACTCCCTCTGTTCCCAGAGCAGTGGCAGCAGTGGGACACAACCCACAATTCGATCGCTCAGAAGACAGGCTGGAAGATCTCAGTCCACCACTTCAGCTCTGACTTTCTCCACTACGAGTCGTTCATCCTCAGGTAAAAAAAAAAAAAAAAAAACATAAATAAATAAAATTTAGTTGCAGGTTGTTTTCATTTGTGGCCTATGGTTAATTTATTCTGTGACAAATATTTTCCAGATACAGTGAACGTAGCTCCAACCGTCAATCCCAAAGCTCTACAGCAGAAGACTCAAACACAGGCAGAAGACAAAGCATCAAAAGAATCCCGTTCCCAGAAACACAACAGAGTGAGTGTAACGTCCACATTTGGCCCATAACTTAAATAAGATAATATTCATATTCATATTCATATTCATGTTTACATGTTTTTGCATAGACACATTACTTGAGCACCCTTTTATGAAATGGAGCCAATACCAATGAGCAGACATACACCATGACAATTTTGACAAATAACCATTCATGTTCACTATTATTCACCACCATGACTGTGATGCTAATACATTCAAGATAAATACCTTACAGTACGTTTTGCATGTTATCACTGTGAAGGCTTAAAATGAAATGTAATGTTGAAGTAAAAGCACTTTGTGAGGTGCAATTCATCATATCTCCTGCCACTTGGCTGTTGTAGCACAAATGGTTTACCTCTTTTTTTTTTTACACACAGAAACACACATACATGAAACACCAGCCAATGATTTCTACTTCGCAATCTCCATTTTGTCCTTGACTTAGGCTGATTTGTGATTTTCTTGCAAACATGCTTATCATTCAAATGGCAAAAGAAAGAACAGTTGACCTTATTCACAAATAATGATTGCAGCTTTTTCAGAGCACAGATTAAAAGTTACCGCTCCACTCCTGTTACAATAATTTATAGCTACCATCTGAATAGTTACAAGATTAAAAGCATGTATTTATTTAGGAATGTGTTTTCCTGTCGACACCTCCAGTAAAATAGTACATGTTTGAAGTCCGCTCCAGGCATGAGCAGTACAGTGCAAGGACATTCCCAGAAGTCAAGACATTTTGCGACTATCTAAAATTAGTTTCTCTGAACTAGGATAGCATTGGGAGGATAGGGAATAAACTGAGGCCGATGTTTGATTTTTGCGATTGTTCTTTGACAAATATATGTGTGTGTGTTTTGTGTGTTCTCAGATGCTGCAGGAAGTGGTGGCTAAAACACTCAAACACCACGGGATCAGCTCTGAACATAAGTGCTTTGAGGCCTGCAGCAAAAGACTGTTTGATATCTCCAAATTCTATCTCAAGGTTAGTTTGGCACTGCCCACACAGCCCCAGTGACGCCTTTTTACTGGCATTGTTTTTTATATAAAACTATATATATTCTGTTTTGTTGAAAGCAACTTACACCAAATCAGCAATTTCTTTCATAATAAAATGTACAAAACTATGGCATGAACACGCAACAAAATGCTAACAAATTCTGCAAAGATCTGTTTAACATGTAGAGATCTGTTTCAAATGTGCACATCATGTGTATCCCCTGATGTTCGGACTCATTACCCAACTGTAGCTTTACAAACACAAATCTCTTAATCTTTTGTGTTTCGGGGGTGTGTGCTTTTGCACTTCCTGTCTAGCCACATTGTGGGGGTGATGTGGATAGTAGAAGCAGTCAGTTAAGCTATATCAAAATATTCAAGTGACATTATGCCATGGTGTATCAACATATCTATATTAATGTGTTGTTTTGTTTTGAAAAAAAAAGGCATAATTGAAACGGTAAATGTTTTCAAATATGGATATATTTCTTTAGAATCATTTTGCAGCGTTATCTTAAATGTTGTTGTAATATTAGGACTTAAATCTCTGAACTATACTATACAAATTTGAGCTTGTTAATTTGTCTGTCTCTCACTTCACATGCCCCATTTTTGACGTTTGATTTCAGGATCTCAAAACATCTCGGGGTCTGCATGAGGAGATGAAAAAGGCCACCAGCAGCAATGTCAAACAAGTAAAAGCACTCATCACAGTGTGTGAGTCACTTAGTTCTCTCTGGTTACTTGTTAACACGCTTTCTTTGATTTTAGGTCATTGATTGGGTGCTGGAGAAATACTCTAAGAAGTGAAGATAAGTTTAAAGTGGAATATTTTTAATATTATTTTATTAATTGTGTTTGTGTATTTTGTACATATTTTACATAATTTTAAAGTGTCTATTTAAGTTGGTTTTACAATTTAAGTTTAATTGGTAAAGTCATTTATATTTGAGTCAGCTACACAGTATTTTATTTTGTGGTCATGTACTGTTTTTATATAGAAGGCGTACACTGTGAACTGTGTATATGTAATATGTTAATATGTAAATATCTTAATAATGTGTTTGATCTATATATGGCAGTTACAGAATAAAGGAGTCGTGAGCTTACCTTGTGGGTAGTATACCTGCGAACAGTGTGAGTGAGTTAAGCTGGAACAGGTCTTGTCCTAAAACAATATATATCATAACATGTGGGCGGACTGCTGTGGTACTGTTATTTCCCCACATCAAAGAAAGGCACATACAAGGTTGTGTATTGCTGAAATAACTGACACCATTTTCTATATCTTACTTAATGATATCCTTAATTATGAGCCACTTTTCTTTTTGCGTATATTCCATTTACCATCTAAGATTGTAGGTTTGGTTTATTTGTAGTGTTCTGTTATTGGTAAGCAGTATTATCATTTCTTTTTTAACACTTTGCTGCATTTTAGTACTTGCTGTTCAAGGCCACCAAACACATATTGATAAAGTGCGTCCTTGTTTCTTAGTAGATCCCTGCAATATCCAAAGCTGCAAACGTATCATTATTTTACCACTTTTCTCACATTAAGATGACACCATTATCACAGCAGGGCTTTTTATATTTGCATTGAATATTTTAGGAGGGAAATTTTAGTATAAAAATTACCTTAAAAGACTAAAACTGAAATACAGTTTTGACAAAAAAAAAAACAAAGTCTCACCAAGGATGACTATGCATGCTGGTGAAACTGTTGACAGCCTCATCTGGTTGGGCAGAAATTTCAATTTATAAGAACACAGTTTATCTATCTCCCTAGGAACAGGTGTAAAAAGTTAATTTCAGTTTCAGTTCTGGGCTGTCTGTTGGGGAGCCAATTTTCACAATATGGTGATTCTTGGATCATCGCCACTCAGTAAAGCCATCTGTTGATAATGGCTTTAATTGCCTGAGTTTTGTCAACCGTAAAACTAGCAATAAAGCTTTGTGCTGCTTTTTATAGACCCACAACAATTGTAGACTCTTAATATAATGTGCATTTTGTTTGGAAATAAAATGCGATAGGGACATTTCTATTACAAACTACTCTATTGATTCAAGCAGGATTTGTTCTGTGGATAGTAACAGAGCCGAATCAATGACTTCATGAAATAAGCGGATTTGGGCTAGAAAAGAGAGGATTAATTAATAACTAGGTCTGCTGCACCCAGTGAGCTAATAGGTGCGTGCCAGGCCTGCCTTAGAACATCCTGGCATTGATTCTTCATGTCTGCGAGCACCAGAGTAGAAATGATTTGAAATGATAGTCACTCCTTTCAAGTTAGGATGTGTTGGTACATGTAAGAGAGAGCTGGATGTGCAGCTGTGGTCATAAATTTACAAATGTAGGAGCATTTGCAGTATTCAGGTGCAGTTCAAGTTCTTATTTAGTTTAAGGTGCACTATGTAACTGCCCTACATGTCTCTGCTTTGTCTTTTGGCTTTGAACTTCAAAATAATAATTACATAATCAACTAACATTCATCTGATCTGTAACAGCTAAAAGAGAGCTTACGTTAAATCAGTAAACAATACCTTGGGGGTATGTAAGGTGACAACAATTACAATGCAATTTCAGGGGTTTGAGTCCACACAAGTCTAGAAAGTGTGTGCCTTTTCTATTTTGATAAGCAGCAAAGAGTTCATTACAATTTCAGTTTGAAGAAATTAATTACATATGGAAAGAGTTTATTTTTGTCAATCTTTTAATTTAAGACAATGACGTTAGTTTAGTCCGGCTTTGGCCCTGTTTCAGACCTTTTGAGAATTTTGTAAACATTGGATTTTGCCTTGATTCGTATTCACATATCAACACTCTTTTCTAGTCTTGGTCTAAACCTGGTTCAGTCTATCATTACACCTGCATAAATCATCTTTTAGTCTGTTAGGCCAACCTCACCTTGGTTACGTCCTTGGTTAGTCTTGGTTCAATGTGGCCTCGATATGAGCTGTTTTATATTTTGGTTTATTCTTGGTTTATGTTTAGTTTATCCCTCTAATTTTATCTGGGTGTAGTGCTGTCTTAAGCCCCGATTAAAAACTCCTGATTTAGTCCTTCGTTTTACCCATTATTTTCGTCTGGGCAAGGCTATGGTCCTTGTCATCACCGGAGCTGTCTGCCTATGTTCTTCTTTACACTAATTAACTGCCCTTTATAATTTACACAGTGCAGCAAACCATATGACATAATATCATCTTATAATGAGGACAACTGTCTGATTCAAGTCAGCAGCAGTCGTGACACTTAACATGGAAGACTGTACAGAGACAGCCAGTGCTAGGAGCCAATGCTGTGCTTGTACGGACTTGTCAACTCAAGCTGAGAAATGCATCACACCAGACAGACATAGCCCCTGACCAGCCCAAGTAAACAACTAAAAAACAATTTGCATTTCACATAGATAACTTTTACAATCATGTTTTATGCTGATGGATTTTGCTTTTGTTCAGAAATTTGGTGCCTCATGTTTCCCAGACTGCAAAAACAAGACCACTGGTGAGAGGGCAAGTTATTACACAAGAAAACAATAGTTCATTTATGTGTATGTCCGCCGTGAACTACAGGCTGGCACACTAGCAACCCTCTACTGCCAAAACGTCTCCATGTCCATGCCAGTGGGGAGTTTGACCTGGATAAAATTCTCCATTAATTTCCAACCACGTATCACCTATTTGTACAGTGCAAAGATTTAATGCATGCTGTTATACAATTACAAAGACAAGAGTTATAAGAGTGTTGTGGTGGGTCTAGAAGGCTTAACTCAAACTTGTGTGCCAGCTCATTACTCTGGTGCTAACAAGGGGAGTAAACAACGTCAAGAGACTCCCCGCTGAATTTAGCACTGCTCACAAACAATGATTCCGCCGGTATTTCGCTGTAAGAGGCACAAATCCTTTCAGATAAGATTCACAGTGTGGTGTATTCAAACTAACTTTCTTTGTCTTTGTTGTCTTCTTCCTATTCAGCTGAGAATAGAGGGAGACATTGGGTGGCTTGAAACAATCCAGAACTACAGGCCCTATTGGCAGGGTCCAGTTAATTGTAGCCCAGACATAACACTGGCTATACATGTACATCTAAAATCTGACCAGTATCTGGTTTCTGGAGTATTACTGAAATGTCATGTGAACAGTTACATCTGATGTGAGTAATCCTTTCTTTCTGATTGTTCACACATAGATGTTCAGCTATAAGGTTAAGGTAAAGGGCAACTTAATGTGGAAAACACAGAAACTGTGGTTTGTCTACAACTGCTAATCTAAAATCCACTAATTAACATGTCACCATGTGTTTTTGATCATCAGATTTCTCTTGTGCATGTAAGCACAACACAATAAACAGATCTCATTATTCTGATTATTCTACTTGAATAATTCAACAAATCATTCACTCTCACATATACTCACCTCAGGCAATTTAAGTTACTCTTCTATACATGCATGCTATATTAATAAAGATAAGGTGCAGTTATTCGCAGGGCAGAAAACACAGTCAACAAAACATTCACACAGAGGTGAGGTGTCACTCTAATACCATGACCCTCTTTAATGTTGATTATACCTTAAAACCTGTCTGTAAAACACACTAATTGTTATTGTTATTCTAGTGGTCACTTTGAAACGGATTGAAATATGAAATATGAAACACACTTGACACTTTTTAATTACATGATTTATGTGAAGAGATTTAGTTAAAAAATAAGCTTTACATCTCTTAGTGACAGTACAGTAGCTGCCAAAGGCATCATACACAATCAAACATTACTCCAACACTTTTCTTCACTTGAGGTTTTCAGTCTGGATTCTTGTCTTAGTATCTACTTAAATGAAAAAAACAAACAAACATGTGAATCACAGTGATGAGGCTGTAAATGAACAAATCAAATAATAAATAAAAAAACTAAAACAAGCTAAAATCAGTCTATTCATTTGACATAATTCATTGTGGTGAAATTTAAAATGCATGCATAGACCATACTTTCAATTTCAATTAAGTCATTAAATATCAAAATAAACATAAATGTTCTTTTGCTAAATCAGTACCACTATTTAAAACTGAAACGTGTGAAACTGCCAAATGTAATTTTTGCAATCTGTGAATTATGTCATGACCTATCAATCAATCAATCAATCAGTAGTCAAATTTAATGCATTTTTCCCATTTATTTTCAAATAATTTTTGATCAAATAAAAGTTGATGAGATCCCTACAAATTAGTATGTAGTGTGATAATGCTGGAAGTGATGTACACTGAAAAAATGAATATCTAGACCAGCTGAAATGAGTTGAATCTATAATATTAATTTTAATGTGTGTACTTTTGACTAGTCAAGCCCTCTTTACTTAATGGATGGTGGACATAGGTTATTGGATTTGCTTCAAAATGTTTCTTATTATTAATTCAAGCCAATTTATTTGCCAGTGGGTTAAGAAAAAATATTTACTCCATTGGCAAAAATAAATGTAACCTATACCACATAAGCAAATAAATATTATCCCAATTCTAGATTAATATTCTCAATTCAAGTCATTTTGGGTAAGGTTAGATTTAATTTTCAAAGTGTACTAAATAAATTATATGCATACAATTCATTTAAAAGTAATATGATCTCAGTGCTACACATTGCCAACAGTAATGCCCATCTTTAGTTTGAATCTTCTCTGCTTCCATAGCACCCTTCTGTATATTCTCATGTGATTCTTCAGCCACAGTCTTTCACAGCCCTTCAATAGTACACTTAGTCATAATATCTAGCCGCCTGGATAGCTTTCTGCAGCTCTCCTTACGCCCAAAATATGATCCAGTGATGAGGGTACATTCACTGATCCTCCAGACTGAAATTATCTGAGTTGTTGAGCTGCACTGTCCAGGGGTCAGGCCACTAAACCCAGACGGGAGATTTTGGCCGATAGAAAGGAATGGAGAATGAAGACGATAGGCTTTGGGCAGGAGTGAAGGTCCAACTGCTGCAAAACACAAAAAGAAAGTTTTAAAAACTGGATAAGACAGAAAAATGCATCAAATGAGAAGGAGCTGGTATGATTAAAAGATCAGAGAATACATTCAAACGAGATGGATGACAAGAAAAAGAGAGAGGATCTGTAAAGTTCATGAAATCTTAAAATATATACTGGAAGCCAAGTTTCAGTGAGAGTTTCCCATGAGGAAGAGGCTGGAGATTATAGTGACATATTCAAACCGAGCAGCCTCGGAGCAGGAAAGGCAACTGACTATACTATAGTTGACTTTAATGTTAATTGACGATAATGGTTTTTGATTCCAATGTTTGCATGAAGTTATTATTAAGTACATTCAGAGAGCCACATATTCATTATCCATCTAAGTCAGAGCTCCTTCAGGTGGTAAGAGAATTCTTATGGAGTTCAAACATTTGCTGAATTTAGTTAGTTTAATTCACATTTTTTTCTGCTTTTGGTCTGCTCCTGTTTAGTTTAGACCTACAATAGTCCTGTGTGAGGCCTGGTTTAAATCTAGAGATACTTAGAAATAAAGTACTTTGATCAGTAGCACTCAAACTTCTCATATCCAAGAAAATCATTTCTATTTATTAATATTACTAAAGATATTTCCCTCAGTCGTCCCGGTAGGATCCATAGCATAAATGTCTTCGTCCAGTTGATAGAAATGAATTTCTCCTTTGCTATTACTAAAGATACTTTTTATAGTCATTATTCTTTGAGTAATGAGAAAACACAGACACAAACTTTTACCCATCCCATGAGAATAATGTCATAAACTACGCATTTTATGTCAAATAAATGAGTTATAGGCAAAGCTAGGTATTTGGAGTGGACTAAATACCATATACTTATACCATATACATTGCAGTTGTGTCTCTATATTATTTCGCCACCTAATGCTTGCTATGTGGTTTGGATGAATCCATTTGTATTTTAATAATTTCATTCTGTGTGGGATGATAAGCTGTCAATGACTGCCTCTCACAAAATTAGGCAAATACACTTCCTGCCAAGTAACGTCAATGGCGAAAGTGTGGAGAAAAATACCCAGCTGATTACATTTCAAACACAGAGTTAATGAGCCATCAGCCGCTTCCTTAAATACTCTGGGACTTTACAAAACTGTTTACAGCCAAGATGGGAATGAGAGCGGTGAAAAGTGCACCAGAATCTGTTCTGCTGAGGTGGCCAACTTCTTCTACCATCCACAGCCACAGCGCTCTAAGAGGAAGTCTTGTTTAATTAACTGCCGTGCACCAAGACACTGATAAAATTACCCCAACTTGCCACCAGCCAATGGATGCAGCAAGCAAGATTAACTGTTAAAGTTGCTGTTACACGACATTAATATCTCATTTGAAGTATAGGTACCACTTTATAATAACTACACATTAAATAGTCTTAATAAACCATACATTTTTGTTATTTTTTGTTATTTGTTTGTTATTTTTGTAACATATTATTTAAAAAATACACTTTAATTTGCCTTAATGAAGCATAAACAAAGACTTAATTCATAAAGAAAAAAAGAATGATTCAGGCTTAGTAACTACTATATTAAGGAGTTTGGGTTAGAGTATTAAGGAGTTACTAACCCTAAATCATTCCTAATTGTTAACTATTTGTTTAATACGAATTAAGTTTGTGATGCTTCATTTGAACTAATTATTAAAGTGTTACTGAAGATTACAACAGAAATGTAACAAAATCTAATAAAGTATAGGTACATTTCATTCTCATTTCAAAAAGAATTTAATGCGAAGCTACTTTTGCCACAAATACTACCACTTATTCAGCTGCTGCTACAACTTCTACAGCCTACGCTGTCAAACATTCAGTCATTTAGACAAAGGGCGTTTTTGCCTCAAAATTGCTCATGCAAAGACGAAATAATGTTTTCGACAAAATGTACAAAATGTGAGGACAAAAAGGTACTGTCCATTACTGAATAGGTCACAGCAAGAAAAGTGAAAAACTAAATATAATGAAACCACAGCACACAAGGAAAGATAATTAAAAGCTCTAAAATGATTCCTCAATTGCTGCATTAACATAATTACAAATTACTGCAACTAAAATTTTATTTAAAAAAAAAAAAAAACTAATCACCACAAGGCCCAAGTCTTAACAGATTATGTTCTCCAACTACATCATGACAGCCCAGTTTTTGCTTCTGTAGAAAGTCCTCTCCACACCAGCAGCTCTCAGCAGCTTCAACAACATGCAGCGAAATGCGTTTATTTAAGGGTTATTTTCTGATGTAGTGCTGTAATTTACTTTTCTCTCCTCCACTCTCTGCTTGGTTCTTTTAGTTGATATTTTTGCTTCATTTCCCCAATGGCCCCTCTAAACCTCCTGAGATGCTATGAACTTGTTCTATTTACTGAGAGTCGTGCAAGACCACACCAAAGCATACTATTACTCGATGTTTTTCTTTTAGTGTATCACATGAAATACACGTTTAAAAATTATATATTTGTACTTAATTTTAATTACTCTGTGCTAGAATATGATTTTGTATACAGTGGTTTAAGTAAACATTTGGAAGTAACTAAGACACTAAGATATAGACATAGATATATTATGTGTATTAAGAACACACTGAGGTATTTTAAAATATTGGCTTCAAAACTGCAATGTTGCAATTAAAATAGTAGCAGAAGTATTGTCTCAACATTGTGGTCTTAAAGGAAGAACATGAGTAGATTTATTAGTCTATTAGTACTCTACTTATTGGCAAAGCGGGTTGTACAGGTAGCCTATAGGAGTATTTATAGCAGGGAAAGTCATAGCATTAATATTTGTTTCAGTGGTGTGATCTTAGACTAGCAGTTGTATTATTACTTACTTAGGCTAGAACACACTCCACAGTGTGACTGGGAGAGAGACACGTGTTATAGATAACGTGAGTGCTTAGCTCTGGTCTGGCTCTGAGTTTTACGAGATTTTAGCAAGTTTTACGAGCACTTTTAAGAAAACTGTTTTAAGAGCACAGTTGTTTTTAACTTAACTTATTGGCCAGACCTACTGTTTTTAACATCAGACCCGGCTACTATTGTTTTAACCAAGAGCCGGGTGCACTGCGCACCCATGGCTAGCGCTAGCATGCCTCCCGAGGAGAAACTGGACACTACTCCAAGCTCTGAGCCCACAGAGGGGTCCACTAATGAAACGGGCAGAACCATTTTACACCTGGAGGAGCAGGTCCGGCGACTTTCGCGTGAAATTAAGAAGAAGGACTCAATAATTCACCAACTTATGGACGTCGCTACCGGTCAGCACAAACGCATCGCCTCCCTCAATAATTCACTCCTGGACACTCTTTTATGGGACCCCGCCACATGCCCCTCGCCCTCCTGCTCCACTCCCTGCCTTCAGGTACCCCACAACAATCCCAAACACCCCTCTGCCGCTCCCCATGCCCCTTCCCTGAGCCTATCCAACCGCTACAACATCCTCACACCGGACTCACCTGCACCATCTGGCCTGTCTCTGGACGCTACGGAGTTCCCTCCTCTCCCGAGGAAGGTCCCGAATCAGCCACAGCAGCCGGCGAAATCATCGGCCAGACGGAGGATCCTGGAGGAGGCAGTCCGAAGACGGTCCAGTGACCCCCCGGCTTCGGCTCCGGTCATGCCGCCGTCATCGCCGCTGCGCGCTTCCCTCTCGGCCCCGCTGCGGAGTCCGGCTGTCCTGCGGCCGCAACAGTCCGCGGAAGAGTCGGCGTCACCGCGCACGCAGGCGAAGGAACGGCCACAACCGGCCGCGGCTTCGTCTGCCTCACCGGCCGAGGGCGCGCCACTGCAGCCGGGATTTGCCGTGTCCTCGAACGGCCCTGCTCACCAGCCGGGGGCGTCGGGCCGATCTGCGCTGCCTCCCGCCTGTCCGTCTGGCTCTTCACCGCCGGGCCGCTCCACGTTGCCCAGGAATAGCCGCTCGGACTCCCCGCCACAATCACTTTTTCCTCCATCAACAATAATAATCGGAGACTCCATCATCAGAAACGTCCGCTTTTTTAACACAGTCACACACTGTTTCCCCGGAGCTACCGTGTCACGGATCGCGCAGGAGCTCCCGGACCTGCTCCGGTCCATGCCGTCCACCATCCACCGGATCGTCATACACGTAGGAACTAACGACATGCCCCTCGCCAGGTCAGAACACACCAAAAATGATTTTAAAGAACTTTTTAATGTCCTCAAACCCTGGATTATTACCGGCATGACTGTTTTTATCTCCGGACTACTCCCCACACAGAACCGGGGAGACGAACGTTTTAGCAGGACCCGTTACATGAACACTTGGTTAAACTTCATCTCCAGATCCCACCACATCCACTTCATTGACAATTTTAACCTCTTCTGGAACCGCCCCACTTATTTTAGACATGATGGACTTCACCTCAACAGGTTTGGCACTCAGGTTTTATCTAACAATATGATTTACTCCATTCACAATATCACACCCGACTGATGGTTCACCTCACACACGCCCCTCACTCACACCACCCCCAGTCCTCCCAGCACACAAACCACTCCCACTCCTGTTGCACACACCACTACCGCACTCAGCACTACCTCAACATCAACTGCTCCACAACCGCTCTTTGCCCCTGTCACTCACGGTATTCCTGTTATTATCAGCAGAGAGCGGACGTATCCCAACCACAAACCCAAACCTGCCATGAACCCTCATAACCTTCAGCCCCTCCAAAAATCCCAACCACAACCAACAGATAATCAGTCAAGCACAAAAATTAACATGGCCCTATGGAACGTCCGCTCTCTGCTGAATAAAACTTTTATTGTTAACGACTTGATTTTAGAAAGAGAGCTGCATTGTTTATTTCTTTGTGAAACTTGGCTGGGTACGGATGCTGAAGCTGTCCTTGCAGAGGCCGCTCCTCCTGGTTTTAACTGTGCATTTTCAATAAGAAATTTTAAAAGGGGAGGGGGCACTGCATCAATTTGTTCAAACACTTTTGCCCCCAAACCTGTTTTATTTTCACATTTTACATCTTTTGAATATCATGCAGTTGTTTTTAATTCCCCTTCAATTTTATGTGTCACGATTTATAGACCCCCCCCAAAATGTCCTCTTTTTATTACGGAGTTTTCAGAGTTCTTGTCGATTTTACACAGTTCTTATAATATGATTATTTTAACCGGTGATTTTAACTTGCACATTGACAACCCCCTTGACCCTGTCTCCATTGAGTTTTTAAATATTTTAAACTGTCTTGACTTCAAACAAATGGTCAGCGGACCAACTCATGACAGGGGACACACTCTGGACCTGGTCATCACCCATGGCCTGTCCGCGAGTGTGTCCTCTGTCACTGACTTGGCTCTGTCTGACCACAGTCTTGTGCAATTTGAAGTTACTATTTTAGTCAAGCAGGAGGCCTCTGTGAGGACTGTGAGGAAGCGTCATCTGACCCCTGAAGTGGCTGCAAATTTTAAAGAGCTTTTAGACAATTGTCCTCCCCCTGTTTTAACTGCACCCTGTGATTTTATCGTTGATGCTTTTAACAGTAAAATTCGCACAGCTCTCAACACAGTTGCTCCACTTAAAACAAAAACCATACATACAAAAACAATTCCCCCCTGGAGAACCGAAGAGATAAAGAAACTTAAGCGTAAATGCAGGGTGGCGGAGAGGAGGTGGAGGAAAAATAAAATTACTATAAATCAACAAATATTCATTGAACAACAAAAAATCTACAATACTGCAGTCAAAACTTCACGGAACAACTACTTTTCTAAAATAATCAATACTCACAGGAATAATCCCAGAACCCTTTTTACAACAATAGACAATTTAATCAACGCAGACAGCACCAAACCTTATTTTAAAGCCACAGACTCCCTTTGTGAGGCGTTTGCAGACCACTTCATGGGGAAGGTGGACACTATCAGATGTAACATTTTATCCTCCCACAGTAACATGGTTTTAACCACATCTGGGTGTCTGCCTTCACCAGAGGAAACACTGGACAGTTTTGTCCTGGTTGATGCTGAGAGTCTTGACAAAGTTTTCTCCTCGGTGAGGCCCACCACATGTCTTTTAGATCCAGTCCCTACTGAGTTTTTTAAGTCATTTTATGAAGTTTTTAGAGAGGAGCTTTTAAACATGATGAATTGCTCTCTTCAGACGGGGGTCTTCCCTGCCGCCTTTAAACAGGCGGTGGTGAGGCCCCTGCTGAAGAAGAGCAATTTAGATTTTAATGATCTTAACAATTTTAGACCGGTCTCTAACTTACCGTTTTTAAGTAAAATTTTAGAAAAGTTGGCTTTTATTCAGCTCAATGATTTTATTAACTCACAGAACGTCCTGGAGAAATTTCAGTCTGGTTTTAGAGTGAACCACAGCACCGAGACAGCCCTTTTAAAGATTTTAAATGATTTTAGATTAAATTATGACTCACAGAGAGTGACAGTGTTGGTTCTACTGGATCTGAGCGCTGCCTTCGATACAGTAGACCACACTATTCTTTTAACTCGTCTTAAACAGCTGGGCCTCTCTGGTGCTGTTCACAGTTGGTTCACTTCTTATCTCTCAGACAGGACTTTTACGGTAAGTGTGGACACCTGCTCCTCTCAGGTTCATAAAATCACATGTGGTGTGCCCCAGGGTTCGATTTTAGGCCCAGTGCTTTTTAACCTGTACATGCTCCCTCTTGGCAGTGTCATCAGGAGACATGGAGTCAGCTTTCACAGTTACGCTGATGATACACAGTTGTACATCTCCATGTCTCCTGATGACACATGGCCAATGGACACACTTTTTAACTGTATCACAGATATTCGATCCTGGATGGCAGAAAACTTTCTCCAGCTCAACCAGGACAAAACTGAGGTTTTAGTCATCGGTCCTGAGGCCCAGAGAGAGAAACTTTTACCCAAACTACAGTCACAGTCTTTTAATCCCTCCTCACAAGTGAGGAATCTGGGCGTGATTTTTGACTCTGAGCTGACTTTTATTCCACACATTAAGAACATCACCAAAATAGGTTTTTATCATCTAAAGAACATCGCCAGAGTCCGCCCAATTCTCTCTCGGGCCAACACGGAGGTGCTCATGCATGCTTTTATCACCAGTCGCATCGACTACTGTAATGCCCTGCTCTCTGGTCTCCCCAAAAAGAGTATCTCTGGTCTACAGCTTTTACAAAATTCAGCAGCTCGTGTCCTGACGGGGACCAGGGGGCGGGAGCACATTACACCAGTTTTAAAATCACTGCATTGGCTCCCTGTGTGTTTCAGGATCGATTTTAAGGTTCTTTTAATGGTTTATAAGTGTCTTAATGGTCTTGGGCCTTCTTACCTCTCAGAGTTACTTTTACCTTATGAACCCTCGCGGCCCCTGCGCTCCTCCGGCAGCAGGCTCCTAGTTATTCCCAGAGTCAGGACACACACTCACGGCGAGGCGTCATTTCAGTTTTACGGCCCTCACCTCTGGAACTGTCTGCCGGAGGACCTCAGGGCCGCAGAGAATGTTAATGTTTTTAAGAGCAGGCTCAAGACCCACCTTTTTAGTTTAGCTTTTAGATAGCTTGTGTTCTTACTGCCTTTGGTTATAGTTATTTGTGTTTTAGTTGTATTTGTTTTAGGCCATTTTATGTTCTTGTCCATGGCCTTTGCAGTGTTTTTGGACTTTCCAGTGTTTCCTCTGCGGGAGCCCTCTGTGCCGGGGGTGGCGCTTTGCCTGTGGCTGGCTGGGTACTTGGTTCTGGGTGCCTGGACTGAGGTTGACTTTTTGGTCGCGCCTCGGCTGGGTGCCCGGCGCCATTGCCTGGTGGCTGCAGCTGGTGTGCTGCCCCCGGTGCGGAGGGCTTCTGTGATGGCGTTTCCATACTTACTTGCATCTGTGCCCAGCCTTATGCGTGTATCTGATGGGTTTACTTGTGTGGGTGTGCTTGCGGGTGAGGGCTGGGACCGATAGTGTGTGTGTGTGTGTGTGTGGGTGTGTGGGTGTGTGGGTGTGTGTGTGTGGGTGTGTGTGTGTGAAATACATTTTTTATTTTTTATTTTTTGTGATTTTAACTTGTAAAGCACTTTGTGTTGCACGTGTGTATGAAAAGCGCTTTATAAATAAAGATTGATTGATTGATTGATTGATTGTAAAAGTAAGTATTTCTGACGTTTACTCATTTTACACAAATTTTTATTTTATTTTTTTACTTCTATGGAGTCATTATTTTGCAGTATCAGTACATGGGTTTGACATACCCCTCTATCTCTGGAGCCAGATTTCCATGTGGCACAAATATAAATTAGTTTTAACACTAATCATTCTCTCTGTAATCTATAACTGAAAGAATATTGTGTCACTTTCACATCACCAGCAATATCAGTTTTTTTACTTATTATGAAAAGTGTAGTGTAGTCTCCTTTCTTATCCGCAGACTGAACAATATGAGTTATACAATACTTTCTTGTATCGATGACTTACAATCTCCCCTTCTTTGCTGCCGAAGTCGAGGATAAGCATACGTATTCCATCATCGGAGGACATCTTGAGCCTCTCAAACGGGTGGGACAATAGCACACGAGGTTTGACTGGAGTTTGGGCCACTTGGATCTCATCATTGTCATGGTCTAGCAGCTTTGGATCTGTCACTACAGAGAAGCCCTTTTCATAATGGATGACCAGTCTGCACTCCTGCCCCAGGAAGAGACAACCTGCAACACAACATGGCAATTTAAATGTCAGTGCATTGTAATTAGTAATCAGCAACACCTATATATCCTATATATGCAGGCAAATTGCATGTTGGTTTTTTAATAATGGTTAATGGTGAAAGTGCCTTCTTGTTGATCATGTGTTGGAAAATCACAGATGCCAAAACACACTGATAATAATAACAGCAGGAGTGGTCATTGTTCATTCGCTAATCAGTCAAAAGCAGAAGTACTCAGTAGTACTCAGTTTACATCAGTTACTTCTTTCAAAAAATATTTTTGTTAGAGTGGTTTCAGATATAGTTACAGTATAATAGATATGTATTTGAGTAAAAGTTTTGGTTACTCATCCCACTGTGAGTCTTCAACTCTACAAGTGACATATGTGCATAGAATTTCCATAGAAACAAGACAGTGATGGACCCCCAGTGCACTTTTAAGATATGATTTAGATTTTTTAATTTATTTGGTATATCCTTTTAATCTTATTTTGCGCATTATGTTATGACTCGTCCATCTAATGACATTAAGTTAAAATGAAAAATTAGATGGTACGCCCAGACAGTTATAATTATTCTACGTCAGTAGTAGTTTCCCTAAATACTTATTGCTTTACATGACTTGATTTACAACCACCATTTGCACTACTATTTGGGTAATGTTATTTTGAAGTAAGGGCACTCTTGTGTGATTTTTGGCTGCCCACCTCTGAAAATGTATCTTTTACTTAACTCATTTGATCTCATTGCGATGGCATTGGCCCCTGTTTGGAGGTGAGTTAGGAAAGATTTTGTCCCAAGATGAAGCAGTAATATTGAATAAATATTAGGTTTTGTGCAATTTTTTCAAAGGCAAGTTTCAAGGCTACATTATTGGTGGTTCTGTTCAAAATGAAATGTTTTTGATGGAAGTAACAGTAGGTGTGTATGTGGTTTCTTATTAGCTACGTGATAATAACAATTTGATAGAGCAGTGGTCATACTGATATTCATTCATGAGACAAATACATGACACATTTTTTTTTTAAATCTGCTTTGAACTAGCCATTCTCTATTAAGGAAATGACAATTGCTCATATATAGACTACAGACATGAATAAAACTTGTTTCATTTTCAATAATAAAAATGAAACTGTCCCATCTGTTAGCTTTGTCCTTGGTTTACTGTGTGGTTGTGCTAATGGTACACTTATTCATCAACCCCGTGTTTCGATGTACACCTCCTGTCTACATATATTACAGCTTACCTCAACATAAATAGACTTGTCTCATAAGGAGGGCTGTCACATGCTGAAAACACTTTCTCTATAGCATTTCTCTTTCGTTATCTCCTGCACTTTTTATGACAAGCCTGTCTAATCTCCACAGTGTGACGGAGTGGGATTTTCAGAGTCTTGACAGCAGAGATACCCCTCTAGTGTCTCCTTTTGCAAACTTAAAGACCTAAAGTTTAAAACATTTACACATTCAACTTGTCTGATCTGATCTCCCGTGCTGCGCCAGTGTGAAAGTGAGCTGTTATCTCAACATTGTTTGCCAAAGGTGATGTGTGCATGCTACAAATATATAATTTTTAAAGCTGGGATAGCAGTTATTTGTGCGTCAATCTGCACATTAGGTCCAGCGATGTTATATTCAAATCGCTTTTATGTTTGTCTGCCATGTTTTGAAAATAACAGTGTAATAGCTTTCAAACAGGAAGTTAATTGTAAATGATAGAAATGATAAAATGGTCTGGCAAAGCAAGTGGTTTGTACATTTTACATTTTTAAAACAGAAATAAAACTCGCTCTTATTCAAAAACATGTTTTTCTCCTCAGTGACAAATAGTTTCCAATGGCTGTATATTATTGTGAATATCTATATCAGTCATTTTCAAAACAGATATCAGTCATTATCAATATACTGTGTATTGGTCTGAGATTGAAAAATATCCCAATATTTAACACCACATTTTTTTTCTAAGCTACTCCATTCTCTGTATGTTCAAGTATCATTTCCAGTTAGTATTGAGTGAATCTTTTTAAACAGACTAGTCAGTTCAAATGTTTACACAATCATTATGAAAATATATGCCCTTGATTAAGATTTTGTAATTATTGTTTACAAAAGTGATGTCAATATCGACAAGTATCGGTTATTGACCAAAACAGACAAATATCCCTATATTGAAAATAGAATCCCAAGTAAAGCTCTTTGTGTGCCTTAAAAGTTGGAAATATATAAACTGTAGAACATTTTGAAGAAAGAGCACAAGTATTTTCCTCCTCATACAAGCAAAACAAAATATTTTGCATATAGGCATTTACCATTATCTTGTTTCTTGCTATGTTGTTTAGCAAGTATGGCTTTTGCATTTAAAACAGCAGCTTTAATGTTCTGTTGATCCTTACCCAGAATGTAGAACTCAGTCTCGTACTAAGAACAAAACAGCTACATAAAAGAGCAATAGAAAGTGTTTTGTGCTGCAGTGAAATCCTACCCTGGTTTGCCCCGGTCGACCTGAGAGCCGTGGACCCTGCAGGTTTCGGACTATCCCCTCACACACACACACACTGACACAATACACAGGGGCTTTCCAAGGCAGCCACAAAAGCCTCTTTTAGCCCGATGATGGAGAGTGGAGTAGACTTAACAGTAAAAGGAATTAGATAGGACTAAGAAATGACTGATGTTAATTAGAGAAGACAGAATTTTGACATAGCTCCAGGTGAAATGCTGTACGGTCACCACGGGACAAAAACTCAATTCCTTCAGTTATTTACAACTTCTAAATGACATTAGCTGCTCTTTAAAGGTTGCATCGTGCTGTGTGAGACTTGGGGAGTCGCAGTAGGTCAATAGGTTCAGTTCTGCACAGCTGCTGCGGTTAAGTGCTTCTCACATACACTGTCATTAAGCTGTTTACCTGTTTCTTTAGTGCATTTGACCTCGAGATCGATCTTACTTTCTGCCAGACTAATGGGATGTCTATAGTCGCACAAACAAGAGGATATGGAATGCATCAGTAATAAAGCTGTGAAAAATCAGTACCCAGATACTAATCACTACTAATTAGTATTAAAACTACATACTGATTTGATCAAGTCAGTAATGAAACAGGATTGGGCCTTTCCTGAATAGTTTTAGACCTGTTTGGTTCTATAGCAGATATAATATAATATTTTGTGTTGAAATTTTTACTATAGCTATAGTAATCTTTTAAAATTGAGCGTTTTCTTTAGAATCAGTGGAGTTCAAAGTAACCGCCTGGTCTGGTTCCAGAAGTAAATTTTCCATTCATTTTTTTTCATAGACTTTTTGAAAAATTAAATTATTAAGATCAAAAGTTCAACGGCATCACGGAGACTAACCAGCTATGCGCTAACTAATATCTATAACACGGTGGTTTTAAGCCAAAAAAATTTAGCAATTTATAATGTTTCAGAAACAGATTTGAAATAAAATTATAGGTCTTGTTGTCATTAAAGCGGTCACTGTTATAACTGAAATTTTAGTCATTTAAGTCTTTCATTTAATTATGTCCTTCATTTAAGAAACATTTTTCAACAGAGCAGATGCTATTTGGAGATGATGTTATTAAGGCATAATTTAAAGTGTATTTCTCCACTAATTTAACTAGTTAATTATGACAACTTAGGCAAAAATTTACGTGTAGCAGATGTGATCTGGACAAGTGAAAGAATGATCAGTGCTATATAAAATGATAGTAAAGCCAAGTGCTGTTAAAATGCGATTGTAAACCAGAATGAATATCAGATCTCTTAAAAAGTTTTGTGAGAATGGCCCTGTGCCCAGAATGTGATTGAGAGTTGATCTATGTGAGCAGCCGCACATCTTCATCATGAGCGGTGAAACCATCCCAGACATTTATCAGAGAAATACTCAGATCAAACACAGACAAGGTCAACGGCATGACAGCAAAGAGAGTCAATCCTCTTCCACTCTTTGACTACATAATTACACTGGAGTGGACTTTTCAAACATTTGAAACAAAAAAGTTGATAAATCCAATAATGACTGTAATGACTTTGAATAGTTAGTTAACTTTATGAGTGAAGGACTGAGCACTAATTGCCTATAATTAGTCATAATGTGGTGTGGTATTCTTTAAACTATGCAGCTCCTCACAAAGTCTCTCATATGTACTGTGTATGATAGTGGTATCACACTACAAAAATGTCGAAACTAAAGAAAATACTTAATACTCAATACTGATTTTGATACATGATGATAATACAAAACTACAGTAAATTTCTACAAAATTATAGTGTTTGCTTTATTATTTTATGGTTTTATGCTAGCTCTAAAATAGGGCCATTCTAAGACTATTCAGGGAAGGTCCAATAGTATTTAATTTGTGATTTTGTTCAGTTCGATTCTCAACTGACTATTTACTTTTGACTATTTACTTTTAACACAAATTTTAAAACCAGCATTCTACAGCAATATTAGGAAAACCTTGAGAATAAAATATTCATTTCACACATGGTTTGTGGTATCCCATTCAAAAATGCTTAATTTTCTGCCATGCAAATTAATTTTGTTCCAATTCTTTTCAAGTTAAGCCTTGTACTGAAATATGTATATAATATTCTGTCAATTTCATGACCACATTTTTACTTTTTACTATGCAAATTCTAAAACAGCAGTATTGCTTGGTCACTGACTCTTGTTTTGAGCTCTGCCTTTAGTCATAACCCTATCTCACATCAGTCATAGTCATTTTCCAGCTGAGTACCATGACATGTACAATCCTATTTTATGTCCCACCTTAGTGTTCCATTATAATTGAACTCTCCAGCACAGACTGGGGCCCTGCTGTTCTCATTAAAGTCTAACATTCTCACCTAAAGTCCACACATCTATGATTTAAAGCAGCTTCTTTCTGCTTACACACAAGAAGCACTTCACATATTCCGATTTAAAAAGGCAAAACCTAATTTGGCGAGGTGTTCTGTGGGTATTATGCACGCCCCAGGGGACATGTATGTTCCCAGGATGCTTTGAGCCATGGGAGGGACGGAGCAAAGAGGGATAGTACTTGTGTCTGTAATTCCCAGGACAACCAATGGCCATTGCCAAATAGCAGACTGAAACAAGATAAAGCATGGCATTCCTCTCCAAAAATAGGAAGTGCTTTGTCCATGCTTCTATATGGCTGTCACATTATATCACATGTGTTATTCCAGTGCAGAGCATGTGTATCTTTGCTTTTAACCACTGGATTTAGGTTTTATTTCAAGCTTACATGACCTGAGGCAAGACTTACTGCAGCAGCCCACTAAATCTTGCAGCATATGTTTTGCAAGGACAGGCCTGAGCGCGTGTGAGGAAAGCATCTCATAGGAGTGACCAGCCAAGTTTGCTACAGTACACACCCATATTACTACAATCTTATGCTGCCATATGTAATTGTTTTCTCTTCTCATTTGCCTACTTGAAGTTATATTTGGAGTGATTCATGCATGTTTCAGTAATCTTTAAACAAATGTACCATGTGTGCCATAGATAGACTACTATATAGCAGACAAAAGCATGTCTTCTTTAAAAAAATTATATTATTATTATGGTTTCTCAGTTTTTATTGCTATGCTGGCTCCTTCTGCAGGCTCAGATCTGGCCCAGTGAGCACACACAGGATAATAATGCTGTTGTGCCCGTGGGCAAGACACTTCATCCACGCTGCCTTCTGTGAGTGTACTTCTAGAGAAAACCTTATTACCACTGACTAGGAAATACCTGGATAATGACTACATTGTAACTTTTTGATTAGATTAGATCAGATCAGATTAGATTAGATTCGACTTCTTGTCATTACACTTGTACAATTACAGGGCAACAAAATGGAGTTTAGATTCTAAGTGCAACTCATCACGTACGAGATACAAATTTACATATAAGAGGAATATTATGTAACATTTTATTTGCATACATACATACATACATGATCTTATACTGTTAGATATGGCATTAGCTTGTTATACATTTGCATTTCGTTTATATTAACCGAAGTGTATGTGAGAGGCTTTGTCAACACAGATGTAAGGCATTATTGTTATTGATTAAATTATTGATCGAGCGTGTGTTATATGTGCTGTACTCACTGGTGGAAACTTCTTTGATCATCTCAGCAGAGGAGTGGCAGCCGGTGACAATGTGCCTGGTCCACAGAGACAGGTCTTTGGTGGTCTCGGCTCTGAACAGGTGCGTCTCGATGCCCAATCGTGTGCCAGTCCGAGTGGCAAAGTACAGCTCTGTGCCCGAGTGAGGGGAGCCCAGGTCAGGGCCAGACTGCACCAGACTGTGTCAAATCACATTGAGTTCTGTTACTGACCAAAAGACAAAACGACTGTCTTTTGTAGTTTGATTGACTGAAAGTTTATCCTTCTATCTAAAAAAACTTTGAGAATAAGGTGGGTAAACTTGAATACGAACAAGTCAGTTGCAGCGCTAACACAAAGGCATACGCAATAATGTATTCACTGTGTTTGGAATCTCTTCAGCCTCTAAATCTCAAAAGCAAACATTTTGATCTAAGACAGACTGGATATTAAGATTGTAAGCCCCAGTAAGAATGTGGTGGCCCAATTAAAAATCTAAATTGAACCATTTTGGTGATTTACGGCTTTGAACACCTGCGCTTTGTGTGATTCATAATGTGGCCCTCAATGAATAAAGTTTGACCACCCCTGTTCTGTGAAACCACACCACTATGGGAGGATGAAATAATTGACTGAATACAGTAGTGGATGTAGTATTCTGTGTGTGTGTGTGTGCGTGAGTGAGTGTGTGCGTGTGAGAGAGACGTACCGCGTGGCCAACAGAGGGTATGTGTGTGTGGGGTTCTGCCAAGCGTCTCGGCCTCGTGGGAGACTGTCAAATAACAGCAGGTCTTTTTCAGTGAGGACCACCAGCACCGGCTTCCAGCTCTGTTTCTCGCTCTCTGTCTGCAACACAACCACAAATAATGAGACAGAGCACAGGAACTGAGCAAACCTGGATTTACTCATGAATTAAAGGTGCACTATGTAACTTTTCTGTAATTTGACCCTGTGGCGTCACCTGCTTGTCTCCATGGAGGTAGATTTCATCAGATGGACCCTCCATCACAAAAAATTACATAGTTCACCTTTTTTTTTAGGTTTGAAAACAAAGGGATACATCTAAAGTACAACCTCTGAGTGATTTATTTAATTAATTATGATTAATGAAGAATATCACTATAGTATAGAATATTTTTGTTATTATTACTTCTACAGTTTTATTTAAAATTGTGGCCACTTGAGACTCTTATCTTTTGAAAGAGCAATTTATGCACTACTTGACAACCTGTGATACAGTGTCATACAAGTACATCTTATATTAATTTAGAAGCAGTTCACCTAAGGTCTAAGCTTTTCAGGTATCTGCAAGTACCAATTCATAACTTAATATACTTAAGAAATCAAAGCATACTCAGATCTTTTGTTTGAAACAATGAACATGAAGCCTGTCCTTCACTAAAGTATTAATTAGTGCTTTTAGTGCGACAAAATAGAGATGTATTTGACAAATGTTACTTAATAGAGAAGACATTCTTGTTAAAAGTTGTTTTGTTTATACTCAGCAGGGAAACAGGAGCAGATTTGCTCTTTAGAACAAATAAATGATACAAGAACACAGGTTTCCTCACTGGGGAAGTCTAGTAACAATGAAATATTTTTTACACAAACCCTGCATTCCTCCAAATTAAAAATTCAGGGCACTGCGAAAGTTAAACAACCCAAAACACAAACCTGTAGTTAACTTTTTCCTGTGATTGGTTATTGCCCACTGGTGCCTCTAACAAGCAGACCCCCCCCCCCCCCACTGTCAGACCCCCTTGACTCTATTTAAAACTCACTGGTAATCTTTAGACCTCCTGCACACAGCCGCGAGTTTTATTTTACAATGCTCTTTAACTACTCTCATTATAGAGCTTATCTGCTGCATAGCTATGGAATCCTAAGCTCCTCTTTGAAGTTCTGCCTCAGCCAATCACACTGAAGGACTTAACAGGTCGTAGGTCAACTTTTTAAACATAATAACAATATGTTGCTTAGTAACAGTGATGTACAGTGTGTGGGAAGGATCAATTATTGTCAGATTCAATTGTAATAATCGTATGTCTGCTCGATGCAGGTGTGCTTATGTGGCTGTGCAAACACTTGCCTATGAATTATTTTTGAAGATATAATAAATGAAATTGTGCATACAAACAGACTAAACAAGCTGTACTGAGGCATACCAACCATATCCATTTTATAATTGTAGGAATGGGAGCGATTAAATGTTCACTTTTAATGGCGGCAAATGAATGACAAAAACTAACAGGTGCAGCTATCAAAATCTGGCAGTGCAAGACAGACTAATAAAATGTGACAAATGCAACGTGGGCGCCCGTCACTCTTTGAAACAACTCATTGTATACTTCCATAATGCATGCATTTCACACCCGCTTCCATGCACTAACGCAAATCTCCTACCTTCCCCGCCAGCCAGCCCAGGTGTCTGATCTCCTTGCTGCCAGCAATGCCAGTCCTGCCGTGGTTCTGTATGACCTCTGCCAGTGCGCGCTGTGGTGAAACAATGGGAGATTGGATCATGCTCAGTGCACACAGAGACGATAGAGTGGACTCACTACATGCACAGAAGGACAAACTCATTTCCCTGGGTTAGAGACATCCAAACTATTAATCACTAAAGTAGTAATTGTATTTGTGCATGTGCAAATGGACTTTTTAAACAAATTACATGTCCTAAATAAAGGGTGCAGTAAAGAAGTTACACTATAGTGCAGTTCTAGTACAAAATCAACTGGCCACTTTACACTTTATTTGTAAAAAAAAAAAAAAACCTTGAGAAAGTAACCTGTTGCCTGTTGTATAATCTCTGGCCAACTCCATTTGAATTAGTTTTATTGCTGTTTAAACAAGTAATTTTAAACAAAGCTAAAATGTTTGTGATTTAACATTGCTATTTACACCACCTTCTTGTCTCCATGGTAACTGCGTTCCCAGGAATGTTCCACAGACTGACATTATCTATCTCCATGGAAACAAGCAGGTGGGACCCCCAGGCCAAGTTACATGTAAGATGTAATGTTACATGTCAGTGATGAACCCACTCACAGTAAGAGTTTTTTCAAGGCAATAAAATGTATATGATAGATTAGTAAATTAATAAATTAGTAAATGTATGATAGATTAGTTTAATGCATTACTGTGGAACATTCAAGGCAAAATATATCTGGTGACTGGTTGGTTCTTTACAGGGATGGCCAGTCAGTAACACTATGCAATAAAAGTTCTACCAGATGCAGCACCAATAAAGAGTGAGGTAAGTTAACACATAGGAGCACCTGGGCCAGCGCCGTGGTGACGGAGTGCATGGCGGCAAACCAGGACAGGGCAGATGGCTGGTCCGGGCAGCGCAGAACCACAGTGTGTCTGGTGTCAGGGGAGTGCAGCTCCAGCTGTCTGCAGAAACAGATAAGAAAGGTTTAACCTGTATTAACCTCCCATTTCACACACTGTTCCCTAACCTTTACACTATACAACCTTTGGCAAATAACTTTATGAATTTAAAATTGTTATGCTGCTGTTCTCATACGTCTCATAAGTCCAATTTAACTGTCAACATGTTAGGTCCCACATGTTTTCAACAGATGCTTGTTTATCCCATCAACTTGGAAATGGGCACTCAGTCAAAACAATCAAATGAGTTGCATTGATTTTTTTTTAAACTTTATTCAAGTCAATTCAAAACTCAACAGGCACAAAACAGTCCCTGTGGACCAGATGACACAATGCAGTCTGCACCACATTTCCATAACTAATCTTGTGGCCCACACAAGAATGCCTCAGCTGGATGACTTTTGGATTGTGTGCCCTGTATATGAATTTTAAAAAGATACTTAATGCAACTTTTCACAGTGCATAATCAAGTGCTGCCTGGGCTCTCCACTGTAGTTGACACATATGCATAAGTGAAGTGTCAAGTAGAAAGTATTTGGTGAACAAGGGGACTCCCTTTAAGATTGTCAGTGGCAGAAGCTGAGTCAGAAGATAATGCTGATTTCAAGAATATAAATTAAACACTTCAAATAATAGACTACAGTAAAAGTAACCCCACTGTTGATAGTAGTAGCTGGTTGTAAGCTCTAGATATACTCATTATGCATGAAAATAACTGACTCAGCAGTGAACTTTTAAATACAGACAGTATTATATATTCAAATCTATGACTACTATTAGTGATGTACATTAGTATGTCAAAGTGTTCCACTTATTTGAAAAATTGTTGCTATAGACAAAGGTGAAATGAAAAAATGTGCAAAACGTAATGGCAGATCTTGGAACAATCTCAAAGTACATACAAATAAATGTACAATATAATTAAGTGTTTTATGTCATGTGGGAAACAATTTACCATTAAACAATCTTGATCACCACTTTCTACCACGTTTAACAAAGAAACTATAAATTCAAGTAATCTGAACATGCTTGTCTTGCAGATTCCTCTCCCTCTCTCTTGGGGAAGGGGAAAGCCCTGGTGGAAGAGTACTCACATCGTCTGCAGGTGCTCACTAAAACATGACTTTAAAAATAGTCTGTAAAATGTAAAGCATATGCTAATTATGCACAGAGACCTGTGCAGAGACAAGAGGAGGAAAGGAGTTTTAAATGGGCTGTTTGATTGGGATTAGGAAATGTCTTCTTCTACAACAAAGCGTCACATTAATTGTGAATTACATATCATAAATGAATGCATCTGAAGTATCAATTAATACTTTTATTAGACCTATGCTATTCATGAAACTATTACATACTGACAATACAGTTGTTTTTATTGTTTAATGACTGGCATTTTAAATGACTCCCAATGTTAATAAAGATTCACACCCCTCACCTTTCCTGGTGAGGGGTTCCACACTTGCTTATCTCCATGGCAATGCTATTGCTTTATCTGGAATCTTCCACACTATGGCATTTAAGTTATCTAACATTTGTTCAGTTATATGGGTGTTATTGCTAAAATTGCCTTGAAACACAAGCATTCTTACTATGAGCAAGCTCACCTCTCCACACACATGTAACTTGCCTGATGGCATCACCTGCTTGTCTCTATGGATATAGATAAGTCTAATGCTATACTGTGGAGCATTCCAGGTAATACAATAACATCTCCATGGAAATAATCAGGTCCTCTATCAGAAAAGTTACATAATGAACCTTTTAAATTGTTAAATGTCTTAAAACATGCTTCAGTGTATTTACTCAAGCTCTGTGAGTGTGACTTAATATAGAAAATGCACCAATATGGCATCCGAAGCACCTCAACTAAAACACAAGTATGAATCAGAGTGGTCAAAATAAAAATCGACTGGCATTTGGCAAGTTATTGCTGATGTCAAACTCTGCGGTGAATCTGAGAACGAGCTACAGAGCACAATGCATTATTATACAAGTGTGTCCCCTCTTCCACATTAAAGTGCCTGATTGATGAAGGGGGCTGTTCCCGCTGGACTTGTACTTTGTGGGAGTATAGATGTGGGAGCTGTCACAGAATACAGATGATAATGATGAAGGATTCTAACTGTCTGAGGGCCTTGAAGAGAATCATCTACAGCCTTTATACATTTCTTTAACTTTACAGGCGAATACTAAAGGCTTTATACAGTGAGACTTCTTTAATTCATCTGAAATTCAAAGGAATAGAAAAAATGGTTACACTTTTCACATGATAATAATTGTTAGTGATAAAATGTGTAAAAATTATACAAATTTAAACTCAGTATCATTGAGTTGGGCAGTTATACTTTTCTGTGGCTCAGTGCACTGACTGACTTTGGCTTGACATTTGGCTTGATTTCCATTAACCTTTCATACAAAACCAACAGCAGTCTACCATGCATTCATTTTATTCATGTATAAAAATGTGTTTCAGAAAAATACAAACTTTTACATTTTATTATTATTTTTTATACTAGATCAATTTCACTTTCAAATAAAGAGTAATGGGCCAGCGACAAAGGTATTGATTTCTTCTGTAGATCCATAATGTTAAGTGATGTCTGCATCCAATGATAAAGCATTTAATTGCTCTATAAGCAGGAAGTGCATTGTTAGCTAGTTAGTTATTGTTAGTTTTATCACAGTAAAGTCTGCACCGGTCTCTAAAAGTGAAATGTGCTCATAAACTCATCATAGTGAATCATTAGGATGCTCAAAATGCATAAAGTAACTGAGAAAAATCTTTACCATTGTGACCATTACCCTCTGCGTAGTCAAGTGTTCATTATTGAATTTCAAATGTTACGGTACATCTAAACTGAATTGTTCTTAGCCCATGGCATTTTTTTCTGCTACACCACAAATGTACTGTCACTTCAAACGGATATGGCCAGGGAAATTCTAACCTTTAATAGACTCGTCAAGGTTAAACAGAAGAGGCAGAAGACGTCATACTGTGAAGAACCCTGCTGTTACTGCTACAGTCACCTGCTCCCTCTGCTCCCACCATGACTTTAGACTGGGCTAACAATGTAAAAGATGACTGTCTATTGTACCTCACCAGAAGAGGAGTGAGCTGTGTAGTGGCCATTGTCATTAGTTCTTCTGATACATCAAACAACTAAGATCTCTCGCCATCTTAATACCAGGAATACAATTCAAATGGCCAATTTATCAATACCATTCTTACAATAAAAATGAGAAACCAAAATGCCGGAAATCCAAAAAATAAGACGGTTTTTTTGTTTTTTCTGTGGCCACAGAAGGAGCTTACCACCATCAACTGTACTGAGTGAACAAATTAACCAATCAATGAGTACAAATTAAGTGGCCTAGTGCAAAGCACAATAAAAATGTAAGGCAATACCATTTTATCAGTAGAAATAAAATATGAGTTCTGTTATACTGTTTACACCTATAACACATCAGTGGTTTTGTTTCACATGAACCTCTCTATTCTTAGTATAATTGCTCAAAACCTCAGCCCATTTTTCATCTAAAGTAAAAACAGCCACTCTTATCTAATCACTTATCTGTTCTCACCACTGTAGCCACACTTTTCCCTATCTGTCTTTCCTGTCTGATACAGCTCTAAACCTGGTTTAAACCACATCTACTGAAAAACAAGGAGAAATACTCATGAGATCTGCTGTTAGATGAGGAAAGAAGATAAGGAAACCAAATAAAACACACTTTTTCATTTCAGCCAGTGGTCTTCCATGTAAATATTTATCAAACGGTTTACAGCAGAGTCTACAACAGGTCAGGAGGTTTCATCAAAGGTGAAAATCCTTAGGCAACTCTGTCTACGCAACTAGAGGGCTATTCTATTGATACTACTACAAAGCACAATTTTGACATTAAAATAATATAACATTTTCCTGCAATATTTAATTTTGTTGAGCCTTTTATTTACTAGATCTTATATATTTTAAAGGCTCACTATGTCACTTTAGGAGTACGGAATATACCACCTATTTGTCTCCATGGATGTCTTGCTGCTTTACCTGGAAAGTGACATAGTACTGCATTAAACTTATCTATCTGACCTGTCCCTTGGCCTGGTGACGTCACCTGCTCAACTCCATGGAGATAAATAAGTTTAATGCACTAACATCTCAGTGGAGACAAGCAGATTACGGACCCTCCACCAGAGTTACATAGTACATTTTTAGTAAAAGCTATACAGTGTGGTTGCTTGTCAAATCAGTATTATTGTATTATTGTGTTGTAGCAGTTTGAATTTATATAATGATTTCCCCATTATTAGCTCAAAGCAAGTTACATCTGGTAAGTGTCCAACTCAGATGGTTTATACTTAAACTGTATTCAATATTGTTTGGTGGACAGATTGTGGGCAATTTCACAAAGTCTCCACAGACATGTTTGTTCACTGTTACAGATTGACTTTAATACTTTGAAGTAAAGCTGGGCATTACAGTATTTGGCTCTGTATCACATTAATGCAAAGGGGGGACAATTGGATGCAGGCCATGGATACGGCAGGAAAAACAAGTAATGGTGAGCTGGGTATGTGCCGTTTTTAAATTTTAAATTTAATTTAAAAATTAAATATCAAATAATCATTCACAACTACTGGTAGATAAAATACTCCTTAGCTACATAAGATTTTCCCAAAAAAAAATTCATTATGAGTGGGAGCATAATATTGTTCAAAACAACAATTTCCTTAATAGACCTTGCAACCCAACCACAACCCAAGCTGATTACAAAAAGCTGAACTCAAATTAAAAACATTACAATCTGCCACTTTTCTTTTCAAAAACACAAAAATGGTCCAATCATGACTGAGTCAAAATTACACAGTGAAGTGCCCACAAAACAGGCTGGCGAAAAACAAAATATAAAATTGTTAAATCGAAAAATGGGTCATTTCAGTGGTGTTGTGTAGCAGTCTAGGCTCTACACTGCACTCTACATCTGCGATTTTAGGTTAGGGGCATTTTCACATTACAAACCAATTAACTGGAGGACACCTCATAACAGTGCACCCCTGCTGAGTGAAAATGGTCTACTTCAAAAGTCTGTCTTTAAGCAAAATTCAAAATGAACTTGGTGTGAACGGAGACACACAGAGATATAATCCCCTCCGAGGAACACAAGACAGCTGTGGACCCTGAAGAGACTTTCTGTTTCTGTCGCTGTCAAACTCTCCCAAGTCCAAGTGCAGTACTGGTGGTGACTGGTGAACATAGGTTACGCAATTTATGTATGTAATGTAACCTTAATGTAATTTTTCAATAATTTGTTAAAGTTTTAAACCATGACTAAACCTTATGTACTACCAAAAAGAAGGGACAGGCAAGTGTACTGGGGGATCCGGTAGCAGTATTAAAAATGAATCTACTGCCTTTTTACTTTTACTCAAATAATGACTGTCTTGAAAATACCGCTGTTCCTTGACGTTTCTCTTCTCCTCTTGCCTGGGTGGGTTAGTGCTGTAACCTGTGAATCTAAAATATGCATAACAGAATAATCCTCCTAACAAAACCTCCAGACCCTTCATCATATGAGTCAAGATCTGGAGAAGAGGTAGATCAGTGTACCACAGCCTAATGATCTTACTTCACTCCCACTTGAGTACATCCTACCTGTACAACCTTTTTGCAGTATCTTGTGTGTGGACTATTTCTTACCTGTTGTCTGGGTCTGGTGTCGTCATGGCTCTGGTGACATAGCACATCTTTAGAGGAATGCACCTGCGGTCTCCATGGGGGGACAGCAGAGGGGGGCTGGGGGGCTCTGAAACGGACGACGATGGGCTGCTGGGACTCAGGCGGGGCGACTCTGGAGGGGGGGTCTCCCAGCCGATCTCTGACACTGGAGAGCCCTTCTTCACATATGGGGTGGCCTCACGCATGTACTTTACTGAACAAACACACAAGCAAAAAAAAAAACACTCAAGGTGTCATAATATTTCAATGTCATTGCAGTTAGGAGAGAAACTACTGGGATTTGCAGGTTTGTCCCATTATAAAATAGGTTGCCGTATGCAATTATCTTTATAACTATCATTCAGTCTATAATCTAAAAATGAAATAAATCATCTTTTCTTTTCATTTCTTTTCAGAGACACACTTTTGCACTGACTTTCTAATGTAATTTATTCTTTAGCATAACACTTCACATGTGCATGTATCAAACTGTCATGAGGACATTCTAAACTGAAAAGAATTACGTTACTTGGCTCCGAGCTGGGAATTTGAGAAATATCGAAATGTTCTCTGTCAATCTTGTGAAATTTTTGGAGCAATTTCATCAAATCTTCACACCCTGGCACACCACAATGAGATCCTGGCTGAGGCACCAAATAACACTTCAGAAGGTAGCAAGTGAGAGAATCCTACACTTTTAAACCAGTAGGAGCTGAATCCCAACTTTTTGTACAAGTCTAGAGAAAGGCTGAGGTGAGAAACAGACAGGTTATGTATTTTAGAATGAGTGCCTTGCCCTGGCTGTTAAATTGGCATATCCCACTGTATGAGCTAGCTATAATTGACATATAGATGGTGACATTTTGTCTTCAGTTCTTAGGGAGGAGGAGACACTATGGACCCCAGCAGACAGCATAACAAGCCTCACTACCAGTCTGACTGTGTAGCCTCATCTCACCAGAGACGAAATGTCCTTAATAGACCCAAAACTGCAATGGTACAATGTACTTTCACAGTAGCAGCGTATTCCCTGCACCAGATCATCAGATTAGAGGCCAAAAAAAAATGTCTGATAGATTTGTTAACAGCGAGAACAATATGAGGCACTGAAATGAAAATCTAGTAAGGAGAATTTTTGGCATTGGTGAATTGAAAGCATGCAGAGGAATATATGTGATTTATTTAGATGGTTATGAAATGTATGAGGAAGCAAATGCCCACATGCTGCAGTAGAGATGTGGACAAACAAAAGAATATTGTGAATTGGTAATGTGTGTTTGTGTAAAGATGAGAAATCCTCTGAGGGGGGATATTCTGGCTTAGTTTTTGTTGCACCGACAGTGATGTGTAATGCTTTTATTGAGAGCTTTTTGTCCAAATAGGAGAAACAAGGATCTCTCAGTGAGGACAGGATGGACAAAACAAGTGCACGTGAAGAGAACCTTCAATTTTCAATATCATCATTATAACAAACCCACACAGCTCTTATTTGTATTAGTCATCTGGGTCAATATTTGATTATTGGGTTGTGTTGAAACTAGGGCGGTTCAAAGTTACCTTCACTTTGTCTTGAGTAGAGCAACTAGATGCTTATAATAAAAAGTACATTTCCTTAGAAGAAAACAGAATAAAAATCAATAAAAACAGACTGTGCTATCTCAGGGCAGAGGTAACAAATCCACACAAAAATCCATTTTACTTTAACTTGTTGGAATTTAGAAATTCTATAAGCAATGTGTTCAGTCTTGAAGGCAAATTATTAGAGTAGCAACAACAGTGGCTCCTGGCTCCAGTATAGTAGTAGTAATAATAGTAGTAGCATAGTAGTAGTAGTGCTAGTAGTGATACTAGTAGTAGTGCTTGTAATTAACATAGTAGTAGTAAGGCTATGCGGTTAATCCAGTTTAATCAAATATTTTCATATCAGTGATAAGCTTGGGTCTTTTTAATCAAGAGTTATACGGTCAATTTTTTGAAGCAAAAGCATGTCATTTGGAGCAGAATTCAGCCTTTCGAGGAATAACTTTGTCTTGTTTTTGTGCATTTAACCATCACTGATTTAAAAAAAAATAGGACAAATCTGTTTTATTTGTTTTTAATAAGATCTGTATGTTTAATCAAAAAACACTGATCAGTAATTGTGATGAATTATTGTATCTACAAAACCAAGCCCTAAGTAGTAACTGCAGATGATAATGTATTAAATGTGTGAGTAAATGCATACATCTGGTATCGCTGGCTATTCTAAAATACATAATATTCTTTAAAACTGTTTCAACAACCTTGTGAATCATTTGCGCACTTCCTATGCCCCTTGTTTATAGTTTAACAACCTCTTAACTTGTACAATCATGATGCATTAAGATAAGGAGATTGTCAGTTATCATGTTTGCAGTCAGTTTATTATCCACTTCACTGCAGGTTTAAGTTGTTAGGCCCTGAACAAGACAAAGGCAGCTGTCAGGCCAATATAGAGCCACACTTGGGTATGTTTTTCCACTTAACATGTAGGGTATATGTGGTTGCCCAGAAATAGTGCTGTGAGTGTTTCCAGTGGAGGGGAAAATAAACGGGTGGAGCCCCAGTCATTATTACAGTGGAAGTGCGTAAATGTGTGCGCTCCCCTGGGTCATGTTTCTATTCCATTACAGCGCCAGCCAACTCCAACGAACTCACTCCAATAACCCCAACTGTATGATAAGGGCTCAAAGCGAATCAAGGCTATTCACTGGGGCTTTGATTTGAAAGGGGGCTATGCAAGCTTTTCTTTTCTTTTTTTTTTCTTTTTTTTTAATGCAGAAACAGATCCAAGCCTTTTCCATATGATACATCCTAGTTTTGGTTATTGCTTTGTTTTACACTGTTGGATTATGAAGTGAAACAGAACTAAATTGTAACATCAGTCAATCAAAACTGTATTAGCTCAGGAATATTTGAGTGCAGTGGCAATACACAGCCTGTAGGTAGGTATTTGTATGTTGGTAGAAATCAGGGATATCATAATTATGTGGTTAACCAATAATATTGATTTTTGAAGTGACAATATTGTAAGTGATTTCAACTCAACCTATGCCAAGTCATATTAACATGACTTTATCATTCAGAAAGTTAGATTTCATAAACCTCGTCATATAGGGACATGGTGATCTAGACAAGGTGAATGAAAGAAAATAAAGGATTCCACTGTTATATAAAATGTAGATGTTATTTCTCATAATAATCGCAACGCAAAATATGTAAATATATGAAATGATGAACATTATCAATAGAAAGATTTCTCCTTTACTGAGTTGATGCATTGTTATGTATGTCTTTGTGTTACCACCAAAGACCAGCTGTTCTTTTACCCACTTCAAACCCTCCTCTGATTCAGGACGTAAGACTTTTCCTTGAAAACTGAGTGATATTGTTGATGGTTTTTTGAGTTTGTCTTAGGACATGGAAACAACAGTGCAGTTCTGTTAATGCATTCTTGAACGATGATGGAAAGCACATTTTAATTTTGCTAGTGCTTCAATTTCTTATTTTTTTATTTTCTCAGTAGATTTTTTAAAAGGTTTATATCCTATGAGCAAATGCTGAGAATAAAAGGCTTCACTCAAGCCCAGTTTAACACTTGAATTGTGAGCAAGTCATTGTATTCGTAGAAGTAACAGTGGTAATTTAATATTGCAGCAGTGAATTTCTACCTCATTGAACATCACATTCAATAGGCCTCCAAGTAGTAATGCTTTCACTGTAATAATAAAGATTTCAACATATGTTCAACCATCTGCACGGCTGCCTTGAAACTATTTTTTTCCTTTTGAACTTTCCCTCTTATATTAACATGTTAAAGTTTTATAAGTTCTGAAATCATGTACTTTAAATTATATGCTATTGGAATAATTATATTACCAGTGGAATAAAACTTGTACTATATCCGTGAAGGGGAAAGAGGGCTTAAGCAGTTGGAAGTAGAACAGAGCGAGGCTAAGGCAAAGAAAAAAGAAAGCCTCCAGTGCTTTGTGAGAGGAGTTTTTTTCTATACCAGGGCACAGAGCAGGTACCTTGGCCAGATACCAAAGCACAAAGACCCATACAAACCACAGGCCTCCAGGTATCTTATTGTACGGGTTGAACAAGGATCACAGGGGTTCAAATGGCACAGAGTGATGGCCAAATAAGTGTGTTACTTCAGCAGCTCCAGTGAACAATGTGCTGGGAGAAAAGCAAAAATTATGCTCATTTAACCAATCACGGTAACGCATAACAAGACTGAAATGAGCACTGGGAATGGGAAAAAGGAGGAGAAAATAAGATGTTTAACTAGGGTGTATGTAAGTGTGAGATGAAATGTGAACACAAACCAGACTGTTAATGTTGTTGGCTAAATTAGCTTGCCTGGTATTGTTATATTGAATTTTAGGCTACAGCATTATATTGGAGTGCTTGAACTAGTAGATGATGGGACTTTTGAGGCTCTGGACTTTACTGCTGGTGACTGGGTTCAGACTGCACTAATAGTAATAATAGTAACAGTAACAGTGACTGAACTTGAACATTTGAGTTGAAAATGAAAATGTCATTTGAATGTTTGGATAAGGGGAAGTGAAAATACATACTGTGTTACTGATTGACTGTGTTACTTGAATGACACTTGGCACAATGGCACAAAAAAAACACATCAAAACTGTGACTAAACTTGAAACTAAACATGGCCTTGACAAGACTTAATCAGGACTAGAACAGGACCAAACAAGCCTAAATCAGAACTATTCCAGCCTCAAGTGTGAATTCTCAGGCTGTAGACCTTTATTTTCATCGGTTCATGGTGTCTCTTAGTCAATCAGATTTTCTTTTAATCGACTAATCAATTCTTTTAGGATGATAATAATGTGTATGCGGCGCAACATCATAAAGGAGAAGGCATGCAGTGAGTTAGTCGATGTTTTGGGAGACACTGGACAGAAGACTACCTTTGCCATTTACTTGTACTTCTCTTCTCTATACATAGTTTTTCCATTGATTGATCAATATACTGAATACGTCTTTAGTCAACCAAGTTCTTCTGTCAACTCCAGCCCTACTGAGGTGTAAACTCAGTTACACCTCAAGCAGAGGTGGGACGAGACCCAATTTTCACAAGAGACCAGACGCGTGATTGGGTCCACGAGACAAGATGAGATTTTGACATAATTCATAATAAATTAATTGATTCAGTTCACAATTTTGGCCCTACAATTTCTTTTTGCTGTTACAGTAGCTATGCCTTATGGAACTAGATCTTCTCAACAGGTGTAACTCAGCAAAGTGTAGCCTTTTTTGTCCAATCCAAATATGAGGAAAAAATCTCATCTTCACATTTACCTCATGTGTGCCCTATCTCACAAGATCTTGTGGCATGAGATCTCATGCATCCCTAACCTCAAGTCAAATTTTCACATTAAAAAGTTGCAAGCTGATGACTAAACTATCAGTCAATAAAAATAAATTCTCTTGCATGCTGAGCTACATCGTGGTACACTTGTAAAGCAAACCCATAAGTCATTGAAGCAACATGGTCTGAAGCACAATCACAAGTTTATCTGCTGCTCAAACAATGTGCAGGATCTCCTAAGTTAACACACACAAAACAGGATACCAGCACAATGATCACACCTGGACCGGCAGCATTATTTTGTGCTTTTAGATAAATCGGAAAGCAGGAAAAGCAGATCTGTGTTTCTGCTGTTGTTTTCACAGACAAACATTCACGAAAAGATTGAGAGGAACACCGCTGATGTATTTTATATTCACCACAACAAAGGTATCTGTTTACAACCTCATCGTCTAAATCATTCTACAAACAGCCACTGGAATGTTAGGCTTTCTAATGACGAAATCAGTCAGCTGCAATCTCTGTATCTCACATAGACTGAGTGTGGAGTCTAGACATTACGACAGATGACACAGGATGTAGTGGGTCTAACAGCAGAATGGGGCCCATGTATGTCAAATAGTGACAGGTAAGGCTTGTTAAAGGGCCACACTGGGGAATACATTACATCGGTCACTGACTCACTTCCTGTCTGGGCTAAGGCAGATGGTCCTATTTCATTGTTTTTCTTCTGGCAGATTGAAGTACTGTTTCAGCTTTACAGCATTATGTAGTTAGGACTGGGAGATAATTCATCACATTTTTCACACGATCATGATATTTTAATTAGATTTTATATTCAAAAATAGTACAATAATCCACGCCTTTTAACTAAAAAATAGGTCTAGTCTAATTTAGTCCATGGCTGCAGACCTTCAAATCCCCATGCTTATGACTGACAATTGTGCTTGGTTGATTTTTGTAATAATTGAGAAGTTATTGTGCATTTTATGTACACAGAAATACCACAAATACCAACCAAGATAATAACTACTACAGACCAAATCAGTATGCAAATCACAAAGATGCTGCAGTCAGCCAAAGGAGAAAGGAAATTTGGGTAATGTATAAGTGCACTAAAGGTATAATATGCAATTTTACAATACCAGAAATCTTCCCGGCATCAACTGGTTGTATAATGTCACCAAATGTTTTCTTAAGCACAGCTGAGTTCCTACTGAGTTTCTGGTTATTCAGTAAAGCGTGTTTTTTTTCTGATGTTTTTTGTATTGCCAATCTTGATACAATTTGAGAAATCAAAGAGCACGAGTGATAGACCAGCGATAGGAAAATGTTTGCTATTCTACTTCAGGCATCAACATCTATGATAAAAGACAAAAATATAAATCAAAAGGCATTGCCACAGTATATAATAATAGGTAAAGTGACAAATAGATATTTTTCCACTCCCCTTTAGCCTTTAACTTAATCACTGCATTTTCCACCATGCTGCTTTAGTACAGGCCATGAATTAGGCACTGATTAGAAGTACTACAAGTGCACCATATTAGTGTGTTTTATTTGTCTACTGGACGCTGTATCATGGAGTGGCCCTATGCGGCATACTCCACATAGAAATACACTTATTTTAATCAAGTCATTGTTGGTATAATAATCAGGCCCCAATAGCATTAAGCCGGTTGCTATGAGACATTTCACGCACTGATCCTTACAAAGAAATTCACTCTTGACTTGTTTGACTTCACAATACAATATTAATTCCTACTTGAACATACAGTATGAACTCGAAGTAGTGACAAAATAGTGAACTCTGTGTTAATGGAACTGACCTACTTCAGAAAAATAATCATCATAAGTGATTTGCTTTGTTTGTGATAATTAAAGTAGACAGTTGACGGTATGGTGAAACAGTGGTTAGTGCTTCAGCCTCAATTAGAAGGTTCTGGGTTTGATCCCCAGATAAGATGAGGGCATGTTTTTGCAGAGTTTGCATTTTCTGCCTGTGCCTGGAAATTTTCTCTGGGTACTCCACAGGGCTGTGCAATTAAACAAATTTAAATCATCTCTAATGTAATGATATGCTTTGCTCTTTTTAATTAAAGTCTCTAGCTAATCCTCTGTCAGTAAAAGCATATGGCTGAGGCAGAATTCAGACTTTAGAGGAAGAATTTTGACTATTTTTGTGTAAAATTACAATGATTAAGTATGTTTTGTGTTTAGGCAATTAATTTCTTATTGTCTTATTTGTTTTTGATAAGACAATATGAAATAAAAGAAAAGATTGCAATCCATCAATGTGAGAATTTTTATTTTTTGCCATATCTCTCAGCCCTATTTTACTTGTCCCTAAAGTGTTCCAAAACAAGTCCAATATGGGCAGGGGCCTAAAAAAGAGATTCCAAATCTCAGTAGGACTAAACTTGTTAAGTAAATAAACATGAGGATAGTAACATACAGTATAATAACTCATCACAAACCCATATATTATGAAAACTGAAGCAAGACAGTAATGTATGAGGGTATATAGTTGTTAAAAGGAAATTGAACTCTTTTGGTTATGATTAATGGTCAAATTTAATCATATAGCACTTTTTTTTCACCTCAAAGTGCTTTTCATCAAGGAACCACACACCCATTCAGACACATACACAAGTGTACGCAGACACTGGTGGTGAGGTCTGTTAAGTGTCTTACCCACCTGTGGGATTGAGTTGCCAACCTGTGGGTCAGCTGTGGGCTACCAACAGAGGCACAACCCTAATGTTACATAATACAACTACTTGGCCATGCGCCCTCAAGAACAGCAATCAATCGAAACCATGTTTCCTGATATGCAAATGAGCTAGTTCTGCTTCCGATTACCCTCAAGTTAACCTCCACAATTAACTATCTTTCCCCTTGTTTCTGCCTGTATCTCTCTCCCTCTTAGCAGTTCTATATTAAATAGATTTAACATTAAATCCTGTAGTCATCTGAATTTACCACTGTTAAGCCCTTATCTGTGAAAATTTTCAGCCTGGGACTGTAGCCTCTCCCTCAGAGTGCAGCCTTGGTGTCCCCTGGGAAGAATCATCATAATATGTTTGCATGTGAATAAGTGTGAGTATAAGACAGAGAGAGAAAGAGAAAGAGAAAGAGAAAGAGAGGGGGGGAGAGAAAGAGAGAGAGAAGAGAGAGAGAAGAGAAAGAGAGAGAAAGAGAGACAGAGAGAGAGAGAGAGAGAGAGAGTGATAGCGAGACCTCACACACAGGCCACTTATGTGAAACATCGTTGTGTGGTTAAAAGGGGAAATGACACTTTGTTTTTTAAAGGTTTCTATGTAATTTTTTCAAACTCTACTGAAACAAAAAAACATAGAGACTCAAGTACATGTTTGATGCTGTGAGTTTATGTTCAGGCAAAAGATTATGACCATTACTGAGAGTCTGGTTTATGTAACACGGAATCAACATATACAATTCTTCAGCAGTTTGGGTAACTCATCTCTCGAATCAGGATGGTTCAGGAGAGCCATTACCTCTTTAGACTCCCTTTTCCCCACATAATCTGACAAATTTTCAAGTATATTAAAATGACATGTCATTCCTGTCTGAGCACATATCATGGTGCACAGGTGCTTTGAATGAGATCTGAACCAGCAACCCTCCGGTCCAAGGTCATAGAACTGCAAGTCTTAGTATTAATTATGGTCACTAATAGCATCGGAAGCTAGAACTAAAGCAATATAGCATATGTCTGCAAACCTAAATTGATAATATATAATCAGAAGTGTTCAAGATAGCATAGAGCCTAACTGTTATTGTGAATCATGATATTGGTACACATTGACCTGGATAACAAAAAATCATATCAGTAACTTCCTGCATAGTTTATACAGATGCAAGAACACTTTTTGTCGCTCATTGCCCCATCAAGTCCATAGCTATCTTAGTCACCTTGCTTGAAGGAAAAAGGAAACATACTATCATCTTATCAATGCACTGGCACCACCAGTTTGCAAACATTTACTTTTGCAAGAACATCAGGTCACTACTGCTCATGAACAATGATAAAGACAACTACATAATGCTGTACAGACATTCCTCTAGTCATTCATTTACATATCACATGACCTTTAATGACAGATAGGAATGACCAAACTTCTGTCATTAACTAGATATTACGACTTGGGGTAGATTTAGTTGTTACGTGTTGGTATTTATTTGTGGGGCAGAGGCAATGATTTATGTCTTAATCACAACACGGGCTGTGTAATTATTGTTGGGTAGAAGAACGTGCTGTGTACTACTGCCAAAATGCAAGAATTCTGAGAAGGGGTGTGACAAGCGCTCTGTTATGACTGACAAAACATAGGCTACATACCTTCTAATGTAACTTCTTTCCCGGCGCGTTTGAGCGTCTGTACAGCCTCGTCGTGCGTAGCTTCCCTCAGGTTCACACCATTTACGGACAGGATTGCATCTCCCACGTACAGCGCCTGGGTCTGGTCCGCAGCTAGACCTTTGAATATCTTACTAATAAGTATAGGCATCTTGTTCTCCTTGCCGCCCTTGATGCTGATCCCCAGACCCCCAACCTCTTGCTTGGTTACCTTAACACTACGTTTCCTGTTGGCGATGGCCTCGGGCACTCTTTCAGGAAGGTCCGTGAAAGCAGAGCGCACGCTTTGGGGCGCATTGTTGGAGTTGGCATTATTGTTGTCCAGGTATGACCCATGACTGACGCCGTTAGAGTTCAAGTTGTCACTATCCTCGCAACTCAGTGTGAGAGTTTCCTCATTCAGGTTCACAAAAACTCTATGCCACTGTTCGCGCACTAAAACTTCTATAAAACCACTTTTTGGCACCATACAAGTTCCAGCCCCCATTATAAGCGCCATCTTTGCATCGTTTCTTGCTTTAAAAATCCCACACGCGAATTAGTTCCCAGCGTTTCTTCCTCACGTACTCACGCAGAACGGACTTTGCCCTTGTGAAGTTTTCTGCTGGAGTTGTCAGATATCCCGTAACTAAACAAGCCCTCCGCTCCGCCCGCTAAAGATACTATCCGATGGGTGGAGTTAGCGCCCTGAGGTCAGTTCATCCCATCTCTTAAACCTGCGTAAAGTCAATTCCTCTATCCAAACAAAACATGGTTTCTATAGCCTAACTAACTAGGGAAAAAAAATCAAAATAACACGCAAAAATGCTCCAACCAAAATAGCTACACCATTGAAATCATCATTACAAATCAAAATAACCTACAGCAACGTCCTTTCGTCTTCTTACATTTCCATTCAAGGCAAGTCCAAGCCACAAATAATGAGTACAAGTTTCCTCTGCTCCCGGTGTCCGTAGAAGACATTGCGCTCTCGCCGTAGCAGTCCAGGCTCGGTTGCGCGCACACAGGAATGCGCTTATGCCGGTTTGAGTCTTCAAAGAAAAGAAGAGAGCGAGCAGGCGTTTTGTTATAGATCCCTGACACGGAAAGGCCCCCCTCTGAGGTCCTTTTCTTCACTCCATCACTGTCATTTCAACACCTCCACACCGCGATGATTCTGCGCACTCTGAGTTCAATAGCCAGTATGAACTCCAGGCTACAAGGCAAAGTCTGAGGAGTGTGTGTAGTGTCCAGGTGAGTCCCACTGACAGCCCCACGCGCTATCAGTCACCACCAGCTGACACCGGGTGAAACTCCGCGGCCCTCACCACTACATGTCCCTGCATGACATTTTTACAGACAGAAAAAAGACCAAGACCGCATTCTCAGACGCCAATTCACCCTTTTTGGATCAAACAATTCCATATGGTCCTTTACTAGATTTTAAAACGCACCGTGTCCCTTTCTGCGCTATACCCAACATTCTAGTGACATCTAGCGGTAGATTATGAAACTGAAGGCCTAGTAACAATTAGCCTATGAACTATGGTAAAACAAAGGTCAGTTAGACTTTAGACTGTTAAAATGATTGCCACATTACTTTTTTTTTTTAAGTATATGTTCCCCTAAAGTAAAATAATATATTATACAGAATGAGCCTCGACATCATGCCTTTGAATAAATAGGCTTTGTATTTTCATTGTTATTATATTGAGTTCAACTTATGTGCAAACTTACCCTTTTGCCAGGGCTGGCCCAAGGCATAACCGAACTAAGCAGCTGCTTAGGGCCCCCACGCCACCAGGGGGCCCCCAAGACCGGTTGGAATGGCCACCTGCTAAAATATTTTTTAATTAAAAAGCGTAATATCAATTATATGATATTGCAGAAACAAAAGAAACAAAAACAATGGTTTTATTTAAGATTTATTTATTTGTTTGTTTGTTTGTTATTTAACAACTGTTTTAAAGTACTGTTTGTAAGAAGTGTGTATGTTAGGTTTTGTTTTGTAGTTGAGGATTGCATGTTTTGTACATTTGTGTCAGATTTTAAAACCAGAGAAAAAAAACCTGGTTAACTTGTTTACAGTAAATACAGTGTCTTGTCTGCTGATTTGTTGTGTTACTTACAAATAGTTTAACATACCACACATCACTCTGAATATTTTATATTGCAATAGCCATAATGAGACAAGTTACAGTATAATGTAAACCAACTAAAAATGCAGATGATAGTGGGTGTCTTAGACTAACTGTGTAGCCTATGAAATGATAAAGCAGCCAGTAGTGCAGTTTTGGTGGTGTGAGGGGCCCCAAATCAAATTCTGCTTAGGGCCCCATAAAGGCTTGGGCCGGCCCTGCTTTTGCCCATAAGCTACACTGAATCATTAGAGTACATAACAAAATTATCTTATTTCTTGTTCAAAGAGGCAAAGGTAGAAATATTTTTAGTTTTAATTGGGTGCCGGAGATGCAATTGATTTTTCACTTTTATATGTAAATGAGAAATCAGTGTTACCTATGTTCTTTGTTTTGCTAATGACCTTGATAACAAATAAACAAATATAAAGGGAAATGCATATTGGAAGTGGATTTTAATTAATGACATTTTTATAAACTGCAAACATTTAATTTTATCTGCTCCATACAAACACAGAGGTTAATAGTGTCATTAAAGTGTATAGGCATATTAAAATTTAGCATCAATAGCTAGAGGCAGTTGCATTAGTTAAATGGTCAAGACAGAAAAAGACCAGAGAGCACAGGTGAGCCTGAACCAAGGCCAGGTGAGGGTAGGGCAGATTTCACATCTATCATCTACTGTCAAAAATATCATGGTGGTGATGGTAGCTTTAATGGAAGAACAAACTAAGAGATTGTTCATCTTGCTTGTATATCAAATGTTTAGAGGACAGACAAAAGTTGTACCGTTGCTTCAATATAATATCACCTCAGTAGAAGCACAAAGTCGTGAAAGTATTTTTAGAAACAACTAGGCTACTTAAGTGTATTTATAGGAGTGTCTCTAGCAAAAAACACTTATTTCTGTTTCATTTTATGTAATGCATAACGTTATTGAGAGCTACACACCAAGAACTAAATTAAATAATATCTTTGACAGTCAATTGTATGTTGTAAACAGTAAACAGAAGCAGTAAGTTTTAGATCATTTAGATACAGTCACAATGTTGCTTGACAGGAAACATAGAGATCATACCACATTCATTTAGCCTAGAAACCGTGCGCACTTGAGTTGTACTGATAGGCAGAAGGATCCTAGGCACAATGACCAGGTGCATGTCCTTTAATACAAAACGGGACGACTACTCATTTTAGACCAAACAGTTTTGGCTCTCTCTTAGTAAATGTGCACGTCCTCGAAGAACACCTGACGTTTTCACAGTTTTGCAGACCCAGCGAAGCACTCACGTACCTGCATTTTACAAGAGTTGTATTTCTTTGTTGAATCCAATAGAGGGCAATAGTCCTGAAACTAAATTTTAGGATGTGTCAATAGAGGAGGAGCGTCACATAATCATTTACACAGAAAAGAAACTAAAGTTATCTCAACGATGCACTGTTGAGTTTTGTGCGGGAAAACAAGACAGAGACAGCAAAGGTAAGCTTCTGACTTAGGTCTGCAGTGCACACTGTTTTAGATTGAAATTCTTGTTGTCATTATTATTGCTATATTTTTGTTTTTACGATTATGATAAATTTAATGCTTGTTTATGATTACTATGAACCACAATTATTAGGTTCTAATTAAAAATTTATGTTTTTTGTTTCATAGTTATGGCCAGAGCCAGCAGATTCTTAAGTGAAGAACAGTTTGAGTGTCCCATTTGTACGGATATCTTCAGTAACCCAGTGTCTCTTCCGTGTGGACATAACTTCTGTGATGGCTGTATCCGGCGGCACTGGGAAGGCAGAGAAGTGTGCAAATGTCCACTCTGCAAACGGGAGTTCAACAAGTCCCTGAAACTCAATATAAACACTTTGTTCAGAGACATCGTGGACAGTTATAAACAGGATTATGTTATAAGTGACAGTGAAAAGCCCAGCGGCCCAGACGACGTACTGTGTGACTGCTGCCTTGAGTCCCGACGCAGAGCATCTCAAACCTGCCTGGTGTGTCTGACGTCCTTCTGTAAGAGTCACCTGGAGCCTCACCTCAGAGTGTCCTCTTTAAAGACACACACACTAACCGATCCTGTGCCAAACCTGCAGCAAAAGATGTGCCCAAAACACAACAGGATTTTAGAAGAGACCAGCTGTGACCAGACAAAAGTCTGTGTGTTGTGTGCCAATAATGAGAATCAGGGCCAGTCAGACAGGAAGTCTGAAAAAGATGTACATTACATAAAGATAACAAACTCAAAGAAAACAAAGAGAAACAAAAACAAACATGCTGCACCAAGTGTGAAAAAGACGGAGGACAACAATGAGACAGAGAGCTTAGAAAATGTGAGGATTTGGCATAATAATGTCCTGTACACCTTTTTGCCTCTCCCTTTACACTTTGGCTTCTCCACCGGAAGAGTCTATTATGATGTTCCCAATGTTGGTAACAGTAGCTGCACAATAGGAGTAGCTAATGCAAAAATTCATGGTAATATGGTTTTCAGTACAAAAACACACCAGAGATGGGTTGTACAATACAATCATTTTTTGGAATGTCCAGCAGGGTGCCGCATAGCAAACATAAAGTTTCCTGACAGAGTTTTGGTGTGTGTGGACTATGAGCAGGGGCGCATGTTCATCGTCCGTCCATTGGATGGGATTGTTTTGTTTTGTATGACTAAGTGTAACTTCAAAGGAAAACTCTTCCTGTTTAAATATAGAAATACATATATACCAGATGTAAAAAGCCAGACACCATGTCAAAGCACAGCAAATGTCTTGCTTGCCATAAGCTTTTTGTGCATTGTATTAAATCTAATATTTCAGAATTAATACATTTTTTGTTAAGTGTATTTTTTTTCTTTTGGTGTGAGATTTTTATATGTAATGTTCTATTGGCATTGACATTTTCTTTGTTAATAAAAAAATCAATGTGATACATATAATAAAATATCTTATTTAGATTCCACATATTGTCTCGGGAGGCTGTGTCCAGATGAGAGGACCACACTCAGTTTCCTGCTGTAGATGAGCTCATCTTTCCACTGAAGCTTATTTTAGAAGCAGTAAATTTTCCACTGGGAATAATATGGTTTACGAAGTGACCTCCCAGGTAGAGCCCTTCAGACAGGGGTCAGAGGTCACTCATGTCCATTTGACAATTCAATGGAAAATCTTGTGATGATGTGGACATGCTGCAGTGCTGACAGGGAAGCCGGATAAGGAGAATTAGCCCAGGTCAGAGAGGAATGAATATAATAAAGTAATTTAGAAGTCTCTCTTTGAATGAAGTTATACTGCATCTTAGACTTAGCCGAAATAATAAATACCTGTTTAGATTTATTCTTAGATTTAAATAGATAGATTTATTAGATTTAGTCAAAAAATGTTCATTAACGCCACAATACATTTATGAAGGGGTGTTTTTGCCTCTATCAGATTGACAAAGATTTGAAAAGCTATATCAAATATAAAATCATGACACCCTCATATAAACATTTGTTTCATAATATTTATTACAGTTACACACAGATTGTGCATGTTAAAAATATTTACATCACTGCTCTTACATTGCAATAATAAATTGTGCATTTTCATGCACACTTGAACTATACAGGAAGTATTTACAAAACCTTTGTCACTGTTAGGTCACTTCTCCAACATTAGTTAAAAGCATGTCTAAAGTACTTTGCATTCTCAAGCATGTAATTAACACACTGTTTAACACTGAGAATACAGTTACATACACATGTTAGAAATTACACCATGTCCACAGTACAACAAAGACCACTTTCATGATTCAAGCCTTGCTTCAGACCAGGTCAGAGAACACAGTTCAGTTATGTCAAAAATGTCTCTCATAGTTGGAAATTTTCCAACAGGATGCTTTAGCTCAGAGCATCTACAGTCCTCTTCCATTAGTCTTTTCAGGGTAATTATTTCAAAGACAGAATGATTAACCACTGCTCAATCAGCAATGACCACAAGATTCTGTCATTGAAAAACAAAATGTGTTCATTATTTAAGTGCTGTGAAATTTAACAGATTATTCATGTTAAAATCATCCTTTTGTGGCTGAGTAACTACAGGCCTGTAAAACAAGCACATTACCAACATACATGTCAGATATGTTCTACACTATAAGACCAGTGTGTTCCACTCTGCATTGTCTCTGGGGCAGTGGTTGTGGCACACACAGGTTAGGATGAGCATGACTGGTCTCCTGCTGGTTTTACCGTTGGCACACTGAAAGTCCAGGAGGGCCGTCTTGGTTCGGTGAGGGGTGCAACAGCGCCCGTCGGTGCAGGTGCCACAGTAGCGAGGCTTGTAGGCCTGGACACTGGTGCAGTTCTTATAGGAGAGGTGGATGGAAGTCTCACTGCGCATCATCCTCTGACACTTACTGCCTCTCTGAAAGGGCGGGATTATATGAGATTATTGAAGAATATATTTGGATTATATTCACATTCAAAGAAAAATCAGACAAAGATGTACCTTTGGCATGAGCGGTGCTAGTGCCACCTGAGTCTGGTCCTCACATGGCCTAACCATGCACAAGCGGCTCTGCCTCACCATCTCACACCGACTGTTCTTGTTGGTCACTCTGGTGGACAGTCCCATCCCACAGGTCCGAGAGCAGGCCCCCCACTCTGTGGTCTGCTCTATGCAGTTCAGACTTGGGTCCCAGCCATCAAATCTTACCGTCTCCTCCTGACGATAAGCTGTGAAAACAAAGGGAACATAGACAAAATGTACACAGTTTAGCAATTAAACATCACAATTTTAGAGAGTTGGATCATATTTTATTCCCTTAGATGTTTTAGTAATAAAAGGTGAAAAGTGCTCTGAAAGATTTTATTGTTTGAATATTTCACTGTTTTTTTCTTTACTTTGTTTCTTCTCTTTCACTAAAGAGGTCAGAGGAGTGTACCTAACCTTTACGCTTTTTGTCCCACACACTCGTGATATATTTGTCAAAGAGGATTTTTTTCTCTCACCGGCCATGGCAAAGCCTCCCAGAGCACTGGCCTCTGAGGGGGGCTCACACACCCACTTCTCGCAGCACTCTCCTGGGACATGCACCCGTCTGGGCATGGGGCAGTCCGGTCCAGGCAGCATCACATCCACATTACACTGAGGCACGCAGCCAATCTGACCATCTCGACAAATGCACTGGTATTTACAAGTGGGGAAAAAGATCTGACCATTCTGATACACCACCCCATCCAGAACGCACACCTGCCCACCATGAGCTGCAGAAAACACAGAAGAGGTTAATTAGACATCTAACCCTGATAAGAAATTCACGTGCTTCAAACGTTCATATCCTCACAGGTGCATATGCCAGTCTTTTTGTCTGCGGTGTAGTCACAGTGCAGCCCTCTGTGTGTGTCACAGGGGTAAAGGTCGGAGCAGGGCTGTCCTTCTTGCCGCGCACATACGAGGCAACATGCACAGTCGTCCAAAACCAGCTGCACCCCGCGGGCACACATGGGAGGCTCTTTGGGGCACTGGCATGTACGTGGGCACATCTGGGACCATGCCATTGTGCACATCTAAAAGGGAAATTGAATGCAGTATTAGTATAGAAATGCATAGTAACTATAGCAGACCTCCATTGTTTTGCATGTGGATAAGGTCTGTATAGTTTCTTTTCGCTTGTCTTTCAACTCCAGTATGTTAACATGACTGAATGTTTTTAACCATGTGTTTCAGAATGATGAAAAACTAGTTCTGTTGCTACAGAAATTAAATATTAAAAACTAAATATTATAAGCTTTGAAAAGTGAAAAGTCTTCAAAATGTTACATATAACAGGAAGCCGAAATCCATAGACATAAATGAATAGTAACTTTATCTTACATTGCTTTGTATGTAAGATATATTTTGTTTGTAGTATATGGCAACAGTCCTGTTTTATCATTCTGAAAAGCATAGATTGAAATGTAAAAGCAATACAAGCTCATACCGTACCTGTGCCCAAAATAAAGTAAGGAAAACTGTTTGAGTTGACATCATGGTAAAAATAATAAATTATCTTCAAAAGGAAAATAGTTTAGTTTGTGTAATTCCGATAGTTCAGAGTTAACCCTCTTCGTCTTGTCGGTGTAAAAGCAGCAGGTTGGGATCTCCTTGTCAGTGTGGCTGAGGCTCAGGAGCAGACGGTCTTATATAGAGGAGTGGTCTGTGGGCGCTATGGTGACGAACAGGAAGGAATGTGGGAAGACACAAAAAGTGGAAGAGGATGAGCGATGAGGTTTTCATTGTGGATCATGATATAGATGGAAGTGACATAGATGGATATAGATGGAAATGACAAATAAATAGATGTATTTTATTACAGTGTGTTTTTTTCTGCAGGGCTGCCATGAGAAAATTTACAGAATCAGAATTGAGTTTTGATTAAGGATGGTTTTACATACAAAAACACACTTTTCCCTTTGACTCTTTTTAAATGTGTCCAAGATTAGCATTTATGATACAACTGGTTTATGAAGTTGTAGCTCTACAATTCTATTCTGACCATGTCAGATCCAAATAGTGTTTTGAATTCATTCGTGTTTTGATTAAATTATATTTATATTTAATTAAATAATAAATTTAGGAAGTATTGTATTTTTTTTGTCCATAATTAAGCTTTTGGTCAAAATTCTTGGTAGAACAACAATAGCAAATTTCCACAACTGTAAATTTATCACCATGTATCAGTAAAAAACATATTTTTATCACAATAATAACAGACTTATTGTATTTAGCAAACCATGTGCTCAGGAGTTATTTCTGTCCCATATGACTGCGGTTCATGTAGCCCCTGAGTGACTGGTAGCTGACCTATGACCCTGCTCCTCGATCCCCTACATTGAAGGTCACAAAGTAAAAGTATTTTATTCCCTTGAGTGAAGTCAGTGCTTCTAAAAATAGAAACAAAGTGGAAAATGTGCTTCATCAGAATCTGAGACTCCACAGGACACTGGCACCACTCACAATACTAGTATGTGTAGAGAAAGAAGCTTTAGCTTCAGGCAAAAGATCAGGGTGGATCAGATTTTAATCATACCTTAAAGGGTGGGGGAAGTTATCTGTAGTATATGAATGTAATGTGTTTCTTGCAAGCATATTCACATACAGTTTTTGTTTAATTTTTCATATGTATTGGTTTTGATTGACAGAACAGAAGACTAGTGTGAAATGGGGGTAAAGAGGGAATGACATTCAGCTAAATTGTTGGAGTTGGGAAACTCGAGTCGAGTCTACATTCACACAAACACAACAGTGCATGAACGTTTATTATAACCGATCAATGTGAGTAAGCATATAATATATAAATATTGTCTTGTAATGTATAATAACACTTCAGTAAATTTAATTAAAAAATATGGTGTGAAAGCTGAGCAGATGCAGCAGTGCACCATGGGAAGGGGAAGTTGTCTCATGGTGCCTGCGTCGACACAAGAGGAAGCTCTCATGCACCTGAAGGTGGTTACCACATGTTGAAACTTTATCAACCGTTCACTGTGTTTAGAGTTTTGGCTTATTTTTAGGTGGTCTGATTCAAGTGTGCTATTTGCAGGTGCAAAAGGAAAAGGCAAAAGGAAATCCAAAGGTACCTTATAAAATGTATGCTATTATTTTAGCTCTATTTAAAGCAGAATACAGTATATACAGGTACAGAGAGTGCCGTTTTTTTATAATGTAGAAAACTGGTCATGTTGCTGGTCATGTCACATGCCAAATGACATTTGCATGATTAAATATGTAATGTGGATCTTACAGCTTTCGCAGATGTTCTGGAGAAGGGTCACCCACCTCCTATTGTCTCCATGAAGGTGCTATTGCTTTGCTTGTAATGTTCCACAGTATAGCATTACACAGCTGACACCACCTAGCCAGGTTACATGTCAGATCTGTGGAGAGGCAACCCTGTTGTGTATGTATTTTTGAGCAATAAAGCAACCACAACGAAATAAATGCAAGATACATTTTAATGCCATGCTGTGGAACATCCCCTACCTGGACTACTGAGGAATTACACAGACAAATTCTGGAATATTTTGGGCAAAGCAATAACATCTCGAGGGAGACAAGCCGGTGATGGACCCTTGGTAAATCTGGTCACAGTACACTTATGCTAAACAAAAATATCCAGCATATATAGTAAAACACTGGCGAGGGATGATGACCACCTAAGAAGGGAAATGCAAAACATAAAAAGTGTTACCTCTAAGGGGATACAAAGATTGTATACTTTTTTAAATCGAACTTACTCACCTGTACTGCTTACAATCAGAACATTTAGAAAAGGTAAACTCTGTATGTTATTACTGAATGCCTTGTTTAACCTCATATGGCTCATATGGTGCTCGTCCTGGGAGACTCTCAGTGGCACTTTAAACTGTGGTTTCACACAGACATTTCTAAACAAAGAAAATGTGTCCAGGTACAAACAGTGAGTCAACAGCGGGACTGTTGCCCAGGAACCCGCTGGTGTTGGTACTGGAGCGGTCGGGCCACACAGCAAAATGAAATCACATTTATAAAAACAGGCCTCAAACTGCACACTGAGGTTAACAGTGTGGGGGGCAGAAAGTGAACTGGTCAACTCTAATGATCTAAAAACTACACTTTTTAAAAATGTGTGCCCAAAATGCTAATGAAGTTATAATTTCACAAACCATTTATATTTTTTCACACAGTCAGATTAATGTAGACCATATTCTTTTATTTTTATTCAGGATTACAACTTTTTATTCTGTATTTACATTTCTGTAAGCGCGCACTGATGATTTCCTTTGGGATAAAAACTTGATTGATAGATTTTATTTTGAGTTTATGACAGAAATTAGAATGTTCATGTTTTATTTAACACCTTCACAAGTAGTGCACAAACAGAAATACACCATAATTTCATCTACATGGTACAAAGTGAAGAGGTTTGTATTTTCTTCTTACAAATCTGCTCATACTTGATATTCAGAGTAATGGAAAACTGGTGGTGTTTGTCCAGTATTTAGCAATATCTTTGTGTCCTATAGGCAGGACACTGTAATAGTATGAATGTCCATTGAGGGTGAATTCAACGGCTTCTGGATGGGAGCTGAAATGTCTTGACATCAGTGTCCAGATGACTACCTCTGAAATCTTTTCTAGTTTGTGCATGAATGATAGGTGGTCGGAGAGGTCCATGGAGCAGACTGGCAGCATCACTTTCTTCAGTCTACCCCAGGGCAGCTGTGGCAACCATAGTATCTTACCGTCACCAGTGGTAGAATGGATTAATAATGAAATATCTTTGAGCATCCAAAAAGAAAAAAGAAAAAAAAAGAAAAAAACATACACATTATTATCATTATTATTATAAGATTTCTGTACCATTTAAAAATACCCACCATATCCTACCTTGCACTTACACTAAAGTGACCTTACCGCTTCCTTTTGACCAAGCTGAATATGTACACTTCCTCTTGGTACTTTTATTTTAATTTCCATACTGAGCAGCGGTCGGTCATCTGCTTGAACGTCTTGTGCGGTCACCACAAATCTCTCAGTGGTGGTTTATTTGCCGTATGCCATTGTACATGAGCTGTTGCACCAGATCCTTGGGTGGTACTGGAACAATATGGCAGCACAATTCATTTTTGGACTCTTAAAAAAGTTGGCAAAAGTGAAGTAACGGTCCATGTACTCTAACAGGACAGGGTCATCAGGCGCTCCACATGTCTGAAGCAGGGGGCCCAGGCACAGAGCAGCAGCAGACAGCAAGTATATGGTCCATCAGTGGGTTTGTTTGAACTTCTCTGTGTGGACATATGGTAGCCACTTGAACGAAGAACCTATAGAAAAATAAACAAACTATTGATTTATGACTTTATTTTTAGCCTTTAGAGTTTTGGAGAACTTGAAGATGTGGACAAATAATATGATGAATACACAATATTGTGACTTTTCATATAACACAAGACCCCACGTTTTGCAATCTCGCAAATATGTGCTGTGTTGTGAACTTTTACACATACACATACAATAACAGGCATTTTCTTGATTTAAATTTGCAGTTCAAGATGACATGTTGTATGGACAGCCTGCACAACATCCCTACAGAAGCTAATACAATCAGTCGCCCACAGTTCAAATTCAAATCTGAATGTATTTTATCTTTTGAATGGTCAAAAGTCCTCAAAATAGCAACAGGAAACGTAAATAACTAGAGGCTTATTATAATGTAGTCCACTTGTTGGTCAACCCTGAGTAGCCTACTTGTACTTGACTATTGTACTATACTATTTTTAACTATAAGCACTTGAGTACAGATTGTAAGTGCTTCCTCCACCTCTGTCTGCTTGTTTTGGTGGTCTAAGCATTTGGTCTGTGAAATGGAGAGTCACAGTTGCACCTCAAAGTTTTGACGCAAGTAAGAGTACACCTATAAGAAAACACCATGACTACACTCCTAACGTTATTTACATAGCAGCACAGTTTAAACACATGCTCTATTATACGTTGTTCATAAATTGACCTTAAAGAGATGGCATGACGCACTTTACATTTAATGATTCTTACTCTAAAATAGAGTGAGCACTTTTAAAAGATATGTGTGAGTTAAAAATAACCTGCAAGTCTGACCTGCTTGTCTCCATGGAGATGTTATTGCCTTGAAAATTCCACATAAAGCATTGAACTTAACTTATAAACCTCCATGCAAACCTCAGATGATGCCACCAAGCCAAATCAGATCTGCTCATAGTACAAATACAAGTACGAATGTTTTTCAAGGTAGTTGAGCAAAAACACTGGTAATGTAATCAATGCAAGATAGATAGTTTAATGCCATACTGATAATAGCAAGTTTACATTTGGAGGGCACCAACTTTAACCCACACATATGTTTTAATACCTGCTATATATTCACTCACCTGACCTTTGAATGTAAAGGGCATTGAGGTGTTCAGATGAAACCATGGAAATGAGTGGCCCTACCCATCAATAATCTGCACATTATATTTACTACAGCAACATTTAGCATTGACACTTGAGCAAGCCGATACTCCACTTCACCTAGGAGAAAAGAAAGACATGTAGCTTTTAAAAGGGCACACAGGGCACTTTAAGGGTTACAATTTACAACACCTTATTATTTGTTGTTTACTCTGTCAGCAAACGGAGGGCACCACCATAAAGCAAGGGAGAAGAGAGAGAGAGAGAAAGCGAGAGAGGACCACTGAGGGTCAGTAGGTCTGAAGTCTTGACCCTGAATGTGGCTGCTGCATTTGGGATGGCCTGGCATTTGATTGGATAAGTTCGCTTTGGAAACTAGCTTTACAGGTTTTTTTTTTTTTTTTTTAGGCTTTTCATTTTTATTTTTACATATTTTTTTAAATATTCTTTTAAAAACGTATTATAAATTTATTAATCTTGATTAATTGTGATTCATGTGGGCACACCTTGTTTATGGTTTCTAATAGTATTTCCAAACTTTTGCTTTCTTGAGGTGAAAAGCCCATGGATCATTCATTCAATTGATTTTCAATTTAAAAATTTAAAACCAAAAATGAAAAAACAAAAAAAATAACAATAGTTAACAAAAAGATTATATTCATAGATCAGGGGTGTTCAGATGCGCCCCTCAAACCAATTTTTGATAAACTGTCCTGGCTTTTTCTACAAACTTAAGTGATTCTACCACCATAACATGAATAACATCACATTGCATTGTAGTGGAAATCTTTTACATAATCATTTTGTGTTCATTTATGTAGGCCATGCATGAGCTGGCATTGTGACTCAGACCTAGATTCCATCTACTCCTCTTTATTTTTCAGTTTTGCTAAAATCCACCGTAGACAACAGAACACTATTTGAACGCTAGAGGGCATTATTGTGTAAATTTCCTCCAGTGAGTCTTTGACGTCTTAATTTTCGTGAACGAATCTTCGATCATACATAAGGATTTATTTGTTTTTCTTTTTAGTAAACAGCCATATTAGGGAGTGTCATTTTCTCTGTTAAAAATATAAAATCTCCTGCAATACTCCACTGAAAATACATGCTTTTATTGGAATTGTAAAGTATAATTAAATATTACCGACATAATGTTTAACAGTATTAACTATTGAAAGTCAAATGGCAAATGTTTACTTTTAATACACATGAGACAATAACAGTATGAGGCACAAAGCTCTCATCTTTAATGGGAGGAGGATATCTTGTTTGTTTTGCAGCAGCTGGTGTGGTCACATCCACTCTCTCACATAAGGCCCTGGCCCCACTGTAGATCTCTGTTTGTGTACACAGGACACTATGATAAACACTGCTAAGCCTCTTTTATTGTGCATGATCTTATGAATGACTCATGGTGTGTATGTGACAGTGTCACATTTACTGGTCAAATAGTGCAGAGCTCAGAGTGCACATGTGGTTCAGGTGGACCAAAGCTTTTTACGTCCACACCATTAGCTGCCTTTTAGTGGCCATAGGGTCCAGCCACTTAAATGGGATTTCAGCTTCACAGACTGTCTACAGGATGTTGTCTGTACTGCATGTCCACATCTATTGATGGGAAGAATACTTTGAATACATTGTTTAGTTACAGATTACTGAATACCAGCAGGTAAAATGTTTTGTAACGCATTATGATACACGATCCAATCAGAGTACGGCATTCTGAATACTTAGAATACTTTTACATCAAGTTGCATTTAAATTATAGTGTAAAAGTGCAACGTAGTATTAAAAACAGCTTTATATCACTTATTGGAGATGGAAAAAATCACACATGCCTCACCACAAGAGCAGGTTTTTTGTTTTTTTTGCTGATTATGTGCAGGTTGGAGCCTAAATTACATGATCAAATACCATGTATAATGTATTCTTTTGATTTTAGAAAAGTAACTGTATTCTGAATACCACCAAATGAAAAAGTACCGGAATTCAGTTACTCAAAATCAGAATACGTATTCAGTTACTTCCCAACACTGTTCACATCACAGCGTTAATATTCACACTCTCATGTCTTGTATGTAGCACCACATTTATTTTTTCCTTTAACTATTTAAGTTAGGAGCTTAGTAACACAAGAACATTTAAAATCAGCCTTATCATATTTATTAACATTTTAGGAAAACAAATGGAAATATTTATACTTATAATACTCATACACATATTTTCATTTGGCATAATTAATAATATTACAGCCCTTGTTTGGTTTGTGTTCAGAATATTTGAGGTTAATTCAAACACATTAATATTGCACACAGCAAACATATTTAAAGCCTCAACATTTTATTTTTTCACATTTGGATAAAATAAGAACAAAGATGTGTTCGGCTAAACTTCGTAACTTAGTAAGCCACTGTTGCTACACTGAAAATCATATACAAATCAAACATTTTCACAACATGCACAAAGTAATTTAATAAATAGGACAATAATTAATTATGATTTCCTGATAAGCCTGTTAGACTCTACACTAAAGCACTAGAGCTTTAGCTTCACACCCAAACACAAGGCCAGCTCATTCTTCTGTATCTTCCCATCTTTGTTGCCATCACAGTGATGCAGCATTAAAGTTCGCAGCTTGTCCAGGTCAGAACCAGTCAAATTGGGCTGAAAAAGAAAGAGTCATTGATGTAATTATTAAGAAATATATATGATATTTAGTCACACGACTTGCTTAGAGGAATACATTAAGAATAACATCATTCACTCAAGTTAAATTCATTAATTTGGGACATTTTATTTTTTACATATTCCAGTGAAATTTGGTATTAACCCACAGTAATAAATGGAGTACACAGCCTGCAGCAAATTTCATCCAAGAGTTGAACTCTCAACCCTCACTAACCACCATGCATGCCTAGCTCACCTTGTCAGATTATATTTATGTGATTCTTACCCTGACCAGTTCCATCATGTCTTTGACAAAGCCATCTACTTCTGGGCCCTCCAGTGCTCCTGTTTTACTCTGTGTAAATAAATAAATAAATAAATAAATAAATAAATAAATAAGTAATAACATATTATAATAATTGACATAATGCATGCGTTATAAGAGAAAACATGTTTTATCCATGGTAAAGGGAAGTGTTAATACTGGAATGATTGAATGGGCGTGTGGTGAATGCCTGTGACAGAGTTAACATCCTGGCTTTGGGAGTGAGCTGACAATATAATGGGCTGTTAATGTAATTTGGTTTAAGTATGTAATTTGGGAAGTAACACAGCTAATAGGGCTAACTGCATGTAATGTACTGAGTGAGTTTATGTCCAGAACGTCACAGTGCAGCCTGTAATGAACTAAAGATAAATGTCTGGGTCTTAACACTTACAACATCATAATGTGCAAATATCTTTTCAAAGTCTCTCTTCCTCTCCTCTTTACTGCTGGCCTGCAAAGAAAAGGGACATTCATGTACAGTGAATACATGTTTTTGTTCTTTCCATTATACATCAAACTGCAACTTACATCAATTTTAAATTGCAGCAGGAAATTTTCTTCTAAAGCCAGGATCCTAAAGAAAAATGTGTTACAAACTTAAAATATACAGGCAGATATAAATGAAGGACTTGCAGGTTTTCACCAAGCCATAGATACCTTGCCAAATCATTTAAATCTAAACGTCCGTCCTTATTCTTGTCAAAGATTTTCATCTGAAACAGAAACAGCATCAGTGGAAATTTACGATTTAGACTGTTTAGAGTACACTACATTTTATGGAAACATGTAGTTCTTAATGTGACCACATAAGTTGTCTGTAATGGCATCTATACCATAGTGTCTGTGTATTCATCCATTTTGTCAGATGGCACTTCCTTGTGGTGCTGCTGGAACAGATCCTTCAAGAATGCCTAAGAGAAATTGAATTAGCATATTACAAAAGTAAATATTCATTTTGCACAAATGAGTTGAGATTGTTCATGTTAAAACTCTTACTTTGAGCTCCTGAGCAGAGATGTACCCACTGCAGTCAACATCATACTTCCTCCAAATCTAGTATAAATAAGATACCACATTTTGTTTTAATTAAATTATGAATGATACCATTTTAAGTATTAAAGTTATTTATTAATGGGAAAAAGCAAATAACGCAAATAAAGTAGAACATTCAAGTAACCAAGACTGTTCCTCATATTTATCAGGTGCAAAAAAGTCACAGAAGTCTTGTTTCTATGTTTTTTTGTTTTTTTTTAATCTGGAAATTTTGCTATTATTTTACAGAATATTGAGATCAGGATTGTGTTGTCAAAAAAACCCCCAAAAAACCCCAACGATGTACATTTTAAAATGCTACAGATCTTAATAAATAAATAAAAAATATTATTTATTTAATTTAATACATTTATAAGATTCAATAAATAAACTGAATTTTATAAATCAATAAATTGGCCTGGGGGTTTCACCTAATTTTCTCAGTGGTGATAGATATGTTTTCATGCCATATTGTGAAACATTTCAGAGTAAGCAAGAACATCTCCATGGAGATAAGCAAGTTGCCAATAGTGACCCAAGAGCTTGTCAGATTGCACTGCTCTACGTTTACTTTTTACCTCCGCCAAGGCGGTTATGTTTTCGCCTGAGTCTGTCTGTTTGTTTGTTTGTTTGTTTGTTTGTTTGTTTGTTAGTTAGCAAGATAACTCAAAAAGTTATGGACGGATCTTGATGAAATTTTCAGGAAATGTTCCTAATGGTAAATCCAACAGATGATTAGATTCTGGATCACTTTGAAAATTTAGTTAGCATTGCATTAAATGGGGCTTGGCGGAGGTCGCGCTCTCTGAGTGCTTTTCTAGTTTATTTACTTTTTTATATTGTCTTAACTAATGGATCTCTATGGACGTTTTGCAGCAATAACTTTCTTAATGTTCAATCCAAAACCCTATGAGCATTATTCATTTACTTAATCTTAACATTTGTTTAACCTTCATAAAGTCCACACTGTTGTCCAGAGTTGCCTCTCTGCGAAAAATTAAAAGGAAGTTCTCATCCTCGGGCAGAATCATGTGGGCCAGCTATAAAACACAAAAATATGGAGAATTATTGAAATGTTATATTATTTAATGTACACAAATATCATTCCTTCTAAATTTTTCTTGTGCATTTTACACTTGACGGTTGCTCTTCTTGGACATGCCCATTTGTGTGTGTCCATTTTAAACAATAGGGCTCCATTAGTAAATTAAACTGGCTGTATCCACAATCTCATTTAAACACAAGATGGTACTCCAGCCATTTATTATAGATCACAAAGTACAGCCTTGAGTTACAGCAAGTGCAATGCACCAACAGTGATGCCGACTTTATGACAGCAGGGGTAGACATCAAAGTAGAGAAGAGCAACACAACATAGTACTTTCTTGTACTCATAAAGGTAAATGCATGTAGCCAATATGATTAGTCTAAAAGTGCTCTCATATCAACTAAAAAAAAAGATAAAATAATGCAACGAGCATGACATGGCAGGATATTGTGGTTTGTCAAACGACTGACTTCCTGTGTGAAATAATGTGTGGCGTTTGAGTCTGGTCTAATATAATCTATTTGCAGTAAAGATGCATTAGCAAAACATCTGGGTAGCTCTGGTTGTCATAAAGTGAATCTGTACTGGTCCACCCATCTGATTTGTTCTCTGGTTCGGACATCTCCTGCAAAATCTAAAAACTTAAAGGAACTGTATGGAACCTGTGCTCTTACAGTTTTAAAAAAGGTATTACAATCACAGCTGAAGCTGGGTTGCCAGTGTCTTAACCTGCAGATGGAGGACACATACATGTGTTTGTCATTCTTATGATATGGACAAGTCAAGCATGAAAGAACCTCCAGAATTCCCTCCCTGAGCTGCAGAGGCTGCACTAGCGCTGCTTCATGACTGGCTGCGGGTGCTGGGGTTTAGGTAGTGATGATTCAGCATTGAAACTGGTAACCCAAAGGAGAGACTCATGTGAGGCTTTCATTCTGCTCTTTGATCGTTTTGAGAACCAAAACACCAAATTATAAATTAAATAATACATTTTACATACAGGTCCTTTAATAATTGTAGATGTAAATTAACAAATATTGACATGACAATGTAAAAGAAAAAAAATAGATTAAAATTTGACCTGTCATTAATAATTTAATTATAAACAGTCTTCATCTATATCAGTGAGTATGTGAGCACTGTGGTAGAGTAAACATCAAGCCATTTCCTTCATTCTCATCAAAATTTTGTTTGAACATTGAAACACCACATATAATTCTGTTTTAAGGGTGCGATCACAGCAACTAAAAGAACAAGATTTGCACGATAGCATGCTAGATATGGATTGAAATGTGTTATGCTTTCAGTTCATGTTTAGGTTAAAAAAAGTTGCATGGAATTTATATTAGTCATTCCATGATATCACAATACATAATCTAAACGCCTGACGTCTGCACATAAATCATATTTGTTTCATTTGCCCCACATCTTAATTAAACATTATAGGGCTATCCATAGGATTCAATTTATTCAAAGTTGGATTGTTGTCATGATTCAAAATGACATATTGAATTGTAAAAGTTTTGGCATCATAACAGGAAAAAGACATGTAACTGAAACCTATAGACAGAAGGTTGTAGTGTTGCATGAAACCCAACTAAAACCTATTTCACTCCTGCTTTTTTTTAAATAATTGATCATATGTACAGTATATTTAGCATTTTACCATTTTTTTTAAATTTGAGTTTTATTGTCAAATTGCCAGTGTGACAAACTAATTGCCCATGTGTATCATAGAGTCTACAGTGGTGGAGATAAAATGGTATTATAGGCCAGACCTCCTGGATCTGCAGCTTGCCGTCAGCGGTGACATCATAGGCGGACATGAAACGCTGCTTCAGGCTCTGCACTCGCTCCTCGGTCACTTTCTCCTGCACAAACACAAAAAACAATATTGATTTTCTGCCACTGTGTGACTCTCACAAATGCAACGTTTGAAAAGAAAAGTGGTGCCAAGACCTTTAAGAGTAAAAGTCTTAAAATAAAGTCATTATTTCAACAACAGTCAGTGAGTAATTGTAAAATTGGTCTCCATGGATACTCCAGATGATTTGTCAAGGCCTTCAGTTCTTTTCGTAAGCTAACTTTAGAGTAGCTGACATTAAATGGCGCTTTGTTCTATAATGTATTATAGCTACATGGACTTACTCAATTCCGATTCTGAAGAATTACAAATTGAAGACTGGATCAAAGTCTAACAGGAGGCAGTGACTGAAACCTTACCTTGTTTGGGAATCAAGTACTTTCCTTGTTTTCTTGTTTTTGATGAATAAAGCACACACAATCTGCAGTTTGCTCTTTGTAATAAAAATATACATATGCTTAACGGAGCTAAATCATTTTACACCATCTCCATGTACTGTAACTATAGAAACTGATAGAGAGTTCATTATTATAATATAACATGTGGTGCTTTGGCTGCAGACTATCAGGTGCCACAGCAGAGCTTCATTATCCAAAGACAAGAGATGGATTCAAGGCATTTAGACCTCATCTTAGATACACAATGTATTAAACATAAAAATGAGCAATAATAACACATCAAGTGATAACCAAACAATTAATAATAATAATTATGGTGACTGAGTTTTACAATTTTGCATAGCCCTATCTTTGTAATGATTTAACTGAAAATTATTAAAAAATATATCTAAGAAAAAAACAAACAACAACAAACGTATTTACTAACTAACCCTAACAAATGGATTAGAAATCTGTTGATGCATTGATCAGGGGACCTATAGCCCACTGTGTTTGCTAAAAGCCCCATTAGTAAACCAGAGAGCAGGAACACATCATTAATAGTACTGCTCTAGGTGTAACTGCCCACAAAGTGTTCAAACACAAGATGCAGCCTTACCATTAGCAGACACATCTACAGATGTTCATCTCATGTTTGGTCAATATGTAACCAGATTAAGAGCTTTTGCCTCCCTGTTTACAGACAGGCTTCACCCGGTCTCCACCCAACAGGAGAGATGCATGGAGGGTGTATAAAAGCAAAGACCCATCCTTACATGAAGTTACTCGGTCCAAAACAACACAACCAGAACAATAAATGAATGAAGAAAGAATATTTTAAGAAGTTAACCTTGATATGAATTATAAATCGACTTACCTGTGGACCCAGTTTTTTCATCATGTGACGGAAAAAGTCATCAAGCTCTTTGCCCTCAATGTAGCCATTATCTGAAAAAACAACAACATGTGAATGGCAAATACAATTTAACCTTAGCACGGTATTTTTTCAGTTAAAATCAAATCAAAATCAAACATGAAATGTTTTAAAAAAATATATATATATATATATATATATTTTTTTTTTTATTATTATCATCATTATTATTATTATTTTATGGGAATATGAGAAATGCCCTCACCATCAGCATCAAAGTGTTGCCAGATTTCCAGAAAACCAGCAGCATCCAGGTTATCAAAGCCAGAGTCCATTGTGCTTGTCTGTTTGGAGAATCAAGTCTGAAACATGAAAAACTGCAGAGAATTTGCCAAACTGACAGTGTCTGAGGCGCACTTATATTCCCACGGTGTAAACCCCGCCCCTGGGGGGTTTACACAGGCTGTCACACAGACCAGAAAATATGCCCTCTAGTGGTTACACCATGTCACTTACGGCATTTGAAGACCAATACACAGTATAAAGCTTGTAAAAGTAATTTAATAATAATTAATAAGATATGCACAAAAGATGTGAACAGCAGAGTGACTTTGTGGAACATTAGTCTAAGACAAAATAAAACTCATTGAGACTCATCATGAGCAACACATTTTTTCCACTCAAGGAAAGACATTAGATTATTTACTTAACAAAAGCAACAATACATTAATCATTGAATTCACCAACAAAACATACAGTTAATTAATTTCAGAATTTATAAACACAATATACACAATAAGGAGAAAACAACCATGGACCAACGGTCTCCTTTTTGAATTCTAAATTATATTACAAATCCATAAAGTTTGGTACTTAATACCAATGAGACAATTAGCACTTACACTGGGGTAGGCACCTGGGATGTCCACATGGCAGACACCCCATATACAAACCAACAGATGAAGCACATATATACAAAGACAGTCATGCAGTCACACACAAAAGGATGCAATGCTACGGAGCTTTTCCTCAGCTCCACTCCAAACACTGACCAACAGGAAAAAGGTGCTCTTTCTGAAGGTAAACATGATCACTCAGACAGAAACAAAACCTGCTCCTCTGGAGAAAAAGAGGTGCAACCAAGTGTGATATTTCAAATTGTCCCAAACATTTGGTGCAAATGTATTATCATTGCCATTACAGAACAATTGTTGATAGATTAACTGCACAGCCAGTACTATTCGCAACCTAAACACCAAATTTTATGATGTCATAGAAAAAACATTCAGAACATAGCATAGCTGAAGGTGCAACAGTCAGACCTTTGTTCCTGAAGAAGTGAAAAAGCTGCAAGGTTTATCCAATTTGCTATACAACACTGGGAGCAGACTGCAGCAGCGTGTAGGGTATCACCAGAGAAAAGTTAGTGACATCTTTGTTGATTTTTAGCTCATGAAAATAGACCACAGAGAAAACTTTGATTCTGTATTTAAAAGACATCCCTGAAGTATTGAGGAGGAAAAGTAGAGTGTGGTTTTAGGCTGGAGGTCCCTCAGTGTCTTGCTTTTAAACAAACAAACAACAAACGGTTTAATAATGAGTCTGCTTGTGCCTTCACTGGAGGACTAGCTCACAGAGAAACAATAGAATGGTACTATCCTGTTCCAGTCTTTAAGAGCAAGTTGGTGTTCATGATACACTGACAAAATGACACTGTTAAATCAGATGGCATCTCCACAGTGATAATTAGTAACAGTGCTACGCCTTACATGATATGATATTGCTTAAGTTCGTACATTGTAGTGCTCATAAAGCAGACACGTCATTAGGCCCCTCCAGCTCCAGATATTTAGCTACAAAAGAAAGTCAACTAAATAATGACTTACTATACTTTGTGGAAAGTGGGCTGAGATGCTCAGCAAAGCCTGTGTTCTTCTGTAACAAATATGAATTGCATATTGGTAGGTTATTGAATAACCCAAAGAACAGTTATATTGATAAATCAAAAAACAGAAAAAAATATAATAAAGAAATAACTGTACACCATAAATTAATGTGACAAAGTATTAGAAATAGAGACAACTGTTACAGGGGTCTAGTGCATTAGTATATGGAAATACAGTACTGTGACAGTGATGTGGTTGGTCCCTGGGAGCAAGCTACTAGAACACAGTAGAAAGGCATTTAGATTTAGATTAGTACAACAATGTGGCATAAGCTCTGCACTGAAAATCATTAATGTACAATGCCTTTTGATTCAACTGCTCTCAAAACCGTGTATTAAGCTGAATTTTTGCTCAGATGAATTTCTGTCAGTATTTGAGGCATGATATTTTTACAGAGTAAAATCAAGGAAGCTCTGATGGCAGTTTATGCAGTTTGGTTCACTAGTAAATGGTTGGCTAATATCAAAGGTGATCCTCCCCAAACATGACTTTATGCTTCCTCGGGTAAAGGTGAAAAGACAATTGTTTGTCTGCTGGAAGAACGTCTGAGGCCCAACAGGGAAAGTCCGTCACTTAGATCAAAATAATTTCATTGTCCACTTCTTCTCCAGAGCCCGGTTTCTTTGCCCCTTTGTCCTTGGCATTTGAAGAGAGCTCCTTGGGTTTGAGGGGACCATGCTCCTCTGAGTTAGTCTGGCTGGGGCGTTGAACAGTATCAGATGGTGCCTTTACTAGAGATAAAAAAAAAAAAAAAAAGATCTTCACAATTTGCTTTAAAAAATAAATAAAGAATAATTTTCATGATAAACAATTTAGAGTAAATAAGATCTAACAAATGTAAACTGTGTAACATTTCTTGTTCTTTTACTTTGTTGAGTATCTATGCTATTTAACATCCACAGAGACAAGAAGGTAGGTAGCCACCAGGCCATGTTACAGGTCAGATCTGTGGAGAGGTGACTATGCTAACAGTAATGGCATGTTTTTCAAGGTATTTTCAGCAAGAGAAACACCTGTAATGAAATGAATGCTAGATAGTTATATATAATGCCATACTGTGGAAAAGTCCAAGCAAAACAATAACATTTCTACCAGATAAGCAGGTGGCCAAAAAAGTTACACAGTGTAACCTAGCAGAGTAATTAGGTAACTTGAACCAACCTTCCTTGGAGCTTTTATTAGTCTGTCCGTCTTTGTCCTTTTCTGACTGGGCTTTTTTCAGTGTTGAAGGTCGACTGTTAGTTTTAGGAGATGCACTGCTTGGAGAATCTGAGCTCTCATCTAATGATAAATAAATAAATAAAATTAGTTAAAACATTTTGGACAAGACAGAAGCAATCAACATTGTACATTTTATACCTATGCTCTTGCTGGTACTGGTTGTCCTTGGTTTCTGTGGGATGGTGGGCCGTGCAGCCAGAGCAGGTTTAGCTCCCGGTGGAACTTGAGGTTTAGGACTAACGGGTCCTCCAGGGGGACCGGATGATGATGCAGCCCGGACACGAGGAGCTGTTTCAGGTTTGTTTTCACCATGAGCGGGGGTCTTTTCTGGGGGCGCTGTGGAAAAATCAGGTTTACTCATAGGACTGCTGGGAGATCGGTTTTCAGGAGTAGGGGGCTGTGGCTTAGCTGTAAACAAACAAAAGACCAAACTGAATGTAACCGAGTGAAGCTAAAGATTAAAGTTTCTCATTAACACACAGTTAAGATGTTGTGCACTGGGCCAAAACTCCTCTAATGTACACAGAAATTATTATTTGACAAACAAAAATATAAGAAAGCACCTTTAATTTGTTGAAATAATGTTTAAAGTATCAGAACAAATGTGTTACTTGATGTCATCAATATGTTTTAGAACTCTACTTCCTGTAACCTGCAACATATTTTTCTACTTTTCTTCGCAAACTGCTTCTTGATTGTTGTAAGACTGTGATTTATATTTACAACATGTATTCTCCCACTAAATTAAGTAAAAATTAGAGAATGATAAAAATGCGTTACCTGCTATATTGCTCTCAGGCCTGTCTGGGCTGGAAGACTGGAAAGTAACAGAGAAACCGGTTGCATTTAACTATAAAAAACATTTGAACATACAGTATATGTATTTTTATGTAAATATGTATTATAATATTCTAAAACATGTAATTATAATCCTCATGATAATGGTCAGTTATAATTTATGTTCAGCTGCATATTACTTAACACAAAATGTTGTTCCTCGTACATCCAGAAGAGGGAGTCATCACATAGTAAGAATTTAATTTATTGTTCTGAAGAGAGGGTGTTTTGCCATACTTCATGTAACCCATATTTTACTTGACACTGACTATACGTATAGGAAACTTTTTGTCCTCTGATCCCTTTCAAATTCACCACTGCAGTCTGTGGTAAAAATAATGAGTTTTTGTTGACAGGCTGATGACAGGCTCTGCTCTCACAACTGCAGTCACAAAACACTGAGCAAAACTGACTTAATTTAACTACTATTCCATTTGAATACTTGTTAGTGTTTTACCTTATGAACTCTCCTCTCATGTTTGGCCTTCATCTCAGCCAGGAGTCCACTGCCAATCATCTGCATCCCAGGATGCCTCTTCCCTCCCTGGGGACTGCCTCGCCCGTCCGACCCGTCCCATGGCTCATCCATTGAGTCTGGGGTCCTTAAGTCTTCTGATCGATCCGAGCTGCTGCTGTAGTCTGCGGGCTGGGAACGACTGGACGTGTCCCTGAAGGAAAACAGAGGTCTTACTTAAACGGTTTTCTATTTTCTGACAAATCCTGAAAAACAAACCAAAAAAGTCAGTACCGAGACTTTGGCTCATGTGCTGGGCTCCTTAACGCCACCTTAGGTGAGGAAGGCTCTTCTGGGATACTGGAGGAGGATGTTGTGGTGGATATAGCAACAGGATGGTTCTTCTCCAACTTGTCTGATTTGTCAGATTTGTCTGGTTTGTCCAGTTTGTCTGGTTTGTCTTTGGAGGACCGCTTGATCAGATTCAAAAAACCTCCCTTCTTTTTCTTCTCTCCGTCGTGAGATTCAGAACTCTTTGAGGAACGTCTATGACAGTACAGTTTGTGAAATAAGGAAAAAAACTCTAATAACTGCATAATAGTTGGAGTTAGTACTTACTTTGAATCCAATTTGGTAACCTTTTTAGAGAAGAACTCATCCACGCCTTCATCCACCCGTCCCATAAGCCCGTTCTGCTCTCCGTCCTGGGATGATGTACTGCTGAATGCCTGCAGGTCACAAATGTAATGTCAAATCAAACACTTTACATTTTGTTTAGTTTTTGCACAGTTTGAACGTACTGGTACTTTGCTGGAGTGTGTTTTCTTGTTCCTGCGTGGCCGGAGTTTGGTGAAATGTTGTAGTTTCTTCTCCTCCTCCGATGGCAGCGTCATCATTCCCCCTGAAGACCTCTGCTCCTGTTTGGATGGGGCAGAAGCAGGCGTGGGCTGAGACACTGTGGAGTCTTCTACATGAACAGGAACATCCTCCAGGGCTTTGTCCAAGTCAAACTCCATCTCTGGAAAAACAACCAAATCATAATGTTAAATTTAACCATTATCGATACTTAATTGTACGCTTTAAAGTATTTGAGGGTTTAATCATCTAATTAGGCTTGACATATGACTTACCAAAGGCACGGGACACTGGCCGGAGCATTCTACTATGGATGCTTTTCCTCTTGGATTTGGGAGTCATCTGAATAAAAATCATTATCATATTAACAAATTACTGTTCTGAAAAGTATATTTGCAATAATGTTAAATTCATCCTTTTGGGTATTTGGTACTTGCTAATGTACTAAGAGAACAGGGCAACTCAAGCCAAAAGCAGTGATATGTAGAGACAACCCTGTTAACACAGTGCACTGATGGACAGCTGAAAGCCTCACATTATTACTATACTTGTGCTATGTATTTTTAGCTTTAGGTCAGATTCAATGTGACTATTACCAAGCACAAAGTATAGTAAATTTAGCAGAGCCAGTGAAAAAGCAGTGAATTTGAAGAGAACTAGCGACCGTGCAGAATCACTTACACTGGTACAGCAAAGAGTCTCCAAGGAGCAAAGTAGGTACAAAAGAAAAGTAAAGGAAAATAAAACATAACAGATATAATCATACAAGAGAGAAGAGAAGTCTGCATTTTCATAAGAGGTTTAAGTAAATCTTTAAATAACAAAATCCAAAATTAAATAATCAAAATTAAATTTCCAAAACAAAACAAAAACCCTTCAGATTGCTTATTACCCATTCAGGTATATTTTGACATCTTCACCCACTTTAAATCTCATAAAAATACTTACCATGCAGGTTTCTAAGTCATCCAGTCTTTCCCCCTCCAAAATCTCAGTGGAGGCACGTTTAGGGATCTTCTCCTCTGGAACGTCAAGATCCACAGACTCTTGCTGTACCAATGGACGACCTCTCCGTACCAGATGGTCTGCCTGAGAAAAACAAGATTAAAAAATGTTTATATAGATATAATTTTAAATGCCCAACTACATAAGATATATTTACCAGTGTATGTTGTGATGTAGACAGTGCTTCTAAAATCTCATCCACAATACGATCTGACAAGAATGATGCCAAACTCAACTTCACCTCACTAAATAAAGAAGAGGATATAATTATTGTCCAAAAAACTGCTACTTCAGATTTAACAGATATACACGTCTCTCACCTGATTTTGTTGATAATGTCGACTCCTGACTGCTCCAGGAGAGTTCTAGTGACAAAACTTTTGGGCACAAGCATTTTGGATGAACTAGCTTTCAACAGCTCTGCACGAAGGTTACTCCTCTTCATCACGTGTGGACAAAGGCGCTCAGCTGCATCCACCATAGACTCCAACAAAGTCTGTATATCATAGATAAACTTAGTGTTAGGAGTCTAACAATGTTATGTTAGAAAATTCACATTATGAGTTGCAACATTATAACATTGGAGTCTGTTTCCCAATTGTAATTATTTGAACAGGGACAGCACTGTTAATGTGCCAGTTCCAGCTGCAAAGCTAATTTCCAACTGTAGGCCTTGGAAAATGTTAGTTAATAAGATACAATAATGGAAGTTAGTAAGTGCCATGAAAGCCATCCAAACAACATCTCATATTTATTTACTTGAAGCTGTTGGTCCATTACAGTGGTGACCTCTCCAGCCATAGACTCCAGTTTCTCCTGAATGGGCCCCATTGAAGAGCTGTTGACCTCCTCTCGAGAAGACAAGCCCAGGTGGTACAGGTTGGGGAGCAACTACAGAGACACAGACAAATAAACATTTATCACAACAAGGTGTGGGGATGTAGGTTGACAGATTAAATTTCCAAATAAATATCTTGCTTACCGTTTTTGAATTTCTTGCATCCTTAATGAGGTTTTCAGCAGATTTCACATCTTCCACTATTGTGTCTGCTTCAGAGTTTCTCAAGGAGTTCAAATGGTCTTGAACCTTTACACATATTCTGTCAATCACCTAGATGACAAAAATAACACAATAATTATTTGGTGCTGTTTAATATATTGAAGTTTACTCATCCTTGACTAACATTTGCAAACAAACCGTTTGTGTGGTTGTGGTCACAATGCCCTGTTGAAGGCGATAAGCCTGTTCTTGTAAGTATTTCCTGGTTTCATGGTTCCTGTACAGGTAATTTTCAATCTAAGTGGAAAAACACAGAGAAATAAACCACAAAGGATAATACAATGATTGACTGATTGATTCCCTCTGCCATGGCACATACTTTATAGCCCACAAAATCCATAATACATAATGTGAAGCTTGAGAAGATACAGGGACCTGCTAACAGACCTTTAGTAAGGCATCCTCTGTCTTCTCTGGATTCGCCTTCAAAGCTTGAGAGGCATCAATGATGGGGATGGGCATGAATCGAATTGTGAAGTTTCTGCAAGATCAAAGCCAGGACATTATTGTAACAATGAAAACACCTCCTCCAGTTATCTGTATCTGCATTTCACAAACATTTCTAATTGTATTCCATAGATTAAAAGACGTTTAGAAATTCATGTTATTCTGTCCATCTTGAGTTTCCCTGGCTCTCAGTTCGAAGGTCCTGGTTTTTTACAAAGGTTACAGCGGCTGTAATAGAGGTCTCCCCACATAATACATATTTATGAGAAGTCTGAGAGGGTGCTGAAGGCTGGTTTTGATTTTGTAAACAGTACATGTTGAAACCTATTCAAATATGACCACAATACTACAATGGAGAAGAGCAATAACATGGAAAAATACTGAAGAAATGAATTCATGAATAATAAAAAACAGCAGGTTGATACTGTGACAAAGGCAAAATCACTTTCAGAAACAAGTAACAAGAGAAATGAAAACTGCTTATTCAATAATACAATATAAAGACTATGCGGTAGAATATGCTCCAGGCTGAATATGATAAACAGAAGATGAGAAAGGTGCATGTACAGATGAGCCCTGGAAACCAATTCAGTTTGATGCTCGTGTCATTTCCCACAAACCAAACTGACAGATAGAAATCATCAGAAATAATATCAGTCAGACTGTGTTTGTGCCTTCTGCCTTTGTCAGTAGTTCTATTCATTTCAGCTTCTCTTTGTTGTTATAGCCTCTGTGTCAGTTGTTTGGTCTCCTGGGCCATCCTCTGATCTGCTCCGCTCTTTTAATATTGAAACACATCTCCAGGTTTCTTGAGGATCAGCACAAACTGTCTTGTATGCTACAATGCTCACAATAAGGTTGCAACAATGGATATTAAGACTGATATTATGACTTGAACCATAAAGGGAAATCAAAAAGATATAACTTACTTTTCCAACGCAGCCGCTACATCCTGCAGACCCTGAGGGCTGGTGTTGTTCCTGTCCCAGATCACAGACCTGTGCAGAAAGAGTAGGTCAGGCTGAATATAATGTAACAGCAAATAATATGAGCATATTAGTTTTTCTGACGTCTTAACCACAGACAGAAATGTCAAAATGCTGCATAGTTTTCACCTGAGTTTAGAGTTAATCTGCAGTGCCTTTGCCAACATCTTGGCTCCCATGTCACCCATGGCATTCCCACTGATGTCCAGCTTGGTGAGGGAGGTGTTGCTGCCCAGTGCGTTCAGGACAATGGTCAGGTCACTTTTGAGTTTGGAGTCAGCTAGAGAAAGAGAGGTGAGGGACTGGGGAGTGGGACAACAGCAAAGGTTCATCATGGTCATTATAAGAAATTCTCCAATATTTATGAAAGTAAAAGCTTTTATTCAGCCGTTAAGACATTTCGATTAACATTTTTTTAACTACACTTTTTTATGTTAAACAAGAAATTTTACCAGAATTAAAAAATAAACTGAGAAGAAAAGAACAATTCTTCAGATTATTTTAGGTTTGTTATCAGTTCGAAGAGAAGCTTAATGGTGTCCTACACTTTTTGACACCTTTGGTAACACCTACAGGCTCATTTAACCACACAAACATGTCAAAAGCAATCCATCAACTTTCACCCTCTCTTCACTTTCAATATGTGGTTGCATCTGCACAGCCTGATAACCAGCTCACACACAGATAAAGGACAAGCATCCAGAGACCGATCTGGCACAGAGAGGTTCAAGAGGATCATCAATTTAGCCATTTTAATCCTACGGGAGAAGAGGGAGGCCATGCACCAGGGCACATGTGTCACAGCTCCCCCACAGAAGACACTGATAAAAACAGCAAATGAAATGAGGTGTAAGAGAGAATAGATTGCATGAGGCCACAAGGGTATGATTAAACTAACCTGATAAAGATGTCATTATTATAAGATGTATAAAAGAAGAAATATTAGCAGAAATTTTGAGTAGAAATGTAACCTATCAATTTGGTTGATTCATTATATTAAGAAAATACTGCTTAACCTAATCAGAAAGTAGTGCCAAAAAAAGAGGCAAGATCCTGTGTAGCTGTGTGTCATTGTTATGGGTATTTTTACTCAAGTGACACTGCCCCCCACTGAAGAGGTAGCCTACTTATTAACAGATAGAAATTGTATGGCTGAAAATAAATTAAAAGTAAGCTCACCGACTCCTCCTCCTGAATCATATGTACCAGACTATCCAGCACTGGTGCCAAGTTTCTGGAAAGAGAAATACATATAAAAAGTTGAAAAAATTTTACAGAATATTGCTTTAGACATGTAATTAAGACTAGATTGTTTACTTTGATTTGATATTGTTGAAGTTCTTTCCCAAAGATAAGTGCCGGATGGAGCGATTCTTAGCCATCCAGACAAGAAGAGTGGACAGGTCTGAGTCTAGGCCTAGATGCCACAAGAAAATAGCAAAATAAGACTAACAAAGTATTAAGGTTTTATATAGGGTGCAATAAATAGTTACCATTATCAGAAATATCCAGGCTGGAGATATTTGGGATTTCTGCAATACAACTTTCAAGGATCTGAGAACCTCCAGACCGCAACTGTGAGAACAAAGAGTGAAAAAAATAATGATTCACTGACGCACTATGAATTCTGAAGTAATAAAGTAAAGATTTAGGACCATAAAAAATGATAAAGAACATGCAATAGATTGGATAAACTATTATGCAACTACGTATGTATGTATATGTATGGCAATGGGGTGTGAGCATAAAATCATAAAACTACAGGAAAAAATGACCAATGGATGATTAAGCATCTGCCAGACGAAGAAACAATAATGAAGGAATGGGCTGTTGATTATTTAGAGAAAGGGGCTCAGTACTTACACAATGGCCAAGCTAACAGGGGCATTGTGGGTAAAAAACAGGAAGTGAGGGCCAAGACCGCAATTATTGACAATAAACACAGATGCTTAATGATCATACACAAACATGTATTTACCAGAGCACTAACATTTGTATGAATCTACAGGGACGACACAGCTCTCATTGTGATTCTGACAGCCCAAGTGGAGCAGTTTTTGGGTTGCCTCCACGAAACGGTTCATTAAATCTGGGAAGATTTCTATGGTTAATCTGGGACTGAATTTCCTGTCTAATTTGTATTCATGCGTTATCTTTAGCAGTCCCATTGAATGCATAACAAGCTGTCGTTTTCAGTTGGAGTGAAGGGCGGAGATGGAGATGCCTTGTGCATGTTTGTGGGAGAGTTGTGATGAAACAATTAGAGATAAGACTTCAAATCAGGTTTTCTCTCCTTAATTCCCCACTTCTGTCTTATCCCGCCAACTCCTCCATTAATATACAGGCTGTTAGCAGTGTCAGTGGCCTGTCAAATGGATTGGAGTGGATCCCAAAAGCTAATTGTATTACATTAGTTTTCAATTTAATTAATAAAAACACACCCACACACTTTGGCTAGCATGCATCACTACACACCTACAGTTAAAGTATAATGGGTGCAATATACTGACAGCATAATTTAGGTCTTAATGTATTACAATGCAAAAACATTTCAATTAGATTAACACTATATCAAATGCATGTTGATTTGGGAATTACTTACCTCACAGCAGCTGAGGTCTAGCGATACATCTTTGACATTGGCATTACTAGCCAGCCCTAAAAGCAGAGCTCTAAAATATACAGAAAAGATAAATTGCTCATGAACTTGAAAAATGCTAATTATTTGGAGTTTAGTAATTATTGGCAGCACATGAAAGAGCGGTCTCTCACTTGAGGGCTTCTGGAGGCAGCTTGGTTCCCGACACGTTGACAGAGCTGAGAGACATGGCACTGCTGAAGAAGTGTTTAAATGACGGTGGCACCTCTTTGCCTTTCCTGAAAAAGAGACGGAAATGAAATACAGTCTTAATATTGTGGTAACAGCATTAGAAAAGCAACGTATTAATGATGTTTATGGAAGACATTAACAACCATTTTCTTCTCATAAGAGCAATTTGCCCTTGATAAAGACATCTTTGTAAACATCTTTGTAAAGATCGTAAAGATTGTAAAGATCTAAGCATGTTTGTAAGGGGTTATATTTGACACAACTGACATTTCCAATAAATTAAACTACCAAAATAATATGTAGGGTAACAAAAGAATGGATTCAAATATATAAACAGCAGGTGGCGCACTATCTATTCCAAAATATGATGTACCAGATAATTATCATGTACCTTTTATCACATAGCGTTAACCACTCTCCTGCCGACACTACAAACTTTACCAGTAGGCGGCACACTAACTGTTCACATGGCTCTTTGAATGAGACATCAGCAATTACAATGCACTTTTGTCTATATACATTAAGCTTATTAAGTCCATATGAGTGAAAGACTGTTGTATGATACATGTTCAAGTTTTCTCTAGTGCAATACAATTATATTAGACTATCTTTTGGCTAAAAAGTCACACAGTAGTGTTTTAAATTACATGTTATGTCCTAAATTAGATTTTTTTTTTTTTTTTTGCTTAAACGTGTATCTGTAAAGTAAACAGGTGCACACTTGATTGATTCACTGTATGTCTAAATTATTCCACATGTATACCAATTTTCATCATGATAAATATATCCAGACAGGAGATGAAAGAGGCCAGGTGTGTAATTGGACTCAAATTTATTCCACTGCATGAGCTTAAGTGTTTTCATGTATACTATATTAAACCAGGGTTGCATTGCCATACCTGTGGGCGAAGACACTTTTTGACACACTGAGCACCGAGAGATGTTGGGCTGATCCTCGCAGAAGAGCGGAGCAAACCTGGCAACACACCAGCCAGCATCATGTTAGTCAAACACAAACCTGCGCTAGTGTGACCGAATATGATTTAAATGCTAATCAATATCGTCAGTGACAAGCTGACAGCTGGCTGGATCTCAAAGCGATCAATGCATGGATTTGGCTTGCAAGGCTCACGTCAGTACATCACATACAGTATTCAGGCCACTTGGTGCATGGAGCTTATAATTGAATTACATTTGTTGGAACACATATGATATATTAAACCATGTATTTATCTCGAAAAGTCAACTGAGCAGCAAATTCATGTTTGCAAAATACAATTATTATGAAGAGTTGCTACTGGATAAGCAATCAGTTATGTTAGTTGATTTGACAGTAATGCTTTATGTGTTACCTGATCCAAGGAGCAGTCAGTGTTGGATAAATCAAGGGTAGACAAGCTGTTTGGCTGAGCCAGGAAATGGTAGAAATGCTGAAAAAGACACATACAATTTTCAACTCTTTTTCTGACTTATATTGGAAGTCCTATATCTTATCTCACAATGAAATACCAAACATACTATGGTAAATTTGTGAAAGGGAGTAAATGAAACAAGATGGCCATCACAATTCTGCTCAATAGTTCTGCTTATGATGCAAATCACAAAATATAAATTAGGTGCATTGATGACATTTTCCCATCAGTCGTCCTAATATTATCTGATCTAATAACAGTTATTAAACTAAAGCCATTATGAACTGTAATCTGACTGATATGGTTCCAGCCTATATTCTCAGTATTCAGGCTCTCAAAAGTCAATAGCCTCCTACAGCGCAGCATGTCCAGTGATTAGTAATGAGCCAGCAGGACGTGCCCCACACAAATGCTGACATGTCCTGTTATAATCAATTTGTGGCATCAGTTAACCAGATCCAGAGACTGTGAGATACCTGCTAGGGCTGTCATTACTCATTATTTTAAAGGTCAACTTTGATGATTGCCAAATAAACTTAAAAATAAAAAATACAAACAATTGTTTCTGTAGTGCCATTAATGCATATGCATTTTAAATCACATGATAAAAGGAAGGCATGCTGATTGAACGCCTTTTGATATGATTTATAGGGCCTGTATCCAATTTAAACCAATGAGTGAAAACATGTTTCAGAATAAACTGTTGGCCCCGCCCACTTAATTTTTTCTCTGAAATGGTTCACATTAGAGTGAGAGAGGGGTCACATGCATTTGTTTCCACATGGTTCTCATCTAACATCTCTGATTGTCTGTCACTGACCTTTGCTTCCTTAAAGATCAAACATGCCTTGGAAAGCGTAGAGGTAATATCATTAGATAAAAATTAGGTACAGGCCCTTAACTAGTACTCAGTGTTCATTTATTGTACAATAACATTTACAGATTAGTACATTAAATGCATCTTATTCCAACAATTGATTTGTCCCAATAGGTCTGATCAGCCTTTGCTGCCCCTTTACCTGCATGTCATCTCCTCTGAGCATGTTCCCTGAGAGGTCCAGATGGAGCAGGCTGCTGGGGATGGACGGGTTGGCACTGAGGGACTGGCAAAGGCTGTTCACCCCTGAACACAAACACAAACAGGGGCAGAGTCAGCGCTATCACCACCCTCCCATCTCCAGTCCGTGTTTTGACAGCATATTGAAGGAAATAGCAGAGGAAATGAAGTAGCTGAAAATGACCCGGGTCACCATCAGAATGCCCAGTCCGAAAATGAAAGTAATGTAATACTAGACCACTGCTTAGGTCTCCATATGGGACAGTATATTGTTGTATTAAATGTTGTAAAAATATATAGAAATGCAACTCTTATTTGGACTGATTGAATAACATATGGAATTCAACATCACAAATTGTAAGTGCACATCTCATAAGACAATTTAAATATATATTTATAGATAGCACATTGAGAATAAAATGTGATCATTTTTAGGTTCAGTAGTTTTGGCTTCAGTGCACATAATAGTCCATTGTAGATACAGTTAAGTGTTTTAGTTTATACATCGCAACATTTTGTCCCAGCTCCTTGCAAACTGAGTTTGTATTTATAGTCGACGGAAATGCGTTAAGTGTTGGTTAAGAAGGAATGAAGGAATGCAAGTTAGGAAGTATTCACTCATTCACATGGCAATCACATGCGCCTCTTCTACTGCTCCGATTTGGCATGACTGCGCCAAGACATGTGAGGGAACGCTTGACTGAAATTAGTAAATAAGATCCCTCCAGAAGGTTTCAAATAAATAGCCTTAGATGAGAACCAAGATTGACCCTTTAATGCAGTGAGCCCATTTTAGGAAGGGCAGCTGTGGACTTTGGAAAGCAGAGCTGTTTGTAGATTAACAGATAGGACCATGTTTACAAAGTCTCTACAGTGAGATCTGTCGAGTTAGAAAAATTCTACCAAACTAGAACTATTAGACATTTCACAAACATGTATACAAAGCAAGCTCAAACTACCACTGTTTAACCATTCATTTTATGTTTATTTTCAATAAAGATAAAAGCTCTTACCTTTGGGTGATAGTGAGGTCTTAGAAAAGTTTAAATGTTTTAGTCCCATTTGCAGTTTGGCAAACTGAGCACCTAAAGATGAAATACCTGCAACAAAAGGAGATAAGCACAAAAATGATAATGATTTTTTTTTTGTTCTAAGGACATCATTTACTATTCAGGTCTGGTGCTCGCATTTGACTCAATATGTGAGCATTGACCATCTTTAATTCATAACATGAACAGACTGTGACAATTTGCCATAAAATATTCAGCTTTGTGCAGTTGCTGAACTGTGACAAAGCAGATTTCATCATTACATCAGATTTATTATGTTTAAAGGTGCACTATGTAACTTGTTTTAACAGCTTGCCACTTGCTTGTCTCCATAAAGATGTTGGTTCTATGCCTAAAATGTTCCAAAGTATAGCAAGCAAGCAGACTTTTTTGAAACAAGCAGGTGACTTCACCAGTTACAGGTGAGATCTGTGGAGAGGCAAGCACGCTCACAGTAAGAATGTAGATTTTTAAAGCTATTTTTTAGCAATTATAGAAAGCACAAGAATACATACATAAAAATAATTAAATACAAGATAGATAAGTAAGAATAGACTCCATACTCAATACCAATTCCAATACCACAATGATAATTATGAACACTCTTTCTGTAGTCAATAGAACATGATTTTCAACATTAAATCATAGTACTTTCTTTTATTTTACCATGTGATCTTGTATCTGTGCAGTCCCTCAGTCATTCCCTCAGGTTTGTTCCATAGTGGTCCATGGGCGTATACTAGTCTATGTGGTCTTATACTTGTATTTATACTTCTGATATACCTCAAGATCACACTAAATCTATTCAGGAAAGGTCTGTCCTGTGAATGTGACTATTTTTAGTATCGATACCTGCTCAAATTAGTATCTAGGTTTAATACTAGTTTTTGTAGATTTTCAAAACTTTTGCCAACCCTAGTAGCACACTGCCCATCAGAAAATTTACATAATTTATCCCTTTTAAATAACCTAATTCATTAGCTATAACAATACCACATTCAGTTATTTATAGTCTCAAATACCAGTGTATAATTTCTCTGCATTCAACAAAGTGGGCTGCCAAGAGAAACACTCCAGTCTTGAGTAACATGGCCCAGAGTGGCACCGCAGCACAGATAAAAACACTGCAGCAGATAAGAGTGTACATCATACCTCTATCCTCCAGAGGGTTGTTGGAAAGATTAATGGTAGTGAGTCCTGAGCTGGGGTTGCTCGCCAGGGCAGCAGCAAGCTTTTGGGCGAAATCTCTGTGGATTGGATTGATATGTGACGCATTAGACAGCATGTACATGCAACATCTGTCAGTAACTTAGATAGCTGTGATTATATTATATTATTTATGATTGCTATAGAATAAATGTAACTGATATAGTGTACCGAGCACTCTCTCTATGTGACAATACATTTAGTCTGGGTCAAAACAAACCCAAATCAATGTCAATAAAGCAAAATTAAACTTGGTAAATCATTTGTAATTCTCTTTTTCTGTATCTGTTTATGGTATATTCATTTTAGTATTGTATGTTGAGGACTACAGCCCAAGCCCACATTCACATACGTTTTCAGTCCTGCATTGTCGAGAACCAATTCTTCCAGTCGACTTGATCTGGATACCACTCTTAGGATCTCCTCACACACATCTGCAGACTTCAAAAAACAAAAGTACATGTCAGTCAAACCTAAAAACCTAAATAGGTTTGTAGTTTCTTAACAGTAAAATATATAAGACCTATTCACAATTTGCAATTCAATTTTATGTGAAATCTGTAAAGCATTCACTCTCCTCTCGATCTGTAACAGTGTTTAGTTCATTACTTTTATCAGAAGCTTAAAAATACTCTAATTAACGGATTTGGCTCCAAGGCCAAACCACCACTTAACAGGAACAGCCAATGCTTCGGCGGAAACATCCAAGGTCATGTGCAAACTCAGTGGTATACTTTTAGGTTAAATGAGTCCTGATAGTGTTCTGGTTAAAACAGTGAAGATACCCTGAGAGCTTGCTCATTTATGCTAATTAAAGACGAGCTGCAGGGAGTAAAAGGGAAGCATGGTGCATCTGTGACAAGTCAAGACCATGGAGAGCAGAGCCAGCACAGGAGGAAGGAAAAGCAGCTCAGTCACTTTTGGGCAAAATTAAATATTCAACAGTTTAGATGACGTCCTACCTAGATGTTCACTGACCTAGTTCCCTGTTTCCCACAGTGAGAGTGCAGTATGATGTATAATATCTTAAAGGCACACTATGTAACTTTTATGTTCGGGGTGCCACCTGCTTATCTGACCTGTAAATTGCCTTGGTGGTGCCACTTATTTGTTTCCATGGAGACAGCTAAGGTTAATGCTGTAGTGTGGAACATTCCAGGCAATAAGTTCAGTTAAGTCTTTATTTGAAGGGACAATGTACAAAGACAAAAACAGAGATCCGCACCAAACTTCGACAGAAAAGTTACATAGGCTACTTAAAAGTAGCTTATAATATAAAATATCACTAGCATAAAAAGTTTCTGCTGCAACAAGTTCAATTTAATAAAAGTTGTTCAAATCCAAATTAAAATTTAAAAGATTAAACTTGATTAAAACGAGGTTAAGTTTAAGTTTAATTTAGTCACAGATGTGGGACAAATAGCTTAATAGCAGTTATTTTATCATGTAGTCTGCACTGAAATGGAAGGATCACTTTCTATATAGTTCCCTCTGTTTTACTGTATTGTACTGTATATTACTGTGACATGTGATACTACAGTATCACAGTACTTCAGTTACTGTTACATCCATAGTAACAAACAGAGAAGTGGGACGGATGTGTTCCAGTTTGTTCTAGTAAAATTAAGCACTGTATGTATCAACTGTAAAGAGAAAAGTATTTTCTAAAAACATATTTTGAGGAGAAGCATCAAGTCTTCTCACGTCACAGAGCACAACTTCAAGTCAAGTCCCGAGTTATTGACCTTCAAGTTCAAGACGAGTCCCAAGTCTTACTTAGTCCATTTTATCAAGTCAAGTCTCAAAATAGTGACTCCAGTCCTAGTTATGACTTGCAAGTCCCCACCCTTGTTTAGTCACCTCACTGTTCTGTCTTATGCTTACCAAGGACTACATATCTTCTTCTATAGCCTTTCCAGTGTTACATAACGTTACCACATGATAGGGCAAAATTAGGTTTAAAGAGATATTACAACTGTGCAGTCATATCTTTTATAACAGACAACTGAACCCTGCTGGACTTCCGCAGTGATGTTATTTTAGGCATTTAGCATTTCCACTATAGGGGAACCTTTCGCTCACCAACCAGCAGTGACAGTGCAACAAAAGACAGGCCACATTGTCCTTCACTGTTATCTCCAGCAGAAAGGAGAGAGAGGGGGAGAGAGAGGGAGAAAGAGGGAGGGGAGGAGGACATAATGGAGAGTAGACAGAGAGAGTGTTGTTTGTGTGTTTACAGAAGTGTAGTATGTTTGTGGGGCAGTGAGCTGGAACTGTTCATGTAAAATGGGGAGTTTTAGGGTTAGTCAGGGATGAAATGGAGAAATAGACAATGCACAGAAGTTATTCAGACTGTGAATGCACTGCTTTTATATTATAATGGTAAAGGTAAGACTGAGTGGTCTTTAAATTCAGGTAAAGTGCATTTCAGTTTCATAATAATCCATCTTTGATACGGGGGTATATACTAAAATATACATGGAATACTCAGGTAAATATGAAGGTTAGAGATAAACATTTATATAAAAATGTCATCAAAATTTCAGACACATATTGCAATTGCAATTTTAAAGTTGGCAGGTTTTATAACAAGACCCCACGGAGACTGCAGAGGATATTATTTTTCATAAATAATTCAACAGATTCTAATTGCGATGATTCAGATTTTAATTTCCATACAACTGGGATTCCTCTTGCCACCCTATAAGAGCCTGTGCTCTAATATTCACAATAAAACAGAAATGCTACCTTAGGGGGCAATATACATATCATGCTAAAATAAGAAAATAACATTAACAAAATTGTGATGGGAAAAGTAATTTTTATGTACTAGAAAATGGAAATAAATATGCTTTGATAGCTGAGACATTTGACTGAAAAACTCAAACACAACTATACTGCAGCTCTTGCAGGAGACACTGACTGGCTGCATGTGGATGGACTGCATGAATTGGCTGTTCCTAAATACAGTCCTGCTGTGCTTTTATGAGCCTGGTGTAGAGCTAAAAGACACTGTTAGCTTCTTTCACTGTGAATAAAGAGCAATCAGGAAGTCCTCTCATCACTGCTGTCCACTGCTCATCCGCTCCTCCTCTGTCATTTCTTCCCCTGCATCGTGATTACAGCCACACAAACAGGCTGATTGATCTGGAGATGGGCAGAATAATGATGAAGGCTCTTGAAATGTGGGTGCGCTTTTTATTATCCTCTTCATCATTGCCCAGAGATACTTCTTATCTCTAAATTGAGATGCTTATACTGTAATCTTTGCCCGGAGTGACTGCAGTTATCCTTAACTTGTCTGTATAAAGTATGGCTTCACAAATGTATTGTTATAGTGAAAGTTGTATAGGGGGTCAGGCTTAGTACGGTGCTGATTTAGCGTTTTCCGATACACATTTTTCACCCAAAATATGACACCCAAACAATATACATATAGTAATTGCAACAGTCAATAGAGTTATCATATGGACATTTTAAACGTAAACTAAAATGTTAGTGTTAACATGAAAGCTAATGGGACTGTTGCCCTTCAGTTGAACTGTGAGTCAATAGATTTGGCTGGAACATCAGGCGGGTTACATCTGGTGGTGGAAAAGTCAAGACTCTTTTCCAAACCCGGAAAATGTCAAGCTATCTTCTTATTTCAGCTTTCCTCCTAAAATCAAATCTTTCCAGACACATTCGGACTTGTTTTGACATACAGGCAGCTTTGTCCACAGACCTGTCTCACTGTTTTAGTTCACTGCCATCTTGCTGTTATTTCCACTTGTGCAAGATCAATAACAAAGACATGCAGTCTCATTAGCACATTGTCAGTTTGCAAAGGCCAGTTAGCATTATCAAGTGTCTAATGTGATTTTTTTTTTTATTATTCCAAAAATGACAATCAGACGATATCTCTGCAGCCTACCTGAAATGTGATCCTCCTTAATGGACTGTAAAATTAACCATATAACTTGAGACTACTTGTTTGGAGGATTACCCTAATGGTACTTTTTAATCCACCCCTGCAACCTATTAAATAATGTTTTACTATATATGTCACAGGCAACTTTCTTTAAAACAACTTTTCTGTAAGATTGATAATTTGATACCATTCTAATGCCCAAAATGCCGGGTAATTGTTTGCACCAGTGAAGTCTGGTGTGGTAATTGGTGCGACTGGGCAAAGCCTTGAGACAGAGTGGGGAATAGAGATCTGTAGGGGGCACCAGCCTGAGACACTGTGCCTCTTTGTCTGCAGCGGATTAACAATTTTATCACACAAGAACACAGCACTGATCCTCCAACACACAGCATGGACACAAAGGAGGGAGAGGAACAGTCCATTTGCATACAGTTATAGGCAATAAGTAGTGGTAAGAGTGGAACAGATAGCCTTACATTATAATCTACCTAACTAGCAAGGGCAAAGGGAGGTTTATCTTAACAGGTGATTTTGGCAATTGCCATCACTTACTATGCATACTCAATATGCACTATTATGTCGGTGTAATGACTGTATGACCAGACTGACCAGTTTACAGTCCTTGGTGGATAGCTTGGTAAACCACTGGTTAAACTCCAACACTGCGATTATAGCAACCAGGTCTCTGAGGAAAAGAACAAAATTCAATTCAATTTAGCAAAACAACTTTTTAACTTCAAATATACACTGTTGGACTAGAATCTGAAAGAAATCTGAAATCCAGATTTGAACTGGTGGGAGCTTACCGGTTTTCCAGATGGTTGAAATCTTGTAGGTTGAGTTCTCTAGAATCTTGTGTTAAATAGATGGTGTCTACATCCTGCATGAAACAAAAAACTGTATTAGCTACTACAATTAACCAATAATAATAATAATGCATAATAATAATGGACCCAACACTGACCCACTGCACCTCTTCTCTGTAAGGCAATCCAAGCCAGTCACAAACACATCGGTACATCTGAGAGAAGCCACCTGCATAAAAGCACAAATATTTATTAAGGCTAGAATTACTGCAGCAAATCTCCATGAAAGATTTATAGAAGATAGCATATGTCAGAATGAAATTTGGCATTGAAAAAGTAAGTCTCATGTAAGCAGTTGTGTAAATCAGAGTGACGTAGTTTATTCCTACCACAGGGTCCAGGTTCTGCAGGCTTGTGGTTTTCCCACTGTGTTTGTAAAGAGGTCAGCCTGTCCGGAGGCTCCATACTCAGCTTCTTCATGACTTTTCTGTAAAAGAAAAATTAAACTAGAGCAAAAGACTGCACACATTATTACAAGCTGATTTTTAAAGCACGCCTCACTCATTGTGTCAAGACTTCCATGTTTTTATTGTTACAGTCAATACTAGTGAACAGTGAAAAAAGTTTGAATCTGGATGCCTTTGTCTGGACTTGAGGTAATCGACTTGAAAACCACTGTACTTTTCTAACAAAGCCCTAGATGCTATCTGCGTTACTGCTGTCTGATAGTGTGCCAGCTTTGGCCTGACAGAAGAAGACCAAAGATCACAGGTGAACAAAGGACAGGTGAGGGGTATGGGGTACAGGTCAAATAAATTTACAGATGGTAGTTTAAATTGCTAACACAATTTTGAACTATTTTGAGGTTTGAACTCACGGTGGTGGTAAACCTGGACATATCTTCTGCATACAGTTTCCAATGTGTGCCACAACTTCATTGACTTCTTCTGTTGAAAGCAGCTTGAGAGAGAAGGATCCACGCTCATACTCTATTGACAGCTGCAATACAAATAAAGTTTTAGTATTTGAACATATGATATCTCACAGTATTAGTCTGGTACTACTGGATTACTACTTAACCCTCTACATAACCTTCTTTAAATGTCAAAGTAGTACTGCAATACAAACCCCGAATATATATATCTTGTATCTTTATCTGAAAAACTGTAAGGATTTAATGACATTTGCCATTGAAAAGATTATGCAAATACTGATGTAACATATGTCTTCTCCATAGGCCAAAATTATCATAATCCCAGCTGCTGTTTATTAAGGATCCAGAGCTCTCCTTCACAGTAATGGGCTGACATGTAGTGAAAAGTGGTGAAGAGGTTCAGCTGCAAGAACAGTGTGGTTAGCAGAGGATTATCATATTTAATAGGTACATCATGGTCAATGACAGGGAGCTCTGGTACTATTCAAAATACATTAGAGCTTTAATCACTACAAGTTTGTCAGTTTCTGTCTTATCCATTGAAATCATAATAAAACAACTGTGTAAGTCTACTGTTTTGTGAGAATATGTAATCATATAGTTAGTAAAGATAAGAGAACCTTTATTTGTTCCACAAAGGGGAAAGTTTAGTGTTGTAAAAGCGAAGTTCAAAAACAGCAGCAGAGTAAAGGTATAAAAATTTTAGGATTTGAATACATGCATTAGAACTAGACATAATAAAATATCAGAACAAGAAATATTGAGATGCTAAATAGAGTAGTATAGTACAGGTAAAATAAAAACTGAAGTGTAATAAACGAATCACATTATTTTTTTTAATAATACTGATATTATATTGCATGTTTTGTATGCTTTTTTCAGTATTGTAACTAATGTCATCTTGCTTTTGAGTAAAACACCATTTACCAAACATTTTGTACCAACAGAAAGATGTGTTATGATTTCAGTGTTGCCTGTTGTTTTGTACCTGTGTAGGTTTATTACACGCAATCCCCAGAATCTCCAGATAGTTAAAGGAGTGCTCCACCTGAAACAAATAAAGTAAATATTAGGGTTTGCTTTATATGACTAAAGCTTTTCAAGTGGTCTCATACAGTGACTAACACAGAGAGGAATGTCTGTTATTCATAACTGGACAGAATAGAGTTGTTTCCTCTGTCTGGGGTTCTTTGCTGATTCATCCACTATGTCATGTAAAGCCAAACAGAATTACATTATACTATAAGCACATGTGATACCAAGGATGGTCGATATATCGGCAAAGGATATTTTGAAAGGTCTTTCCAGATATCGATCTGATTCTGAAAATTTAGCTGATATCTTGCAGTGATATTTTGCACTGTGCTCCTCCAGTCTCTTTATGTCCATGTGTCTTTCGATATCGTTAAATTTGCAGTTATTGTTTACTACTATAATCAAATGAATTTGTGGGCCTTGCTATATAGATAGATATCTTATTGCTTATTGACCACAGCAGCAAGAAAAAGATCACATATCAGTATTCCAGTACTCCATAACACAGTAATACTCCTTTTTGTTGATTCTTTATTTTGACTTCATATAGTTTATTTAACAATAGTGTTGTATACTACAAGCAGAAAAATGCCAGCACCACACTTTCTAATTCTGTATCGAGTGGATATTTCAAGACAAAGAGCTCTGGGACAAAGCAACTGCCTTCTTTTCCATACCTAAAAAGGAGAGGAGAGCCTTTCACACAGGAGGAAAGATTGCATGCTCTCCCTCGCTCTACTGTACATATACCCTCACTGTGCTCCCTCAGACAGAGCCTCAGGGCAGGCCAGGGAGCAGCGCCAGACTGGTGCAGGTGGAGCTGTGTTTCTCCAGACTGCCTCAGACTTCAGAGTAGGATGTCTATGCACTTGTGTGTAGTAGTCAGTGAACTCACTCATTTGGTTTTTGTCTGTGAGCAGATCTTTGACTGCAGACTCAAAGATTTCATTAATTATTTAATTCCATTTTGAACACTGGAGTGTCGGTCTTATATTTGCAGCTAGTCTTTGCTTGTTTTGATCTCATTCTACATCTACATTCATGTTTATTTATGCAAGCTCACAATTTAATTTGCATTACAAATCAGATTTATGCCTGTTTTAGGTAACTACATGTGTCTGCTTCTTCAGGGAGTTCACACTTCACTGTGATTGGTTAAATCGGCCTGTCACTCACTCTGAGTATGACAGACACTGATAAATAGAAGGGTGAGTGGGAAAATAATGCAGCATAGATCATCATTTCATCATTTCACAGTTTATTTATTTATTTATTTATTGTTTCTGTCAAGCTCTTATTAATGATATAGGTATAATGAATAACAAAAATAAAATGGTGGTAATTCAAGTCCTGCTTTGATCTGATCCATTCTGTTGTTGTGTACTTTTCGAACATAGCTGTATGTACTTGTCATTTCGTAGGATGGGAATCTGGCGTAAAAATCTTAGTGTTCTGTACATGCGGTTTAGAAAAGAAGCTTAAGTCATTTAAAATTTCTAGGATATAGTAATTATTTGTATTTCCTTACCACTTACATTTGCACTGCATGGCTTATGCTATATTTGTAATATCAATGGCATAGCATTCTTGTAAAGAAAACTGTCAATTACTAGCACAGGGTCATTCAGAACATACGGCTTGAATAGTGAGTAAAGGGTAGTTTAAGTGGAAAGAGCTGCAGTGATAAGTGAGCTGATAAAGCTGAGCTTTGAGGGTCCCACTGAGAGGAGAGAAGTGCAACCAGAATGTTGCATGATTCACAACAATTTTGACTCACTTTTAAACATAAACACTATATTCTACAAACGAAGAGACCAAACTTTGCCGGACTGAAAGATATATCCTCTAGCCTTGAAACTAAAACAAAACAATAGAGATGAATGAACGTGTGTTTAGGTTTGCACTGACAGGTTGTAGGCCCTGCAGCTTCTCAAACGGAGCCAAGCCATCAAGAACAAACCCACTGAGATGTGTGCAAGAGGCTAGAGGGGGAATTCACATGCTTCTGAGAACAGAGAAACAAACATTTTGCAGGGTTACCGGTATTGACGCCAAGACTTCAAACAGAAAATCCACAAGCTCTCCTTAAACCTACAACACTGACACTATTTACAGTTCTGTTTTGTTTAAAAAGTTACATGCATTTATGGCTCACACGTACAGTGCAGTCAGCCTGTTTAAAGAAGACAGATAATGCTTTTTCTTGAGTACTTCATATTAAATCAGATCACCATTTTGTTCATCGTAAAACAGCTTAATAATAGAAACAGGCCCATTGACTTCCTGTTCAAAATTGCAGACGATAGACCCCATGTGGCATTTCAATGTAAGCAACGCATTTTAATTTCTGTGTTTTTATTGTTGAAACAAAAGCTATGTGGCATTTTAAATCTTATAGTTAAAGGTGCATTGTGAAACTTTTCTGGTGGAGAGTCTGTCAAATGCTTTTTTCCATGGAGATGCTATTGCTTGTCTGGAATGTTTCACAGTATGGTATTAAACCTTTCTGTCTTCATGGAGATCAAACCAGACCAAGTTACAGGTCAGATCTGTGGAGAGGCAACCCCCACTCACAGTCAGAATGTCTGTTTTTCTTGTTATTCTTGAGCTACAAAATAATCTGTAATTTAAGAAATGTAAGATAGAGTTGTTTAATGTCATACTGTGGAATATTCCAGGCAAAGCAATGGCACATCCATAAAAAAAAACAGGTGACAGTGCACCTTTAAGAGTTGTTGTTTTTTTTTTAAAGTAAGAACAGAGCAGTGGGCGGGGATACAAAAAGAGGGGGTTAAGAGTGTACAAATTACTACCGATTATCAGTACTGATTATATAAAGAGACAAGAACCACTGGGTCTTTTGTTATTATGATATTATCTTATTATGTTAAGCCTAACTGAATTTTTCAATAAACATGAGACAAAAGATGAACTACCAATATAAATAGGTTCAGTTGAGGCAATGGAGAAAACCATGAGTTCCTTAAATCTACCAAAAGAGGAATTATTATGGGGAAAGATACATGGGTTATGCTCACAAATCTTTCAGAACTGGAAGATTCCATGAACTAAAAAAAGCTAGTATAAAACTGTAGTGCAGAGAGCAGGTTGACAGAGTGCAGAGGCCAGACTGAGGTAGGACTGATATTAATCTGACTGTAGTCACAAGGGAATTCTTCATAACAACACTTGAACACAGCTAAACAAACATACTCAGTGCATAGATAACGTGTGACAGAAGAAAGACAGCCAGTGGAGCACTCTCTGCGGCCTCCAATAAATCCATAAATCACTTTTAAGCTTCTAATCAATCACCTAAAACTTCCCCAGGGGCCTGTTATTGACTTGGAAATAAAGCTGTTTGAATGGCACAGCACTGAATTTAATCATGTGAAACAGACAGAAGATACTGTGGACTTCTACACTTGTGCAAGTTACTTTTTCATTTCAGTTTAGATTATGAGTTAACTTTTCTGTTTAGTGCCACAGGGGTCTAAAGCCAATGAAGCAGTACAGTTAACTGGCACATTTATTCAATCCTACATTTTCACAGAAATGTCATTCAGAATATACATTTGTTTGATAGAATTTAGAGTAAGGTGGTAAAATATTGAAATGAAAATATATTCATACAAATTAGTCACAAGTTTCGCCAGTCCAGTATAACTTTTAGCACTCATTTTGGCTTTAGTTTGTGTTTCCTGACAGAAAAGATGTTGAACTTTATGCCAGTTTTTGTTTCATGTGGCTAGGCCCAGTAATTAAACAGGTATTAATCACAAACCAGGACAACCATTTTGATAATTAACTTTTACCATAGCATTCTGACCTGCCCTCCACCTCAGTTAAGAATGTGAGGCCACGTGAACCCAAATTTTTTGCTAAATTCTCAAAAACTGTCACCATAATCACAGCAGTTTAGGCTATCATTCTACTGCACGTAGTACTTGTGTACAAATTAAAAGACTGTGCCCAAGAACTACTCTGTATGTTAAATACTGGTGGTTTTGGTGCTATATGTGACAACAGATGTTCAATACCTCGCAATGTGCAAAAGAATTCCCATCTGTGACACATTAGACCAGCATTTGGGAGTATAAAAAGCATTGGACAAAGTATGTAATTTTCTGCTTACAAAATAGCTGATATTTTAAACTCAGTCAGCCACAGACACAGTGCTTAAAATGGGACCAAATAGGTTTAAATATGATGCTTACCTTAGCGGGAATACGAGCCGTCAAGAGGTACACTCTGTGAGATGCCAGTGCCTGTGAGAGATCAGAGACAATAATGAGCATGTAGCAGTAAGTACACAGAGCTGTAAATATACACCAATCTGAACCAAAGAACAAGGAAATGACAATGAGAATGGAAAAAAAAAGACATGACAATGAGACGTGCAACCACAAAAATACTTATGTAATAAACATTCAAATACAAAATATAAAAATACAAAGATGGCATAGTTTTAGAGAGTTAAAAGTCATGCATTACTGCATCACATGGTAATGCAAAAAGGTTTTCTTCCAAGGCAGAGGTAGCAGCTATCAAACCCAGAAAGGTCAATTGGCTGGGTTTAATTATCAGAATGCTGAGCTTCCTGTGGTTTAACGCTGACAGCTAAAGCTATTTTTGGACATCCTCAAGAATTACAGCTGCAGTAACACTGCTTGTCAGAAATATCACTATTATTTTTCAAAACTAGATAGAACTGACTGAATTGAGATTACACGTACTTAGAAGCAATACTTTTGCTTTACTTTTGCTATACTTTTGCAAGTTCAAATTGAATGAATATCAAATAATTTTAAATAGCACAATACAACAACAAAACATCCTTAGTACTTTACAGGCAGTGAAAGTACAACAATTAAAAATGATGAGAGGTCAAAAGGTAAAAACTAAATACACACTATGGCAGGATGATCTGGTCTACAAAAAATATATACTGATCAAAATTATTACCTAAAGGAATAAAATCTTAAGGCCAAAACTTAAAGCATCCCAAATGCACAAAACCATGTGAAGTCAGATCAAAGAGCATCTAAAACTGATTTTATTTATAAATGTAGACTGTGGACTAGTAGACTCTGACAGCCCCGGCTAGGCTCCTGTGCATGTGAGGGCTTTGATGTGATAGACACAGACAAGCAGCACTGAGTGACCATGTGTAGCCTCCACTACAGAGCAACAAGCAAAGAGATGGCTCAGGTTTTTGTTGCAGGCAGCTTCACAGGTTAAGAATTTGTGTGACTGCAACACACAAAGCCCATATTACGCTATTTTCTGATCTGTTATAATGTTGTTTCCTCATAAAAAACAGACCTGGAGTTGTGTTTTGTTTCATTCACACATGTTTAACACACAAACCCTGCATATTTAGGCTGAGTTCTTCTCTCGAACAGAAAACACCCTGTTCCACATTGTGATGTCATGGGGTAATACAGGGAGTGCTCCACTGTGTTTTAAACTCCATACACCTTCACTAGAATCATATGGATGATTTTAGCCCTGGAATTGCTAATCTTTACTACAGTAAAAGGTAGCTGTTAATTTGAAAACTACTGCTATATGACATCACAAGGTGGGACAGAGCATTTTGAGCTTGGAGATATAGACAGACTAATAAAAAAGGATTACTCAAACATGTGTGAATGAAACAATGCATAACTCCAGGCATATTTTGGAGGTGGTAACAACATTTTAGCAAGGCTTAAAGCTAACAAAAATCCATTTTGTGTAATGTAGGACCTTTAAACAACTTAACAATATGCTTTTCATGCTGATTATGTTAAGCTCACTAACCGTTTTTGTAACATTCAACAGAAATTCAGGATTTATCTTCTATGACTCAACACTGACTCTATTGTAATTACGTTAATGAGTTTTCTAGAGTTTTCTTTCTTTGTGCTTTTTGGAGAGGACATTCCATCCCACAAATCCATCACCCCGCCCCTCCACTTTGGTTTCTTTTCTTGCTGCCTCCCTCCCTCCGCGCGCTCTCCCTCTTTGAGTTCTTTGAGCTTTGGGCTTTACTATGAGCCAGAGTTTCACATGACCACCATATTGCCCCCAGCTTGTTTGGGACAACCAGATGGCACAATGGGTACATCATGGCTCTGAACACTAACTGGACATCTGCTAGGGGTCTCTCAAATTACAAACATGCAGAGATAGAGATTAGTGATACATTTGTAAGTAGTGTTAAGGAAGGTTAAGTGCCACATATTATCTGTCTGAAAGTACTCTGCCATATCAAAGATTAAATATGACTTCTTTCATTTTGTTTTTTCCATCTGGGGTCGCCTTAGCAAATGCTGCGTCAACCTCCAAGCTTGCAGTCGTTTGCGTATTGATTTGGCATAAGATTCACATCAGACAGATTCGCTAACAACACAACCATCTATTTATGTATGCCTGAAACTGGGACAAAAGAGTACGCCATGTCAGAATTCTCCCATTAAATAGTGTCACATTAGTGGCCACAAAATGTAAAGTGTACAATAACATATTATATTCATTAATTTACTTGTTTATAGGGGAGGTTACAGTGGGAGGTAGTCCAAGTTTACAGAGAGATGTTATTTACATTTTGACAAAGAGTTTCAACATTAAAAAGTCTGCATGTACTGGCATAATAAAAATGCAGTAGTGTTCAATTTATTCAACAAATAAATGTCCAAACTTTTATATTTCTGCCAATCCCTCTTTCCCCATTTTATTTCCCCACATGAAAAACCATTGAGACAGACAGTGGTAACCATGGTAACAGCTGGCCCATGCTGCACATACTGTATAAACTGATAGACGCTCAGTCATTCATAAAAGTAATGCTGTGGACCTACGCCAATGAGTTTTTCACCTCAAAGCAATCACCGTGGTGTCGACTTGACTCTGTATCCCTGCCACAAGCAACTGGACAATGTTTTATCTGTAATCACTGAGCCGGAGAGGAAATACTGATCTGAAAAAGAGGCTTTCTTCAGCCATCTCACACTCCACAGGACCCATCACTCACAATATTGCTACTGCTGTGGGAATTTTGGCTTGGAAATTCTATGTTTGAAGACATAAAAATTGACATTTAAAATACAGATCAGATCAATTTTGGGCAAATGGCAATAAATAGTAAATGGTCACGTTTTTATATAGTGCTTTTCTACCTTCAAGGCACTCAAAGTGTCAAGGAACCACTCACCCAATTATGTGTTATTTTATTAAAAAAAAAAAAGCAATGACCCTTGAGAAGATTCATTGAAACTAAGTTAAAACTTGAAATCAGACATGCTTTGTTATTTTTTTGTTATTTGTGGATTTTAATGGCAAAGTGACGGCCAACATTGTAATAAGTAATGAGGTTGAGAAACAAAAACACAGATGTTACTTGTGTGTAGTATAAAAGCCTAGCTGTCAGCATACACCAATGGAAAGAAGGTATTTTTAGCTACAGAGTAAATATTTATAAGCAAGACAAGAATTAAGAGCAGTATATACAGGTAAAAGAATATAGTGCTGTATAGTAAGAGATCAATTGGTTAGTGGACCACAGAGAGGCTGCAGGAGAAGAGCAATGACTTAATAGATTGTAAGTGCTGTTTTGCTGATAAGGAGCCACAGCTTAAATCCAATCACAGACCACATACTAATGAAGGCAAAGTGTTTGGAAGCCATTTCATCTATGTCCAATTCAATACAGAGATGACCATATCTTTGTTCAGATCAACATGTTGTGGGATCAGCAGTATACAGCCATTTTTCCTGAACCTCTTATTTCTATTCTTTGATGTTTATTTATTTTGATAATTATGTTAGAACTAGTGGAACGCGCACAGTTTAATACTTTCTTTAAGAGGAATTTGTGTAAAAAGCTTGAGAATGCCTGCTTTAGAATATGTCCTGCCAATCCGTGGTTTGACTATAAAATTAAACATTCTAATGATGTAATTAAACAAATTCTTGCATATCAGTTATGTTAATTTAACCAGCATTTGAGAATAGAAATGTGTCAAACAAATTGTACACTGCTGACAACATGTAATTCTCCAGTCTATGTGAATTGTTTATGGATGGTGCAACAGAGAGGCAAGAGTTCCCAGACAGCAGCTCAATAGACCAATATGGAACAATGCCATATCCCTCCTCAGCATTGTTAGGCTCAAAGAAAAAATGGTCATTCACAATTTGCATCAACAAAATCATTTTCCCTGTTATAGTCAGTCTTTAATTCATATATCAATATAAAATAGATTAAATAAATATAAATCAATTGCAAATGTCTTTCAGATTTAAGGGGTAACTGTAAAAATGTATAAAGCATATGACAGAACATTTAAGGTGTATATCTGAAGCAAGGCTTGTAGTAATCTGTTCTACAATAAATTGATTTTCTACAGCCACTACAAGCTGCTGACATGGCAGCTGAGGTCTCGACTGCAGCCTCCCAGTGCGCAAAAATCACTGCACAATTTATATTTAAAAGTGTAGTGTGGAACGAAATGGTCTAGAAAAAATGCAATATATGAAAGTGTGATGATAGTGTGTCACAATATCAAAATTTTAAGCTACATTTTGATACCAAGGAAAGGTTCAATACTCAATAGTGTCATTTTCAGTCAAAATTAATAGTAGCATCTTATTTTTACCATGTGGTCTGATAAAGATAAAGACTAAAAACATTCAGCAAAGGTCCAGTTGCTTCCTATTAATGTATTTTTTCCCCAGGATTGATACAACATCTACAAATGAGTATTTATAGTCTATATTAGTTTTAATATCGATTACTACCTGGATATACATTAAAAAAAAGAAAAAAAAACAAAACCCACTATCTAAGAGGTTATTAAGTGGCAGCAGATATCATACCTCAAAAGAACAAAACACAATGAAATACAGAATCCTGGTAGATTTTAGGGATACAATGTGGAATCTCTAATTTACACAGCGATGCCCTTTCACAATGTGCCAGTAGCGGAGGACAGCATTAAAGAGAGACATCAATTTCCTTTTATCACTGCCATGCTTGTCTTTATGGGTTTTACTGCTGAGGAGAGGAGTGTGGAGAGGAACAAAGGCGGCCGACAGTGGCACTTCCTGAACGCGTGTGATTGGTCGCCGTAATCAGACCACAGCTGCAGCAGACTGAGTGGTGGCATGGAGGAGGAAAATGCTCTTCCTCATGGCATCACACTGGGACGTGCAGGCTCGATTTTGTAGCCTTGATTACCCTAAGTTATACAGTATTCACAAAGCAATAAACAAACAATGTAATCTACAAAATTACATTAAACAAACACAGACTTTTGATGACAAGGCACAATTTTTACTTTCATTTTTAAATTCCCAGACCAAAACTTGAAGACTGTACATGGCCAATTACAACCATCATTTTCATGTACGCTAAAAACAATAAAAGCATTCAAATATTTGCTAATTTTGAATTAGATTAGCAGTAATTTAATGACTTTATTTGTCATTGAAGATGCACAGGTTATATACCAAAATAGATACATACGTACATACATATATTCATACAGATCAGAGGGGTCCTACTCACATTATATTATATTCTATTGTTATATTTTTCATTTTAGGTTGTGTATTGCTGCTTGTATTGCCTACCATACTAAATATATCCATTTACCAAAACCAAGCCTAACATATGTGGGGTTGGCTGGGGATTCAAAGGTTGCCAGGTTTAAATGCTACAGATTATAACAGTGCACAATGGCAGGACCTCTGTAATATTGGATACAGATCTGGGCTTTTACGAGCTGGTGATGGAGGGGGGTCCCAGAAGACCATTGTCCCACTGCAGGTTGTCCTAAAACCCTGTGTGCGTTTCACTTACAGATAAGACGAAGAGCCTGGTTGATTCATCAGCATGTCAAACAGCACAATAGTGTAGAGGCGTACGAGTAGAGCTATGCCAAGAAGACAGTATTTTAGAATGAAAAAAAATCAGTACAGAAGGGTAAAACAAACATGGATGTATTAAAAAGTGAGATGTGTTAACAGACTGAATGAAAAGAAAAGTAAGAATGGGTGAGTGAGGCCTATAATATTTTTGTGCCTATTGTCTGATTATAATTTACAGAGATTTTACAATTATTTTTATTTATGGATGCACACGGAAGTATACTGTATACGTTTTAAAAGATAATAATATTCTACATACTAGTGTTTTAGAAGCAACGCAATTTAATCAAGCATACTCTATTATCAAGTGCCATGTTTTTGTTTATAGGAGCCATTTTGAGTACTTTTAACGATTCCAAAGATAAAGTTTGGTTTTGAATTGTTCATTGATATGACAACGGTCCTAATTTCTCATCACATACCTGTACGTAAATCAGAATAGGGAAAAAGTTCCATAATAAATCAGGTCTTTAACATAATGTACATGATGAGACTATGTGAAGGAAAACTAATTCATGTATTGTTTATATGGAGTCAATACTTGTATACTCACAGTGTTTCTTACAATATTAGAGATTGTGGTATTGCAATGAGTACTTTTTCCATAAAACCCCGAAGAGAACTGCTCTCCATAATAAATTGTACCTTTTTCCAATAGGCTCCAGGTGATGAGGCACACTAGGAAGAAAGGAATGACAGAGACAAAGGCTGAGCACAGATGGGAGGGGGAGAGGTTTGCTTTGGTCTGGGCTGGTATTGGCACTACCCACAGCTTGTACTGCCAGTGTCAATGATAAAATGAAGTCATTCTGGTTAAGATCACAAGGGATGGTTGGCTGGGCTTGAATAAAAAGGTATTCTTAAGTTAACAATTATGTATCAAAGCTAAAGGATGAAAGAAGAAATGATGCAACTCAAATGAAATGGATTTTTAAATAGACGATTGTGCTTAAGTAAATGCGAATGCCATGTCACATTAGAAATCATATCCAAACTATATTTTCAGTCCAGTAAATGGTATCAGTATCACACTTTTCTTTATTTTTTCAGCTAAATTATTTCCTGATAAGCCCTGATGAAAAGCAGATGCACTTGAGTGCTCACAAAGCCCACTACAAAGTGACCAGGGTGGATACGGGGCAGGCATTTCCTCTGCACCAGTGGCCAGTTTATGGGACTTGAAACCAGCAAAAAAATATAGCTTACGTCAGCATGAAAAAAGCTAAATTCAAACAATGTGTCCAAAAAGAAACATTGCAAGACCATATCCTACAAAAATATATTGTGGGTTGAGGTTTTTACATTTTTACAAATTTTAGACAGAAGTGGTGCATTATTTTGGGTTTTCACATATTTTTGGGTACCTAGATGTATAAACTAAGGCTGGGAATCACAGGGTCCCTCATGATACACGATACATGGCATTATCACATTGTAACGTACATATTTTGCACATGATATATTGCTGTTTTTTAAGAATCAAATACATTTTAACAACTATTTCTTTGTTAAATCACAACCTGCATACTTGATATGAAATACACCCATTTTAATCATTAAAACTGTGATTATGTTAAATATATCGCATTAATATTTATATTATATTTCCTTCCACTAAACAAGAAACAAAACTGTAGTGTGGTCATATAACAATTTCTAAAAGACACTTATAAAAAAAATACTGTATCACCAAAATATATCTATATTTTGTTATTTTTGCACACCCCTAGTATAGACATGTATACTTAAATTACTTACTCAAATAAAATAAAATAAAAAATGTCAAACTGAAAATAGCTGGACTTTTTATTTGCAATAGGTGCAGCTGCATAGCAAGCAGACAATAAAAAAAGTTATTAAAGATATGATATAAATCTAAGCTAGGGGTTTGCATATGGCTGTAATAGAAAAACTGTGCCACACCATTAACCGCAGTAACATGAAAGTCAGCCATGCAGCACATATGACAGCACTGCCCTAAAGTCACTCTGGTCATTTCACTGCAAAATTGCTGCTTGTCCCAGCCACTGTCACTCACTGAATCAGAAAGCATACAAATACAATACAATACATGCTCCACATAGACCTGTCACAATAATTACTATATCGACTTAATGTTCAATAAATGATACCAGGATCAGTATATTTTGGGGTCCAATATTTATCGTGGGTACAGTTTCTTTGTAAAAGTGGGGAGATTTGGGATATTTTTGTTATAAAATATGAAAAGATTTAAGCAGCAGAGGTTTGAAAAAATAACTTCTAAGGCTAATTATTGGTTCATTCTGCTATTCATTTGTTGCAGCTCAGCGTTTTTAAATGATAATATCTATTTAAGCATTTGTTTACTGGGCTTATCTTGCATTATTGTTACTGTGTCAGTGGCAAAAAATAGTTTCAATATTATCATTTATCGCAGTATCTCTCTGTAGCAATATATGGTGCTTCAAAATGCGTTATCATGACTCCACAGTTATATATAGTGCAAGCTCATACATCTCCTCTAGGCTTTAGACACTAAAGATTTATAGTTTTAACCATTATCATAGACGCCACATTGGGTTTGTACCCGCGGTTTACAAATGTCATTAACAGCAATCAATAATGGATGTGCCTCTGACCCCAAAACCCCAATTCAATAAGGCACTAGTGACCGCACACTGCCACACTGCTATGCTATTCCCACTATAGCAAGACCACAGTTTATATGATTCACAGAAATACAGGTTTGACCTGTAGCTAATGGACATAAAAGGGTTCAAAAGGTAAAATACTGGGGAAAAAAAAAAAAAAAAAAAAAAGGTCAATTCTATTACCGTGACTATGATTGACAATGACCCTGACCTATAGAATAATGAAGATGAATGACAGGGGGCAGGACTCTGAACTGATGCCTAGAAACTTCTCTCTGGGGAAGTCCATTTACTATAACGAAATTCAGCCAGGGGACAATTTTCCATTAGATGATTTGGTGATAGGTTGCACATTCATAGCAAGAGGCTGAAAAGTTAATTATTTTGGGGTCATTTTGCCCACTTCTATCTGAGAATGTGACACAAATAATAAACTAAATATTTTTTAATCTCCAAAGTCATGTTAGGGCAGGTTGCCTAAGGTTCACCGATCTCTAGCCAAACAAGCGGATGAACAAAAAAGAAATGCACGCAAGCCAGTATTGTGTCATACTCTTACTATGGCAAACAAGATACAACATAAAGGTCATGCTTTTTCACAGCTTCACAACCAGTGCTATAGTAACAAACTGCATCAAAGGCCAAAAGCAAACTCCTAACCTCAACTTTTAGTTAAAATATAAATGTGTTGCTTGATTTAGGTGACCACAAAGACAGGGTTAGTCATCAACAATAAATAGCAACTTTTTTGCTTAGAATAAAGGCAAAGGCTACAGGCTTGTTGAGAATTATAACTTAGTTTACGTAAATGAATTGTAATGGCAAGTATAGTAACTTTGGTTCGTTGTATGGAAATTATACTAAATAAATATAATTGTTGACAATAGCTTTCCACATAATCACAGTAGTCATGATACCCAAAACTTATTTTAAATATCAAGAACACTTCAGTTACTGATATTGGTAACACACTGATAAATAAAACATTCGTTGATTATTACCATGTTTTATACTAATTTTGGATATAGAACAAGATCCTCCTAAAACTATAAATAAATTTAAAAAAAAAGTCCCTTTTCTGCTATTTTCTTCAGCATCAATACTTGTTCTAATGAGTATCTAGTTTTGATACTGCTTTTAGGAGTGATTTCCATGGGTATCAGTTTATTGACAACACCATGCACATGAGTATTTGATATGAGCAATTTCTGATAAATAAAAAATCCCTTCTTCTTCTCCATATCTCCTCCCCATGGTGCGTTTGATGGGACGATGTTATTAGCCTTGTCTTCTTTAAAGCAGCAGAAGAGTGTCTCTGTGAAGCGTCAAAGCTTAAGTGGAGCCTGAAACATGTAGAGCTCCAATCAAAGAGCAAACGTTTGGCAGGAAAGGGATTAACGTGTGTGACAGGGAAATAGAAAGACCTACTATGTGTCTGTCAGATTTCACACTTTTGATTGATCTTAAATCTACAGTAAATCATTCCATTTTATACTTTATTGATGTATTATTGGCATTTATCATTAAACAAAAAAGGTAGAGGTGGCAGATACACAAATGTCATTTTTGAGATATGCAAAATTAGTGTGTATTGTCTTTAAAATGTGACAAAAAGGCACATTTGTAATAAGTGGTTGCCTTTTGTGAGCATTCAATATCAGTGTGATGCTAAACATATTATGTAAAATAGACTTTTATGAGCTTTTAACCACATTGTAACAATGTTCCCTCATCATAAACTGACACTATAAGTGATATGAGCTTTTTCAATCTCAAATGTATTCTTTCATTACAATCGCTGTTGGCGGGCGTCTTTGGATGAAGAAGCTAAAACATTACACTTGCTGCTGATAATGCTAATGTTTGATATCTTATGTTATTGTAAATCTTGACTATATTTTTGACCTTTAACATTGCTGTCTCTTTTATGAAATGTTTTTCTTGCAGCTACTTCCGTCATAATTGGTTTTCTCCAGCGCCGTTTTCCACACAGCAGCCAACAGTGGTGTATTTGTTCGGTGTGGTCAAGTGGAGCGTTGACACAAACTCACCAAGTCATTCTGTGGAAGAAATACCAGAAAGAAGCACTCCACTGGAATTCCCAGCACTGACTCCCACTGCTCTGCATTGTTCTGACATTGATTTGTGAGTACACACTGGGTCCCTGTGTCCCAAGCCTCCACAATGTGGCAAAGTCTTATCATATCTCAGAACAAGCAGTGCACAGATTTTGACTCTTTGTTTTTTCATGTAACTAATCCAGCCAAATGGGTCATGAGCTGTCGTAGTCTTTGTGACAGTTCCAGGCCTGGATAAACAAAAAGGCTTGCAACAGGAAGGAGCATCCAGCACACATGTATCCTAATGTACAATGAATTTATAGCATTGACCAGTTAAAGTTTAGTTAAATATTGGTAACATGACAATATTGGTCAATGGTGAACCAAAGACAAAGAGAAAATAAAGCACTTCTTTAACAAAATCTTTTGGCTTGCTCATTTTCCAGCTTCTATTACTCACTTCGATTCGACTTAGACAAAAGAAAAAAAATGGAATTTAACTACACAAGTCATTTTAAGAAATCACGCTGTGCTTAAAAACTAAAGTGACAAGAGCAATTCATCTAAAATTAAAATCACTCGCCGGAAGCTTCTCACCTCAGCATGACTCCATGGTATTAGTGAGTAGTACAGGATAATGTGTTTGCCAGTTTGATCATTCAGACTCCCATCAGTCTGACTCACACTTACTCTATGGCGGATAACAATGTTTTCACAATAATGAAATCCTTTGTGCAGACAGTTATGCCCTGGGCTTTTGAAAACATCTCCAAAGCTGTTAAAGGCAGGAGGATACTGATATTAAAATCTACTGGGACTTGTAGAAACCCCCTCTATATTCAGTTTTTAGTCACAGTATGCAAGTTCCCACGTCCTAATCACAACTTTCTGATTCCACTATAAAACTTTATGGTCCTTGCCCAGGCACTAATTTACAGGCTGGTCTGCCTTAGCTATGTTTAGTTTTTATGCATTCGCTCAGTGTGTCTTTTTAATGGCTAACCAGGTTTTAAAAATTTTATGTTTAATTATATTTCATGTTCATGTCAAACATTTATTGATCTGCAGTGGTTTGTCCAACTGTTCCAAAAATAAAACACCCATGCAGATTGGCTTAAAATATTTAAGACTTTGTACAAAATTATACACTTGTTATACATGTTATTGAGATGTTAAAATGTCATTTCACAGAACACATAAACATTCCAAACTTTTCATTGCAATCCATCCAACCATAAAATCCCAAAGGGGAGAACAGTAAAAAATACATGTAAAATGTATTGATTTTTTCATGAACAAGTAAGAACTCTAATGTTTTACAAGACTATATACTGTACAGTGGTATCTGAATTTGGGAAGATACTGCAGATTTTTGTGGTTGATGGTGATGCATAGGCCTGTCACGATAATTACCATCAATATTTATTGTGGGCACATTTTCTTTGCACTACTGGTTATTTTGGTTGAATTAATAACTTCTATGACTTATTGTGGATACAAACTAATCACTAAAGTGTTTCATTCTGCTATGTTGCTATGTTTTTTATAGTGTAGATTTAGAATATGTTTTTGTAGTTTAAATCTGTTTTAGGCTTATTGTGTCAGTGGCATAAATTAGTTTTAGTTTTATCGTTTATCGTCTATATTTACTTAGCAATATAGCGAACTTCAAAATTTGTTATCGTGACAGGCCTAGTGACGCACCGGTCCAGTTGCAGTGTGACAGGTTACTGTGGTTAAAACTATAACACCTTTGAAGTGGTGATGGGGTGCACAGATTTGGCTGAAACATGTAGAAGTGAATAATTCTCTATAATGAAGTCTGGAGAGACAGAGGCAGACTCACCAGGACCCGGTTCTCCGTCTTGTCTCCTTTGATCTCCAGTTTAACTCTCCTCCTCAGTGACAGCTTCACCTTCCTCCCAACTGCATCCCTCACACTGTCTGCTCAAACATACAACAAAAATCACCATTAGACCATTAGAAACCAGCATACAGGCCAAAGAAACAGTATTCTGAATCACAGCACATTCATCGGAACATGGGCCTAAATAAAACATCTTGATTAGAGGAGAAAAGTGGAAATCTTTGAGGCATCCTACAAGGATATACCACAGAAGAGAAAAAGTGTTTGAACATACAGCTGCATTAAACAGAGAAGCACTCAATCACAATATAATATCACAAAAAGCATATTGCAGATTAAGATTTTGATATAGCCACAACCATATCACCCAGTCCTAACCACACTAGTCCCATCTTATGGCAACTGTAGTCGGTGCAAATAATATTGGTGAATCATATTTCATCTATCTAAAAATAGATTTACAAGAGAAGGCAGTTCAGAATATAATAAATCATACCACATTTGTCAGCTATATTTATGGGCATGCTAAGTTGGTGTTGCTGTTCAGATTGATTGTTCACGCCCACAGAAACCCTCCACAGACTCCAGGCTTATGGCACAGAAGTGGGTCAGCCGCCTCTCCACGCAGCAGCTGAGTCTGTCTGCGCTCACACGTGTCTCAAACGTGTCTCAAACAGGAGCAGACTGTTTCTGAAGGCATGCAGCTTAACCCCCTACACACCTCAAAGTCTTAGTGGGTCAAACTAGGGCTGAGTGATTTGAGAAAGTGCAATATTGCAATTTTTCTGATCTAACATTGCAATTATGATTGCAGACATGCTTAATGCAGGAATAACATGTATTTAAAAACATGTTTTCAAAAGTCTAAAACTTAAGACTTAGACAAACTTTATTGATCCACAAAGGAAATTATTTGGACACAGTATCTCACACATCACAATATATTATAATAACAAAGAGTAAAAAATATAAAGAGTAATAATACATTTTAAATAAGTAGCAAAACTACGTATTATTATTATTATTAACTTTAGCTGTATATGTACAATTTACAAAATATATTTAAAACTTTTGTTTATGCCATTGAAACATTATTGTAAAAAACAGTGATATATGGAAATATACAATGTTTTTAAGACCTGCTTAATATTACCCATGGCACATTACTAGTTACTTTTATAGCCTTTTGCCCATTCCCAACTGCTAATTAGGTGGTATGACACAAGTGGTACTTCCACTGGCTGTGGACCATGTGCCAAGTGCTGTGGTCATCAGTGGAGGTTGACTTCAGCAGGCACATATGCAGGGTGGGGTAATAGTGTCTTATAGCCTCATAAAGCTCAAACAAACTATCAAAATTTACAAGGCAATAAAGTGACTGCTGTTTACTGACTGCGATAATCAAGATTACAGAAAAGTCCATGATTGGTCGTTATGCTGTATCAAAGTCCAACATCAGAAATCTGAGAAATCTGAGAAAAACTACAAAGATATGTCTCATTTATCCGAACCTATTGTTGTTAAGATGCAGGAAAAAAACTGTAGTATTGACTATTTGGACAGATCTGAGGCCACACTTCTCCTGTTTTTCCATGTCCTCAAATGACTGGAAATCTTTGTAGTCCAGTATAACGTGATGCTGAATCATAGACGGGGGGGATCTTTAGACCTAGTAGTGCATGCAGACATCATGTGACATTGCTTAGTGTTCTACTTTCCTTCTTACCAGGGGATATGTTTATGTAAAATTAAAAACATGACATAAAAGCAGCACATTATAAATCATGGTAGGCTATTACATGTTCTGTTGCTCATTTACTGAAAGAAATTATACATAATTGTCAAGTTGCATTATTAAAGAAGGATACAAGGCGGTCAGGAGTAACAGTTTGTTCAGCATTGCACTGAGGTCTCATAACCAGAACTATTTTACCAAACAAAGTGTAAGTGTGAACTTAACAGCCTGAGGTGATCCGGGTATGTCTACAAGCAATACAAATAACACTAAAACCAGTAAAGGGACTCCTGTAGACTTGGAGAAAAAAAAATCACTGAAAGTTATTTGCACTTGGGAATGACTGGCTGCACTGTGTCATGTAAACTATTTGGATTTTCTCCTAATATAGACTCCAGACCATAGCAATGACTTCACTTCTGTGGTGGGTCTAAAACAGAGTAAGTGCTTCAACTGCTTTTCCAAAATATTAACAAATCAGAAATTACAAGAAATACATGATCCATTCAAGCGCACAAAGAAAGTCTATAGAAGGTAGCAGCAGTGAGCATCCATGAGCAACAGCATTGTTCCTCTAGTAACGCTGTATTTTATGAATGAGGTTCATCTCAGTACAGTGTACACTATTCAAACTACCATAGGGACAGTAATTGTTGCAGGAGACACACATGGTTTCAAATTGCATGTTTTGGCTTACCCACGAGTTCTTTGGGGACTTCTGACACTTCCTCGGCCATTTTCCAAAAGATAAAATCCCAAACTGCAAAAGAGGTTCAGAGCACACACAGAGCAACCTCCACGGTGAAGAGCGAGGAGCTGAGGCAAGTGTCAGGTGGGTTTCTGCTCGCGGTTACATGCTCCACTCCTTCAGTCCGAACAGGCTTTCTCCGTGTGCGCGCATCGCCACCTCTTTGTTTCTTCAGATTTAACGCGCACAAAGAATATAAAGAAACTCGCTAGTTCTGTCTTAAAATCATCTTGAAACCCTTAATCACTGAGCGAAATGAAAAGACCACCGCTCCAGCTCATCCTCTCTGGTCGTGGCCCTCCCGTAAATCTGTGGCTAATCCAATGCCAGCCAATGGTCTGGACCGGAGCCCCTCCCTGTGCGGTGATGCGACAGCCGGAGAGCTGGCGATGCCGGGGCGGCGTGGCGTGGCAGCAGGAGGCGGAGTACGAGTGTCAGACGAGGAGCACGAACCCTGTGTATTTAATAGATTACCAGTGACCTCTAGTGGACAATAGTCAAACTCACAGGACCAAATAGGGTGTGTGTATGTTTGCTACTACTCCTATAGTTGCACTAGAATCATTATTTTTATATGCTCCCTCACTTGTAAAGCAGTGTGGTCTCTGCTCTATGAAATAAACTGCGATTGACACGACCACTAGTCCACTATCTACCTTATAATAAACTTTGTTACAAAGGCCACTACGCTTTATTGTAATAATAGGCCCAATCATTGTGATCATTGTTGCAGAGTAATTATAGACACCAAGTACCACCAGATCTAAAGCTGGCCTATATCAGCCCTAAATGGTTTAAACCATCGAGTAATTAAAACCACAGTATGTAACATCTTAGCCAAAAAAATAAATAAATAAATAAAAATAGACTTAAAGCATGTTTTTGCATTTATTGCAATGAAAAACATTCGTCCATGTGACCGAGCTTGTATCACCTCAAAACTGACTCTTATTTGAAAGGCCTACACCTACTTGTGTGACAACCTTCTGCCTCTGACTATAGTCTTCATAAAGCTCCCATGGAGAATGTTCCGAAGTATGATTTCATGCAGTTCCACCTCCAGAAAGTTACATACTGTGCCTCTAAATGATGAACTACCCAAAGAAGGGTTCATTTGTCTCTAAATAAAACAAAGAGGAAACTTAAATTGCAGAGGACCTCACATACGACCAGACGTACACGTGCCACAGTTTGAAAAACCTGGTTTACACTGGCAGGTCTATTAAAGCCTGGTATTGGGACATTTCCATTGGCCTATATCCAGGAGGGTGTTATGTGTTACGTAAAAAGTCAAGAAAACTTTACTGCTTTTGAGCATAAAAATAGCATTTTTTTGTGTTGGCTTTCAATATCAATATTATGAATACTGTATCCATCACACACACTCAGAACATAGATATTTTTGTTTTTCATTTTAATAAAATGCTCAGAAAGTACAAAAACTTAAAAATGACCATGTCTCACACAATATGTACATCTTTATCTACATAACCCAACATTCATATTAATGTGATACAAACTATAAACAAATATTACTTCGTAACTTGCAGCATTTGTAATCCAGTATTCAAACAACAAGCCCTTTATATAAAGTAAAATCATTTTAAATATAAAACAATTGCACTCCTTTGTACATTCAAGAAACAGACATATAAAAAATAGGCTTTATTTACAAACAGTTCAACATAAACCAAACACAAAGAAATGACTGTAGAATAATATAAAACTTTTCATTATGAAACCAAATCCTTTCTCTCCAAGTGAGAAAGCAATTATATTACACCTGCTGCATATTTATTCACAAATTGTGCTATTTACATCTTAAATAGTTTTAATGTTTCACATAATCCAGTCAAAAAATCTCAATTTCCTATTTTTCAGTTTTCTTATAAAATTTGATTATTTGCCTCTTTTATGTATTTCATTTTACATAAAAGCACCGATAAAGGTTTCACTTTTTAAAATAACAAATGTTCCTAGAATATATATCTGTGTTAAACACATAAACACACAAACATAATTATTTATATCATGCCTGTGCAGTTCCTCAGTCCTCCAGGAGAGTGCCATTGTCTTCTAGACTTGGTCCAAAGGACAACTTTTTGAACCCTTGTTGAGAAATGTTCACATCATTATTCATTTAAAGGCTTGTGGATTTTGAAGCAGGATTCATCCTCCAGCATGTTGACAAACATCTTCTCATATATCTTATGGGCCGAGGTCTTTCCTATGATCTGTCGGATTTTTCTGAGGCCTTTAAGCAGATGCCGTGGCGCCCCCCGGCTGCGCAGGACCCTCAGGCTGTGGTTCAGCCCTTTGGCCATGTCCAGTTCATAGTTGAGAGATTTCCAGAGGTGAAGGATCTGCAGAAGGAACTGTCGTGGAGAGCAGGTATGGACCACAGCCAGGACATCATCCTGAGGGACCCGGGCGCCGGGGAGACTGTCCCTGATCTGCACAAGGTCGTTCAGGGTCATGTTCTTCAGCCCAGTGCAGCGGGAGAACTTCCTCTCACACAGGTTCACTCCTAGGACACACAGAGGCATGTTAACCTGCAGTGCCCTCTCTCAGGACATACTCGTGTGTGCTGAGCGTACCTTGAATGACATTGAGTTTGCTCTGGTCCTTGTTCTGCTCTCTCCACAGGCGCAGCAGCTGTAGGACCTGCTGCTGAGGAGAGCAGACTTTCTTCAGACGCTCTAAGCTCTTATGGTCCACTCTGCGCCCAGGCAGGTGCTCCAGGATCCTCTCCAGAGGAACAGAGGAGAGGCGCAGGGAGGCCAGAGACTGGAATGCTGCTTCTTCACACAGTGTCACGTCTGCGTAAAAGATGAGTTACAAGTCATTTATTAATAATAATTGTGAATCATTAATGATCACATTTCATTTACTTTCATTTGTATTGACATATTATTTAGTTCATGGCTAATCATCTCAGAATGGTGTAAATCTACCGCTGATTATTGAGAAGTGCACAATCATACATAAACAGGTTTTGTCACTTACTTTATTATAATTAACGCAAAAGAAGTACAAGTAAGACAAAAAGTGTGTGCTGCTAAACATACCCCATTTGTGTATGAGCCCACAAACGCATAGAACAAAGCAGTAGTTATTTAAATTTGGTTCACATTTAATAGTGACAAATTATATCAAAGCTAGGGGTTTCTCAGCTAACTAGTTTCAGACATTTGTGGTCATGTAGATCATAAGAAAACACAGAAATGTCTTTACTATGAATTCCCACACATGTGCTCAGGCTGTAAGAATCCAGCATCATTTTTGAGGTTGTTGGTTCAGCTAAATTGTCATCATTTGCCACAGTCAGTGTGAGTAACAAAGGCTCTGCAGCATGTCTCGAGTTTAAATTTACTGAGCCAGTTTCCGCTGTTATTGTAGATAGAGGATGTGATAGATAGAGTCTAATGAATTCAGCATGGCTTATTGTGCGACTGGATCCACAAACATCACCATTCAAATGATTACTTTTCTCTCGGCTTGGTTTTCCAACACGCAAAAATGTTGGAAAAGAAAGGAATCTGGACAACAAACCTGACCGAGGAAATCCCCTGCCTAGAGGAATAAAAACTGCCACATGTCTAGAATAATGTCAGTTTTTATGGTGTTGACATAACTATATACTGAGAAATGATGGCTTCAAGTGTGACAAATGTTAACCCTTTGATTCACTAGAGACTCACCGGTGTGGCACAGGGAGTGATGGTGATAGCAGTCCACTGCAGCTGTCCTGTCCTGACTACACACACTGTCCATAGTGGAGGTCCCCCATCTGAGGGTTTTCAGCCCCTGACTGGAGCAGTTTCGATGTGGTCTGCAAGGCTCTGTGGACGAGTGTTCTGCAGAGAAGTGTCCAGTGGGACAATGCTCACAAACCGTGTCACTCACAGGGGTACCTGCAATACATACAAAAGCACTTAGACATCACAGTGCAAGATCAGTAGACAGAATTATTATAAGATTGATTAAGTTCAGGTCATATTTCTGTCCCAGCAAATTGTCCCAACATGAAATAAACTGGCATGTGGTATTTCTTAAAATGGTCACTTGAATACTGCAGATTGTTTGTGTTGTTATACACTTATGCAAATTATTTTTAATTGTACAGATGTACATTGTACATGACCTATTGAACAGGCTACTGTATTTCTGGATCAGCACTTTTTAGGGCGACAGATACAGGAATATAACACCAGAATCTCTGTGATTTTTACTAAAAGGGGACAGCAGGTTATTTGTATTAGACAAGAGAAGAAAGCATATTAAATAAAATAAATATATGCAGCAAATAGTCAAGTTCTTATGCTTGGAGGAATATCCACCCAGACTATATCAGTGTCAGGCACACCTCAGTGATCATGAAAGAATTCATATAATAATAATGGCCAGTACTGTGACAGCTGATTTTTCCTGGCTAAAGTTAGAGTCTACATGTGATCTGTTTTGTGTATGTAAATTACGATTTTAATCAGGAATAAATGAGAGAAATGTTAAAACTCAATAAAGAAGTAAAATATTTCATTAGATGTGGTATTAATGTGTTACAACATTGTGTAAAGTGAGAAATAAATGAGGCTACATGAAACAATTTCTAGAAGACTGAGGGTTTTTTTCAAACATCCTGTGGTGGTGAGTTCTGACCACTGCTGATGGATTACATAATGAACAGGGCTTCGATGCAGGAGGGGAATGCCCCTCTGCTACATCACAGGGTACAGGGTTTATATGCAATGATGGATCAGACCGAGATCTATGGAAAATGTGTCTGTGGCAGCTCTCTAGGGGTCCTCTGTGGTCAACAACTGGAAAATACTGCCTCATCATTGGTCTGAAGACAAAGATGAAGTCAGAGGAAGTGCCACAGATTAAAATAATAAATAATATATAAAATAATAAAAATAAATAAATAATACATTTGTTTAAAAAAATACAATGACATTGTTTCTGTAATTATGTATTACATATTTCTATATAACTGTACAAAGATTTTATATAGTCCTGATTTGACTGTTCAGTGTGTCTCATTCTTCTAATCTTGCCTGGAGGAAAATGAACTGGAAAGGTTACATTTGACTACACATTACATATTACATCCTCCTCAAAGCTTTATTTTTATCTAACCCCCATATAACAACTACATTACCACACAGAAGTACCAAAATAGTTATTGCAACAAGTTAATGTTTATCCTATTTTACAATATAGTCATATGTCTAACTGTCAGCGTATTATTCTCCATTTATGGACATTGGTGATGCCCTATTTGCGCAATTTTGTGCAATACAAAATATTGTTCTTTACTTCCTTAGAAAACTTAGAAAATTTCAAACTAAGTCTAAACAAAGTGTAAACAAATCAAGCACATTGTGTTTACTCCTTTTTCCATAGGAAATTTGATCAGTTCTTTTCAGTGAATCAAAGAAAATGTTCTGTATACTTTTACACTAGTTAGGTTACATTAGTAACCCAAAAATGAATGAATACTTATTTAGTTTAGGCGTGTTTGTAGTTTTTACCTTTGACTGCTGCACCAAATCCCGGGGAACACGTGGTATGTGCGATACAAAACTCGACCACTAGATGGAAGCCTGGAGCACATTCACACAGCTGGTCGTGGGTGCTGTTACACTCTTGCTTCACCAGCTGCCTCTCCTTACACACCTGCATCCAGCAAGAAAAGCACAGCCACAGTGATTTTAAGATATAGAATATGCAAGTCAATTAGTTAATTACAACTAGGAGTGGTACTAGACTTAATTCTCATGACGAGAAACAATAACATTTTTACATACTATATAGTAACTAAATTAAGCTGTTCAGTTCACAATGTTTGATTTATTTTATTGAGTATTTTTACTGTCATTGTAGAACTGCTTTTTGGAACTACCACTTCTCAAGAACTGACCATCTTATCCTGCCCCTACTTACAACATATAACGCATACATGTTATGGTTTTAGAGGACAGCTTTCATTAGTGGTTTATCTGAACATTTAGAAAATAACCATTTAACATAATCATATAATGTAAATATCATAATTGTAAAAAAAATCTCAATACATGCAATACATGCATGCATCAATTTGAAAACTGCACAAAGCTTTGTGCGTAACCAGAATACATACATGTGTGAGAGTGTATCTATGCTTACAGAAGTGCAGTGTTGGCACTTGTCTCCCCAGTGCCAGTTCATGCTGAAGTGCCTCTCTGGACAGGGCTGGCACACTGTCTCTGTGTGGGCTGTACAGTGGTGCTTGACCGCAGTGCCCGGCGGACACTGGTCACACAGCAGGAGGTCAGAGGTCACCGGGTCCCAGTGCTGGTACTTAGGCCGGTCCTGCTGCTGGAACGCCCAGGACAGAGAGACAGTAAAGAGCTGAAACAAGAGAGAGGTCCATCTTCAGTAGGAACAATCGCACACTGGGCTCGTTTAGCACATGGTTGAATAGTTTTTGGGATGATCTGTTCTTAAAACCCAGCGCTGAGTTCAGAGATAGGTCAGCACAGAAAGCTGAAGATCCTAAAGCACCAACAAAATTATTTCCTTTGTTTTGCAGTGTGGTGTTCAACTGAGAAACTGAAGAATGTTCAACCACACTCTTCACATTATAACAGTTTTTTCTATGTAAAATGACATTCTACACGTATCCTTAGGAAATATTAGAACATATGTTGCTCAGGCCCTTAAATTATGGATTTTATTTGATGACATGGCAGATGATATGGCACAGTTTATTTTTACAATTATAGGCTCTAATGCTGTATAATCTACAGAATGAGTGCTTTTGAACAGGAGCACACCGCACCCTCACATGTCCCCACTATAAAGTAGCCCAGTATACGGCTGCAGTAGAGTGGGTGGCCTTTACTGATGATCTGAAACGGACATATGTAGCAATTGCCTCAAAAACAAGCCCATGCATCATCATTCAGAAGAAACCCCAAAACCTGGTCCAAACCTAAAGTGTAGCTATCAGTTGCAGAGCATGTTTGACATGAGGCCATGCAGCTGTCCCGGGCCACATGTGGGCCAGATGTGACACAACGGGCTGTAGCCCTCTTCTTTGGCTTAGTGGACTTCCCCGTTGGCCCAGAGGCTGAGCGCTGCTTGGACAAACTAACAACAGTGTGTGCATGGTTGTGTGTGCGGGCCTGTGGTTGGTGCTTTCACCAGGTTGTTGTGCATCTTTAGCTGGATGGGTTGATATTGTTACATTAACCAAACATGGTTGATGTGCGTGCAGCAGTGCAGGAATGTGCCACGCTGCCTTGTGCATTTTTGCCTTGAATTCAGATCTAGTTACAGCCTCTCTTAGTGTTAGTGTGTACATCCTGCGGTCTCCGCTGCTGCCCGCTGTTCATAAAGAAAACTGTTGGAGGTTACTGGGCTTTCCCCATTGCCGCCACAATACAAAACACAAGGCCTGTATGTGATAGTTTCTTCACTGAACACTATTGCATTCATCTCCTTTTCTGCGGTCACAACAAAGCCCTGTCTATACAAACGCACGTATCAAATTCGAAGATAAGAACTTGTTCAGTCCTTTGTCTGTACATATGAAATTAACAAAACATTCTGTTAAACATTTAAGCAAAATCCTGTGTGCTTAGGATTTTGTCATTGTGTAGAAGAAGGAGCTGTGGCATTTTCTTTGCTTGATGGTTTAGTTGCTGTAATAGCCATTTATTTCATATTCATGATTTACTGACACAAAGTCATACACATATAAAATTAAATAGTAGTTTAGTCTCATTCTTGTTTCTGTAATCAGGGAGATTGAAATGAATAAAAATAGATGCATAGCTTTTACCATGATAGAAACTTCAAAAAGCTTGGCTAGAGCAGCGGTTTTCCCGGCAAAACCTATCAACCTTTGGTTTAACATTTGGTAAAAGTCTTTCATCCAGAGGCACAGGGCAGCGCTGTGTGTTTGTTTGTAACATGGGTGGCCTCAGCGGGAATCAAACTTGTAATCATCGTGCAGCACTTTAAATGAAGTCTGTATATACACTATTAAGCCCCTAGACCACATCCAATCAATATCAAAGCCAATGCGAATCATTGGAACCAGAGGAGGGTCATCTAAATTTACTATGCCTTCTGTTAAAGTTGATTCATTTCAAAAAGAGATGCTCTACATATAGTTTAAATGTGTTAAATAGATTTTATCTCCAAGCAAATCAAGTTTTGATTTGAGTGTTATCTGTAATCTGGATAGTAAGACTAACTTTTCACACTTGTTCTTGCCATAGATGCTGCATTTCAACCACATCTTGGCTGACCACTGGAAACACCAGTTACATAATAACAGTGACCACTGCCAACCATAATTACACTGTGAGCATCATCACAGGGGCTCAGTCTGAGAGTACGCTGTAGTGTGGGTAATTAAATCAAGGAAATTGATGGGGCAATAGATGAATCAACTTAGAAAACAAACTAAATGGATCAATCAAATCAGTGGTGTATAATAAATGGTTACTGAGTGAAAAAGATATACAGTTGATGTGCAGGTTTTTAATAGACTGAAAATCATTCAAACCCTTTCATTTCATTATTACATTTTGCCTGTAGGCTTTCCTGAGTCAGACATAAATCTATGACAGCAGTAAAGACCTAAACCTCAGTCAGTACAGTTCTCCAGGGGCACATGGCTTCAGTTAACTGTAGAGCGCAGGTGGTCTTCAGGGGGATTCCAGTGCTTGCCCATTTGTGTGTGCACATGCATGTGTCTAATGTCAAATTAGTCCTCCACCTCTGAAGGACAAGTCACTGCTACCACAGCTATTTTAACCACAGTTCAGACCTTATCGTTAGGTCAATATGCACATATAGTTTAACTATAAATTAATCTTAAAATAATTTAAATGCCAATGTAACTTTAATATCAAATAAATCAGAAGTAAGATAAGCATAATATCATTCAGTCTTCTTCTTAAATCCCTTAACTAATTGTCGTTACCATGCCTTGCACACATGCTTGCACTGAAATACAACTGTCCCACATACTCAAACTTCACAAACTGTTATCAGTGCCACTGTTGATCCAAAAGAGGAAGTGGCAATAACTTCCACAGGTAAAGCTAAACGTTTGGACTTGTTTGTTGATTCTCACACGCCTCTCTTTGTCTGTGGGCTGTTCCAGACTTCCTCACCTGTTGTTAATACTGGTCTTTAGGCAAAATATACAGGCCACAGACAGGGTGCAGTGAGGACCTCAGCTCAGGTTAGGGAAGTTATCGTGATAAAACGGAGAATAAAGATATACATGAAGGATGCCATTTAATGTTTGCTTCCCCCTTTCACACAACAACAGCAATATGACCTGAGGGTGCGTTCACGCACAAACACAACATCAAAAACACACTAAATCTGGATCCTCTGAACTGGGCTCTAACCAGGGCAAGGATCAGAACAGCTCAATCCACATCCAGTGACATAAACTTACTTCTTTTCTTTTCGCTTTTGCACATTTTCTGATACTTTTTTATAAATCTGACAAATCTTTTGCACACCTTGCACACCTATTTACACAATGTTCAAATATAAATGCAATCAGCAGATTTATAAACTTATCTAACCATCATGCAGTGACTGGACGGAGAATACTACTCCACTTTTACACATACTGTGAGGGAGTCAGGGACCTGTGGGACCAGTATCACTGTCTCTGATGGTTTGAGAGTGAGGTAAATGCCACAAATACGTGTCAAATATTACACAATCATTTAAGAAACAAAAAATCAAATGTGTGCTTTTTAGCAATTGGTGTCAAACTGTGGACTGTGTCTGAATGAAAACATGGTTCATACAGGTTTTCACTACAGAAGTCTTTTACGTTGTGTTTCTAGTGCTTCTGTGTCTATAACATCTCTTCATATTGTGATGTGCGTTTTGTCTTTTGTGTCTTCATTCTACAGTGTGCAGTTTTTAGGCACAGACTGTAGCACGTACAGACAGAGTGTTACACCTCCAATCTGTGTTTAAATAGTTGATTGTTGGGTTTTAGGTTCTGCAAAAAGTGTTAAGGTTTTAAAATGGATATAAGGTAGTGCCAACATGAACTGAATATTTGCTCCATGAGTGAAGAAATCTACTTTAGCGTGAAAGCGGTTGAAAAACACTGGAAACAGAAAGGACAGTGACCACATGTGTGAAACACTCCGGACAGCAGGAAGAGCTCACATGTGTAAAGAGTGGAGTCAGTATCACCGAATGATCCAATATCTGTCTATTCTTATTATCTTATCCTCAGTCATTGACTTCCAGAGTTGCACAGCAGAGCATAAGACACACAATATTTGACAGTTAAAAGGAGGTTGGAGCTCTTCTAAACATGCACCAAACTAGGGGGTAGCCTATTCTGAAGCAGTTAGATAAAGATCAGATCAAAATATGCAAAACCTGTACAACACAGCACTGAATGCAAATGCATAGGACTGAACACTATACAAGCATTAAGAAAGAGTACTTTTGTGTAATGGAGATAGTTAAGAATGCAGTTCACCCTCAGGTTTCACTTCTAATATATTGGATCTTATTACTACTCAGTTCACAAATACACAATGAAACAATTATAACAGTTGGTCCCTTGAGGTAAAAAATTAGTAAATAAACAAAAGATAATAATAGGCCTATTGATATTACATGAAAACAAGTGACTGCCCATTCATACATTCACATTCATAAATCATAGAAAGGGGAAAAGCGAACTTAGATTTTCTGTTCTTCCAAATACAATTACTTCTATTCCCATAACCAGAGACATTACATATCCTGATACATTTTACAGCAACCATAACAGCAACATGGACACGTGGGTTCTGAAACATATATTAAATAATGGCTTTTCTTTTATTCGGTAGGCAATATGCTATAGCCCATAGCGTGTCCACAAACTCAAATCACGCATGAACATTGGACTACTGTCGCTCCAAGCGCGAAGTGAAGCGAGTGAAATAGATTTTAATTAATTATTTTCGACTGCAGCCCAACAAAGTCTGACAAGCAAAATGAGCACAAACTAACTCCTTAGGAATAAAATGTAGCATTGTGAATAAATACACGTGTCACTCACCACTATAAGCTTCATGGGTCTGGATTTGTATATCCGAACGCTCATCTCTGTTGCGTAAAAGTCAAATGCGATAGGGTCCCCATCACGGATCTGCTCTTATAGCCTAGCCACTGGAAGGAGAGGACAGCGCAGTCAAAAGCCCACCCCTTTGACTGCGTGTGCTTTCATCACTCCTAAAAATAAACTACTGCTCCCACACCAGTTAAATGTTACGCAAATTGGCCGTAGTCTGTTCGGTATGTTGTGGAGTATTAGTATTAGCCATTATCCATTAACGAATTTGTAAAGCTTTTTTGGAGTGCTCTGTAGCGTAGTTTAAGAAGCTTTTACATGTATCAGTAAGTGCAACATTTTTATTCGTTGCTGTTATAGTATGATATAGATAAGTGGGGCTTGTCTACACCTATAAAGTTATATTTATACACATATGTATTATATTTATAAGGGAGATACTAGATTTCTGACTCAGAAGCAATTACTCAAGAGCCCAAAACTTACTAATATCTGAGTGTGTTCTTGTGTCACTCCAATGTGCCTCCAGTTCAGTAGCCAGTACTATTTTATGGCATAATATTGTTAGGGATTATAGCGCAAAGATCTTGTTAAAGGTGCATTATATCTTCGAGTGAAGGGTCCACCATCTGTTTACCTCCATGGACTGGTAATTGCTTTGAAAGGAAAGTTTCACAGTATGGCATTAAAATCATTCATCTCCATAGAGACAACTAAGCTAAGTTAAGGGTCAGATCTGTGGAGAGGCAACCATGCTAATTATAGAATGCTGTTTTTATTTGCAATAAAATGCAAAATAGTTTTAATGCCTGGAGCAGTGCAGGTAAAGCTATCAAATTTCAACAGAAACATGTAGGCAGTGGACCCCACCAGAAAGTTACAAAGTGCAACTTTACCACAGGGTAAAGAAGTAATCACATTCTGCTTTAGTGTTTTGTGTAAGTGTTAGAATTATCACTGTGCGTACTAGACTGCAATTTGTATAAATGAAAATGAAATGAAATACCTTAAAACAATGACTCTAAGCCTCCTTCTTTCCTGTCATTGTTTTTTGCAGTATAGGAGTAAATGCAGTGTAAACGTCAAGGCTGAACGTCACCGTGAGCTCCAGGAATATCACAATAGAGAAGCCACAATGATATGTTTCACTGGAAGAACAGAAGCCATGATGTGGACCGCTGATGTCACAGAACAATCTGGTTTCCCTTTTTGACCCATATCAACAACAACACACAGTGGGCCGACGCTTACACATGGAAGGTAGCTTATATTGTTTCAGAATATAGTGTATGGTCAATTTTGACCATAACATTAAGCAGACAGTCTAGTGAATAAGCAAATAAGCAGACCAGGAGCATGGCTATGAACCTATTTAGGGATTTTTATTTCTTTTGTCAAAAACAGTTTACTGGAGATTTAAAATTATGCTTAGCTCAGTTTGTAGAAATCGCTGGTTGTATGGCTATAATTTATGAAGATTCTATTATCCTACCATCAAACATTTCTATCAGTTATAAAGGTGTTATACATTAAAATAAGTAATTAAATTAGCATTCTTAACAAAAGAAAGAGAAACCAAGTGAAACTATATGTGTATTTAAACATACAGAGCTATTTCGATCCTCATGATGTGTTGTTGTGGCTGTAACTGTGATAAACATGGTCACTAATTGCAGGAGGAAACTTAAGGTTTAAGTCCGTTCTGCTTCATTTTTACTTATGGTCAGTTTGTTTTCTTTATGTCAATGAAGAATGGTGACCTTAGGAGCACAGATTTCCTTCAGCCACATACTGTATTTTAATGTGTTGTTTTACAGACTCACAAAAGCCATGTTGCCTTGTTAAGGTTGTTGACCTTCTCATATTCATCCCCGTGACTTTCTGCGGTCCACCTCAGAGGTTCTGTTTCTGTATTTTTTATATCTTACACTACTCCAGCTTCTTAGAAAGAAATTATACTAGACATATATTTATTTGAACAACATAAAATGGAGGAAGACATAAATAGTAGTCATTAACCTGAGGGACAGACAAGTTATAAAGGAAAATTCCCCAGAAACTGTAGCATAACTTCATTGTCATAGAAATGAATACATCTATAGTTTATTAAGAAATACCTACAGTATTCACTACTTTTCATATTGTAATAATAATGGCTGGAGGATTTACATGCTTGATCAGCTGCAGAAAACCATTTTATGCACTTACTCATTAGCCTTAGTGAGACCCGGTATAGAACCATTAATCTACCGGCTATAAACGCACCTTGTCGTTTCATCAGAGAACCTTTAGAGACTTTAATGATCCACAAAGGAAATTATATGGACACAGTAGCTCACACATCACAATATACTATTATAACAAAGAGCAAAAATATAAATGGTAATAATACATTCAATGTAAGTATCAAAAATAGCAAGGGGATGGTGTCAAATAAGGCATAAATATTGTATATGTACAAGAAAAAGAAAAATATATAAATATAGCAAAGAGGTCATAAGGAGAAAGAGTGCAAAGAGTTGTTGTACAGTATTAGTATCAGAGCACCTTGTACAGAACTAATACTTTTGATCCCTGACCCTCCTCTATTGACCCAATGCTGAATGAGGAGCAGAGACAGACTGGACAGAGGGATGCAGCCGCCGACCCTGTGCCCAGCCTTGGAAGTGCTGCCAGTCAAAGCATGAGTCACATGTGACCTTGGAGAAGAAATAACACAGAGGGATCCCTGCACTTCCACAGTAGCTGATGTGGTCTTTTTGTTTTCCCTGCTGAGGTTTCTGTAAATGATTTAGGGGAAACTCGGCTGCGCTTATGAAACGCTTGGTGTTGGGAGTGACGTACATAATGTGCCTCACTCAAGAGGTCTCCATGTGAATGAACAAGTCACTTTGATATGAATAGTACTACAAGTTTATTTTTGAGCTTTCTGTTTTGGTGCCACGCTGCTGTTTAGAGGGCAATGTTTGTCCATATGGGAGTCTGTCAAAGAAGGGACATCATAGGTCAACTTCAATGGTCAGTGGGGTTGCAAAAGGACATGGTTTGGCTAATGTCATAAAAAATACCCATAACGTAATGATGTGTCCTATAGGGTCACCTCCAGCTAAATTGCGATGAATCGTTATAGCATTTTGGTCCATACATTGGGCTTATATTGACATTGGTTATAAGTGAAACTCAAATGATTGTCAGTCCTTCACATCAGTCATCAGCTGCTCTATCCTTTTAAACATTGGCATCATTCATTATGATCTACATTTACTGAAGTTTGACATAGACAATTTTAAAAACATTTATTGTGTTCATGTCAATATCTTAATTTGTGACACGTGCCATTTCTACCAATAATCTTTGTTTTAGAGAATAGTATGTGTGGTGTTTTATCACTCCTGAGTTGTGAGTGAGGAGTCTATGGCTCAAATTAACCACGGCTTGTTTTGAATACGAAACATGACACCTCCCCTCATAGCCATAATGAAGTAGTGAACTAGACCGTGGACTATGCACTAATAAGAGTTTTGATTAAGAGTCCTGCTCCTGGTGCTATATTTACTGAACAAGCAGGTGCACCTATGGCTTCAATTTTCCTATTTGCTTTTAAGCAGCATTGTTCGGTGTCTGTGAATACAGCAAATGTGTGTGAGGAGAGCGTGCTTAACACAGGTTTAATTATTTAGTCAATATCATGTGAAAAGTGACAGCTGGACTACAGTCAACAGCAGGAGTTGTTTCGGTTTTTATAATTTAATGAATAAATCGATGAAGGTGTGATTGTCCAAATCACGTGTGTAATCCTTTGTTGCTTATCAAAATCCAATCTTTCAGTGTGAAGTAACAGTACAGTTTTCAGAAAACAAAAGATGAGGACATTGTTGGTAAAATTAGATCAATCAATATTAGAGCAACCCAAAAAAATGAATTTAATAAAAAATGACAGTTTTGCCTTTGATGTGAAATGTGACTGTAATGTGTAGTAAACATAAAGCATACTAAATACAGTAATGTCACTTTGACAGTGAGGTTTTCACATGAGTAGTAGACTTTGTTGTCTTTTTCCATGATTATCTGGAGTATTTTCCACTGGGCTAATCTCCTGCAGCCTTTGGTTACCTTGGAAAAGATGACAAACAGAGCCCCTCAAACAGCACTGTTTCCTGTTTCTCTCCAGGACGCAGACGCTGCAGGCTTTCCCAGCACTGGTACTCCTGTTCTGGTGCCCAGAGTACAAGTCTGTACTAAACAAATGCAATACAAGCCATGTTTATGGTACTCTGCCAAAGACTTCATGTTTGTGTGTCTGTAGTGGTCAGTGGAAGACGAGAGGTCGAGACATAGGACACTTCCATTCTGTGCTGTCGCATGTGGAAAGGAGTACTAAAAAGAAAAGAAATTTGATCTGGGCTGGATTATAAATATATATTTTTTGGCCATTTAGTGTGGCCTTTTGGTATATTTGTTTGCTTTCCAGTGCTTTTTGCAAATCTTGGAAACAACAGTCAGACAATTATTCATTGGCAAACCCCAATATTTGGCCCAATGGAAAATGAGGTGGCAAATAATGCAACAGTAATCCCAACAGAAGCTAAACAATAAGTGCACAGTTTCATTTGACTGAGTCACACACATATAAAAACTTAATTGCTTTAAGTCATTCCCTTCACCTTATGAAAAAAAAAAAAAAAAATTCTCAAAATGGGCAAAAAGTGGTCAAAAAGTGGGTAAATGCATTCAATTCCAATTTCCAGCAAAATGAAAAGTGAAAGTCTTTGCTAATTATGGGGAATTAAAGCACTGTTTTTTATGTTTTTTTTATTCAGTAGGTCATGAACCAGTGCCGTCTGAACATAAAAAAGTTCAGTGCATACTGAAACTTGCTCAAAGACATGAACGCACATTTGAAAGTGCTAAATCCACTGATGGGTTGACTGCCAGTAAAGGGGCTATATTTGTCTGAGCTGGGGTCTGGCTGACTGGAAACGACAGAGGAAACCCTTGGATCTTGAAGGAAAGAGAGACTGAGGTGCATGAATGGAAATGCCACAAAAATGGAAGAAGAAAAAAATTAACCTAAAATAAATAAAAGAACTGCTAATCTGATGGACAGCAGATCTGGACTTGAAGATGGTGCATAAGAAATAACACCACTGTTGGACAGCAGTAAAAATAAATACTGTTTATTGTTTATTTTACAGAGGTTGGCTTTTGCCTACTCCTCCACAGACTTGAAGGTTTCCCTGACCGACCGCAACAGTGGTCTTCCGATGGTCACTCTGTGGTAACTCAGCCTACTTGGAAAACAAATGCAGACCACATGAAGGAGAAGAGGGGAGGCCAAGTCAAAATAAAGACCTTTATACATATAGGAAGTACATTACAGAGGAGTTAGGGAATAAGGTGAGAAAGATGCATTTCTGTCTCTAAATCTACTGTATATAGTTTCATTGGAAAAAGTGATGGTACTATATGTCAACTAGCACTCCTTGTAGAATTATTTGATTGAATATTGTACATTTTTAGTGCATATTGACACTTATTAAGAATTAATGTAAAGGCCTGTTTCTGTTACTGTGAGTATTTATGAAAAAAATGTTATAAAAATAATTTAGTACAGAATACATTCTTCTCAGTAAACATCAATATAAGATCAGAGACATTTGTTCTTCACAAAATGGAGAAATTTCAGTGCTGCAACGCAAAGTATAAGAATAGCAGAATAATACAAATATGCCGTCAAAAATCAAGATAAATAGACTTTCACAATTTTAATATAATATTAAAATATAATTTGAATAAAACTACAGATACAAAATATGAAACCAATATGCCTGTGTCCTGTCCATGTCTTTATAGTTACTGATTATCGATATTCTGGAGAATCCATGTTATCCACAGTTGAATCCATCTGTCATCTTGTTGAGCCACAACCAAAGTGTGGATGGGAAAATACATTTCACAATGCAAAACGTATGTGAGTGATGGGAGGGCTGTTTGCATTTGTCATCATCTGGTTTTGGCAGGATGTAACCATTTTACATGCCAGCCATAAATGCTGTGCAGACAGAATTGAAGATTTATGCTGTGGATGGCAGATTAAGCCATCGAGTGGAGGTACGTATGTTGTTCTAAACAGTTACATTTGATTGTTGCTCCTGTGTAAGTGCTTGTCTGGGAAGCCATAATCAGCAACGCTCCGGTGATGTCTCTAAAAACAGTTTAGTGATCCCTGTCTGGTCGGAAACTATTTATTTCCACATTGAAAAAGGCAGAGGGAAACATAAAATGAGTGTTCCCCAGTGGAATTGCACTAAAGTGGCTGGTAGTAGTGCTGGGAAGTGCGGTGCGTCCCGGGCCAGAGTGATGGTCTTGGACTTGTGTGTGGGCTTGGCAATGGGTGGTATACAGAAGAGCCCTTATGTGTCAGGGTTAGGCAAACACTGAGGTCTGCTGCTGTAATAACGCTACATTCTCACACTTGGAATCGCCTTTATTAGCACATCCACTTTAAATATAGGTCAGACAGAGGAGTGTGAGAAAAGCTGCACAGAACGATTCAATATAATGAATTGTGAACGTTGGTTAAGATTTGAGTAATGACTTGCCAGATTTGATTAAGAGACTACAGAGAGTACAGAGCAGTAATATGAAATGTATAGAGAGGAGCCATACGCCATGTACAAAAAAGGGAGTGTCCATTTGCAACACTAAAATGTCACAATGCAACAGTATCTCTCGACATAAGCGGGTGCAGTGGGGTGTGGTCGCTCCAACATGTAAAAGCACAAATTCAAAGTGATGGATGAGGAGGATTCACTGACGCACAGCTGTGTCAGTCTTCTGGGTGAATGTGTGAATTGAACCACAGCATATTCCTGGTGGATGACTGGACCTGGAGCTGGAGTGATTCATGAATTTCACTGCGGCCTAACATTTTCACACACTGATGTTAACCAGTGCGTAATGTCCCTGGATTTCCCAAATCTGCTACTGTACTTGTTATGTTCATCCTAAGAGCTTCAATAATAAGTGTACAAGCAGGACCACACAAGCCTCCTTTGGCTGCCAGAGGACTTCCAAAGGTTTCAGAACAAATTAGGACTTTGTCTTGTATTTTGCATTCAGTTACTGGTGTTTTATTGCTAAAAACTACTTTAAAAATATGTTTTAATTTGGTGAGTGAGGTTGCCTTTACACAGATCTGACAAGTGACTAGTGGCCTAGTGCTGTCGAACGTATCTTAGACTTAGACTTAGACAAACTTTTTTTGAATGGGAAATTATTTGGTATCTTCTAAAGAGACAAGTTTGACAACATAAGTTTGAAGGTATATGGTGGAACATTCCAAGCAAAGCATAGCATAACATGAACACAAGCAGGTGGCGGACCCTCCACCAGAAAAGTTGCTTATATTGCACCACAACTAGCAATCAAGAGCCTATGATTTGAAGTGCTTTCTGTTCAAACGTATAGGGAAACTGGTCCTATTATAAAGGATGTCATTTTTCATTTGGGGGGATTCCCGGATCTTGCAGCGTGCGCCCATCACAACCTGCCACACGACAAACAGCCTGTGTTCTGCCCTTAGCATTAGCCACATGCAGCGCGCCTCTGAAGGCAACATCAGAGAGGGCAGTGTGGTTGCTCGCGGCTAACCAGTGACCATATTATGAGGCCAGCGCTTAAGTCTCACTCTAAACCTTGTGGAAGTTCAAAGAGCACTGAGGTTTGGGGAGAAGGCCGCTCTGTCATGGTCCCATTCAGAGGGCGTACTATTGTGGTCCCAGAGCAGACCTCGGGCCAAAAAGGAACCATAGTTTATCAATGAACATCTGGAGGCATGGCTGGTGATTGGAGACAGGTTCAAATGGTCAGCAAGAGACTTTTACTGACATGTTTTTAGTGGCCTTTTGTTTTGAACAGTGGAGAATACTGGAAGTGGTGAAAACTTACAGTTGAGGTAACAGGTTACAGGAATTAGGAAAGACTTAACAAAAAAGTAAGAACAATCACATTTATGATCCACACAGCTTGTGTTACATTATGTAACTTTTCTGGTGGAGGGTCCGCCGCCTTTTGTCTTCACAGAAATGTTATGGCTTTTTTTTCCACATGATGGTGTTAAACGTATCTAGCCATGGAGACAAGCAAGGGATGCCACTGGGCAAAGTTACAGGTCATATCTGTGGAGAGGTGACCGTGCTTACAGTAAGAATGCAGGTTTTTTGCATATTTTCATAGTATCTTTTTAAGGAATAATGCAGGAGAAACAGGTTTAAAACCATACTTTAAAATCCTAAACAAAGCAATAACATCCCCATGGACACAAGCATATAGTAATCCCCCTTTTTCCTGTCCTAGAAGAATGCCAGAAAAGTTAGTGCACCTTTAAGTAACAAGCAGCGTTCTTAGCATATCAAAAGTTTACCTATATGTGACAATGACAAATACTGTACCATGAGCAAAACAATCGTGATAATATTGTACTGAAAAACCTAGGACAGCCTAAATTCTTCTTTTCAGACTAAAGTAATTGATTTCTAACTTGCTGATTAAAGAACATGGAAAACAAAATAACTCGTTTATGGGAAATTGAAAAAACAAGTTACCTTCAGAGTTAAGATCTTTTCCTGTTATTTGTACGCCTCTTTTCATGGCAACACTCAGTAGCTTGTTTGGTACACATTAAAGGTCACTGCTCTCTATAAAGATCTGAAAATCCCTGAAACATGTTGAAATCTTCTGGGGCCCTTCATGTCGGGCCAGTGCTCCTCCCTGTTTTTTTCAAGCCATTTTGCTTCTGACCACCGCTGCCCTTTCTTTAATTTAATCCTCTCTCATTTTAGTTTGGACAGTAATAATCATACAATCATCCAGTTAGAGATGCTGTTGGTAATATTGTTTCTGGTAAGAGATACTCACGTCCAGGAACACCGCACTGACATTGCCATATGCTCGTCACTCTGGGATCACATATTTAAAGGTGCATTGTGTAACTTTTCTGGTGGAGGGGCCGTCAAATGCTTTTCTCCATGGAGATGTTATTGCTTTGTCTGGAATGTTTCACAGTATGACATTAAACCTTAAACCATCTTCATGAAAACCAAACCAGACCAAATTGCAGGTCAACAGCTGGGTTGTTATTCAGGTACCAGTTGTTTGGGCAGCAATCAGCAGTTGCAATGTGTTTTAAGACAGTTTTTTTGTACTTTTTTGTTGCTGCCTGAAAAATGTATTTCTTTCAGGATAATAAAGTATCTAATCTAATCTAATCTAATCTAATCTAATCTAATCTAATCATCTGTGGAGAGGCATTTCCACAGATTTTTGACCTATAAAACCACCTGTAATTGAATAAATGTGATGTACAGCTGTTTAATTTCATACTGTGGAACATTCCAGGCAGAGCATGACATTTCCATAGAAACAAGCAGGGGACGGAGCCTCCACCAGAAAAGTTACACAATGCACCTTTAAGACATGATGTGGGTGCTTGTATTATTTATGCATTTAAAGGTGCACTGCGTAACTTTTCACGTTGGGGGTCTGCTATCATGGAGCTGATATTGCTTTACCTGTAATTGTCCACAACATGATATTAACCTTATATAAGATGGATATATTTAATTATGTGTGTTTTCATTGATCAAAAGTTAAATTGGCAGTGAAAAATATGCACAGTGAGTGAGGTCACCTCTTCACAGATCTCACCTGTAAACTGTCCCTGGTGGCAACTCCTGCTTGTTTATATGGAAATAGAAATGTTTAACATCATACTTTGGCATACCGGAAGTAAAGCATTAAGATCTCCATGGAGACCCTCTACCAGAAAAATTACACAGTGCACCTTTAAGAACTCGGAAACTGCATTTCTATTGCTATTTAATATCATGGAATTTTCTGTGTTGATTTGAAAGGAAAGTTATTCACAATAAATTGTGGCAGAGAACAAAATGTTGTTTGTATGTCTTTAGTCTAAAAAAGCCAAAAAAAAAAAAAAAAAAAGTAAGTTTAAGTACTGTACTTGCTTGCCTCTTGCATTTTGGAAAATTTTGTAATGCTCCTTCAATTGTTACAGTTAGAAGCTCCATCAGCACCAGATTTGAGAGATGAGTACGGGTTGGTTTTGAAATAAACCCATAGTTTCAACCCAGTGAACTTCAATTTAACAATAAGTAACAAAGCAATTTCAGTATTAATGTTTATATTGGAAATCCCAAAACTTTGCTTATAACCAAATTCCTAATCCGCAAGTTTACATGACTGACCTATATTGCAGTCAAATATTTACCTCTGTCAGTCATCCTATTGTTGTTCCACTGTCTGCACATTGCTTAAACATTTTGGTATCCTTTTCCTCTAAGTGTATTTATGCATGCAGCAGTTAACTACAACAATGTGAGTTTTGGAACAAGCCTCAAGAATTCCTCAGATTCCTAAAAGGGGGCTTAAGGATTAGATGACTAGAGCAACAACCACACTAATTGAGACAAGGCTAATTTGAAGAATGACGGCTGAGTTTGACCTATAGCTCCTGTCCTGGTATATACACGGGTCGGGTCACTTGCGAAAGAGGAACTTCCGAAAACCCTTTTGTTTTTCTGGCTTTCTCCTTGTCTTTTAGTGATCCGTATTAAAGTGTCTATGGTCTCTCTGTGGTCACATACGGTTCTCATTTCCTCTTCTTTATGTTTTATCCTCTCATAGTCCTCCCTTTCTCACATCAAGTGGTTTCCAAATTCTGCAATATGAAGCTCTAATTTTGTCACTTTGCGTAGATATTTGTTCATCCTCAGCTATTAAACTCAACATGCCCAATATGGTCTTGTATTTTAATTATTTTGCCATTTTGTATCTTTCAACTTTACATAGTTGTTCACCTTAGTGTGCAGTAATTTTGTCTTTATAAATGTAGATTTTAAACCAGATGCCTTTCCTAAATCACATGTCCACATGTAATCTTGGGAACTTGAATCTCCCTCTATATTACTGTTTATTTTAATTATGTTTTTGGTTGAGGCTAAATTGTTTGGAAAATTATCTATGACTCAGTAAAAAGTGGTTTTCTTACAATAAATACTTAGGTTTGGAACACAACCAGATCAGCCAGAACCAATAGTTTGAGCAGTTTTCTAATCTCATCTCATAGCATCAGATTACTTTGGTCCAGGCCAACAAATCAACCATATTTCGGATGATTGTGATATTATTCTTCATAATAGCCATACTTAATGGTTAGAATTTGTACATAATATCTGTTCCCCAATTCCCCAATTTCTTTTCTTGTTTTTGACAAAGAATCAGCCATTCCATTTGTATCAGGAAACCAGGTATTAGGCTCTGTTCTACTAAAAGAAAGCCACTCTCTGAGGTGCAGTTCCGGGAATATTTTTATTAGACTTCCAATGATGGATGACCTCCTTCATCCTATTGCTTCATGAACTAGGTCTTTTAAAAACTACTAGAGTCAGTCTTTCATAGTTTTAGTGTAAATCCTACCACACCCAGGAATAAATCTGCTATGGCTGAATATACAAAAACAGGAAGTGGAGTCGTAATGTTATATGAAGCTTTACATGACAGACAAGAAAGCCCAGAGAAATTTATGGAAGATGCAGATTTTTCAAAGTCTATAAAGTGACAGGCAGTTGTGCTTCAGTATGGCCTTGTGAGTTGTGTGCTTTTGGTGTGCGTTTGGCTGTGACAAGGGAGTTTCCAGCCCCGCCAGGCCCTTATGAATAGGTCACTGTGTGTCCGTGTGCAGCCTCCATGTGCCTGATGCTAACATTCGCTCTCATCATCAATGCAAAATATTATACCCGTTCTAAAGCTGATTGTTTCTCTTCACTACAGCAAACACATTCACATAGTCCATTCTTGAACTATTGTAAGTGAAAGCACAGACTTTGTTATTTCACCTGACAGATATTTTTGGGACAATTCAGAACCAGAATCTATTTGCTGACTCACTTGCACCACCACGGCACCCAGACACGCGACTATGACTAAATATCAACAGACATCCAAGCTGCTGTGGCCACCTAGCTTAACAGGCTAAGACCGGCTGTAACCGTTAAACCTCAGTCAATTATGATGCAAAATGTAATAACGTTACCATGGAGACGTGTGTCCCGGGGCAACGGTTGTGAATGTACATAAAAGAGCTATTCTTACCTCTATTTGCTAGAGCTTCGTGTTGTCAGGGTGTGGCTGCTTTTAATTTGTAAACAAAAACGTTCATTTGCACAAAGTCTGTTTTTATTAAAGGTATGTTATGTGAATTTTCTGGTGAGGGGTAATCCACCTGTTTGGTGTTATTGCTTTGTTTAGAATTTTCCAGAGGATTAAACGTAATCCGCCTTAAATGTTCAGTTTAATTACATGTTTTTCAATTACATGCTCAAATATCTGTTCTTACTGTGAGCAAGTTTGCTTCTCCACAGACCAAGATCTGTAACTTGGCCTGGTGACGTCACTCGAAATAATTAAATAAGGTTGAGTTTTTAACAACTACTATACTGTGAAAGATTCAAGGTAAAGCAATAACATGTCCATGTAAACAAGCAGGTGCGTCAAAAGTTGCGTCTTATGTTTCAAATGGTAATAAGTACAGAAAAACATAATTGAAGCCAAACAGTAGCAGATACATTTCCATGATTTGTTTGTGGTTGTGCTCTGTTTATTTGGTGGGATTCTGTTAGCTGCATCTTAAATGACCTTTCTCGTCTGCTGCCACTACGTAATGCTTTCTTCCTGAAGTCACTGTGTCCCAGACAGTTCCACTGTAGTGCTGCCAGCGGCTGCTCTGCTCCTCTCATCAGAGCACAGACTGACTCTGTCCTCTGCTTCACTTTACCACTGTTTATTTCTCTATCAGGACAATGACAGACTTACACCATCAGCCTCTGTCACACTGGTGCACTGAGAAACAAGGGAGAGCCATAGCTGTCAAAAGCAGTGATGGGGACATGGTAGAATAAGAAAATTTGGATGTTTGAACCTCACAGTCGCTAATATGGTTTTGGGCAGTGTCACAGCCCAGCCGGATTGAAATTTGGCAGCCATTCTGTGCCAATGGCCTCTCCAACTTCAGGATAAGATGTCCACTACTGTTGCCCCTATATAAACTGCTGTGTGGTGCAGTGATTTTTGATAGTGGATTTAAGTCAGTCTAAACTCTATAGTTATCTTGGTATATTTAAGCTCAAAATGTTTAAAGGACCTCTATATGCAAAATTAACTCCTGTGACCTTTTAGCCATGTTATAATGTTGTTACCTCATCAAAAACATATCAGGAGTTGTGTTTTGTTTCATTCGTGTTTCAGTAACCTTTTATTATTACTTTGTCTTCATCTCCAGAGTTCAAAATGCTCTGCTCCACCTTGTGATGTCTTGAAGCTGTACTTTTCGAGATAACAGCTACCTTTCACCCTTTGTTCAGCAGTGATTGGCAAGTCCAGAGCTGACATTAGCCAAATAATTCTAGTGAAGTTGCATGGAGTTAAAAAACCCCACAGTGGAGTATTGCCAATTTGACATCACAAGATGGAACTCAGCCTAAATATGCAGGGTTTGTGTGTTAAACATGTGTGAAAGAAACAAAACACAACTCCAGGTATGTTGTTGAGGACACAACATTATAACATTGATCAGAAAATAGCATAATATGGGAACTTTAAACTCCCATCCAACCACTGATACTGTATTTAAGTGATTAAAATATATTAATGACACCCTCCATGGAGTAATAGAAATGTATCTGCTTTGGGTGGTCTATGGAACATCTGGCAGACAACATTCTAATCTTGTTCTCTCTAATACACCTCAAATACTCAATATGATTTTGTGACCCATCAAATGAAAGCTTATACACACAAATATAATGTAAATGTAATCTCAACACCATTGAAGTGTATTTAGACTGAGCTAAAATCTTAGTGCTGAGTTCGGGTGGTGAGCCCTTACAGCCGCATGACAATGATTTATTCTCACCAATCACCAAAGCACATGTTGTGGTCTGAGGTAACTCTATGCTTCTCAAACATCTGTGTGTAAATGATGACATCCAAGATTATAAAATCCTCAAGTGTGAAATCTTGCAGGTTATTCATAGTTTGGTCAATATTTTATGAAAGTATAAGTCGTTTTAGTCATAATAAAAACATGATTCTGTCAGCTCTTTGGTTGCAGAAGCCAGTGCCTTGATTTATTCACCATTTTCAGAAAATAGCTTCATGGGGACAGTAATAGGATATCTCATTATCTATGCTAGATAGTTGACACTATCTGGCTGGAAAGATTTTAAATATCAGATTATGCACATTTGTGCTATCTTATACAAAAATAAGCTTTCAACCTCAAAAAAATATGTGATATGAAAATCTCTCTACAATCAATGTACACAGTTGAAGCCAAGAATTTCCTAAAGTCCATGCACCACTGGATTCTTGTGATATTCTACAATATAGACTCTGCAATATAAAGCATCTGTGTATTAGTATTACAGTGTTACAGTGATCATTTGTCCGGAGGATTGTTCCTCTCCTCAACCTGACCAGTCCTCCTTTTAAACTGCACTGAGATACAGACTGAGAAGAGCAGCATAAATGTTGCTGCAGCAAAACTTAAAATTTCCCTCAGGGATGTACAGAAACCAATTAAAAGTAAAAGAACCAAGAGAACACCATGTCCATAAACACTTGTGATAGCCTAACAAAGACCCTGCTAATGTTTTAGTAGGTGTAGGGAGTAGAGCCAAAACAGGTTAATAAGCAGGTTTTTAAAATGATGAGGTGGCCCCATTGTGACAAGAGGAAATGGGGAGGACTGGAAATTTAAACCTATAGGACCAAGTGGAAACAAGGATGAGCGCGTAATCATCCAGACCATCTCATCCCATAACACGAGCTCCGAGCACGCCCTCAAAATCAATAGATGACTTTAACAGAACCCTTAAAATGCCATTGGACTGTTGCATGGGAAAAACTGTGCAATTAAACAACTTCTGAAACACTTTTGGAAATAGATAAATAAACAAGTCTTCAGCTAAACTAACTTAAATCCAAACCAAAATGTGACTGTAGTTTCTTAATGTGAAGATGAATTTGTGTGCAGTTAGTGTGAGATTTTCCATGGCACCTCTTGTCAAACGGCAGCTGTTTCTACTTGGGCCTGTCTCACATAACAGTTAAGTGGGTGAGAATACCGAGTGTTTCTCACTTTGGGCTGGTGGCTTAGATTGTCATTAAGCTTCTGTAATGACATTTCAGGACATTAGCAAAGGAAAATACAGTAAAGATATGGGAAAGACTTAGAGAAATATTGGCATGGTTAGTGAAGTATCATTGCTCTGATTTAGTTTCCATTTTCACTTCAGATATTCTTTTTATCTTGCGGTGCATGACATACCTAATTCACACATTTTTATTATAATAAGAAAAACTGGAATGTTGACAGTAAAGGAAAATCCAAAAGTTATCTCTTATTCATCATATGACAAATAGACAAAATTGTTCCAAATTAGATTTTTAGAGCATAATCTCTCCAAATCTATCTTATCCATCATCACTGTAATACCACTTTATACCTTCTGATCTTTAAGGCTAAATCCTTAAAATGTATTTTTGTGTTAACTGGTTGTCTTTAGTGGGTTTCCCTGAAATGCACGAAAGCGAGTCTATTGGGGTTAAATCAGGTAACCTTCAAAACAGACAAATTGTGAACACTATAACTTTTCTGGTGTGGGGTCTGCTACTTGCTTGTTATTATTGTATGGAGATGTTATTGCCTGAAATGTTCCACAGTATGTCATTAATTATTTCTATCAAGCCAGTAACGCTACCAAAAAAAACAAGCCAAATTACAAGTCTGATCTTTGGAGAGGCAAAGCTGCTCACAATAAGATTTTTTTTTTTTTTTTTCTTTTTTCAAAAAACAAAAAAAAAACACCTGGCTTTGAAGAGATGCAAGATAAGATAAATTAAAGTTTTTGTTTTTTTTATGTGTTAAAACAGTGTAACACACTGCTTCAAGTTGTTTAATCCACTTATACTATGGTCCCACCGCCTGAAAATAGTTTACTTTTAAATCTGACCGCCTTTTAGCTGTCTGTGGATGTTGAAAGCATTAGTTATTTCTGTTTTAGTTGAAGCTAGTCCCTTCTAGTAGTTTATTTGTTTACCCATTGCTATGGTGATGCTCACAGCGTAGTGATATAACAGCGATTAACTGTTGCCCGACTACCTGTGCATTTATTCAAAAATAATGGACTGCAGTTTGCATTAGAATTCTCACTGACCATGATATAAAGCAATATTGTGGAACAAATAAAGCAATAACATTTCTATGGAGACACATGCAGTGCACCTTTAAACGGGCACAATTTTAACTCTAATTGAGATCATCATAAAGAATGTGCCCCTCCTTCACAGCTGCTGCTCAGATTTACGGGGTGAGTGTGAGCGCTCAGCAGGGCTCTCTCACTCTCTGTTTTCAGCATGAGCCTATTTCAAACCACACATCGTGAAGTCAGGTCTCACATCACAAGCTGCACTGCCAGACATAGACACAGACAGGAAGTCATAGGTAGTGCCATAGAATATTAAATAAACCTAGAAAACACTCAACAACCAACTCCTGCCTAAAGAAACATAGTGGCTTAAACCGCAGTCTTCAAAAACTGCTAGCCATCTGTTGTCATTTCATAAGTCATTCACCACAAATGAAATATCCATGTCTGTGATTTATGCTGTGAAGAAAACATCATAAAAATAAAGATCTTAGTAAATGTCCAAGAACATTTTTTATTTTTGTGTCAGATGTGTCTTGTAAATTTTAAACTAGCATCTGTTCCATTGGAGGAGGCATTACTAAACCATTTGAAAGAAAAATACAAAAGGGAAAAAAAACTATGTGGCTGCAAGTTTGGCATGAGATTTTGTTTGCAAGAAAAGGTATTGAAAAAGAAGAATTACCATATTTTGGAACATTCTTTTAACTGAAATCAAGTTTTTTATTTCAATATATTCTGCACAGTGTCTAGTTTATTTCTTTACCAAATTTGCAATGGCTTAGTTTTACATTATGGCAAGACATGTTTATTTGCACACAAAATAATTCAAAGTATTTTTAAAAATTACAATTAAAATGTTAAAATAAGTCATATGCACAGTTTTGAAGCTATTTGAACTTTCTCAGAGTAGAAGTCTGTCTCATCTTCAGGAAGTTCCAGATTTTAGCTGCATAGGATTGTAATGCTGACTCCCCATGTTTAGTCCTGACTGTGGGCACCAGCAGGAAGCCAGTTTATGAGGTGCTCAGAGTGCGAGATGGTTCGTATGGCACTAACATATCAGAAATGTACTTGATAGGCCACAAGTAAAGCTGTTCTCTGAGCCACTGGAAGCCAGTGCAGAGACCTGAGCCCAGGACTTACTGTATCTGCTCACACTTCCTGGTTCTATTTAGGACCCAAACAGGACCATTATAGGTGTACCTTTTTCCCTCATAGTTCATGTATATTTTGAATATAGGATTAAAAACTCCACATTTTAAAAACACATAGATGATTGTTGCTGGAATGGTCACTCTTCCAAAGCCCAGTGTGAGACAAACAGGCCTGTCTGCCAGCACACTGAGGTGGAGGAGCGGGAAGCCCTTAAACACTAACCACGTTCACAATATGTTCACAGATCCAAGGGGAATTCTCCAAAACACTCATTTGTCCCACTGTGATATGATCGCACCATTTAGGCTTTTCCATTATGTTTTTGTCAAGGTATTTTAACTCATTCACACAACAACAGACAAAGGCACATTCACTTTGCTTATTTGTCTTCTTACAGTAACATAATGGGATGATGAGACAGCATGAGTATGGCCATAGCTGCTTCTTCATTGTTTTGTTGGGAGTACTGGGGTGACACTTCCAAGAATATTTACTCAAGACCTTATTTATTTTATACTGGATGAGAAAATCAAGAAAAAATATAGGACCAATGTGCTGCCTGGAAGGGATTTGTCATCTGTGAGGATTTTCCCACAAGCTGTAGAATACATAAGAAAAATAGTTCTGATGGATATGTCAGAGATAAAGTCAAAGGCTAAGACCGAATAACTGGAATATGCTATATACGTAGGATGGATTTTACTTTTTATGACGAAGAAGAAGTTCATGGAAGTTGTGAGAAAAACGTCCGTTCATGTAGAACAATAGTTTCTTAACTAAATTTCAACTATTAACAATAAAATTTCAGAAAGGTTTTGAGAACATATTTCCACTAGTTTAATAATCTATGTTCCTTAAAACACTCATGTGCTGCTGTCGTCTGGGTGAACACAGTGGTTATTTCCAAAGTATAAAGTGAAGCTCAGACTCAGAAATCAGCCCCTGTCAATCACAGCCAACAGGAATAGTTTTCAATTTGAAGTGAACCACAGGTCTGGAGAGGCGCACTGTAAAAACATGAGTCTGGGCGAGATGCACTTTGCAGTTTGGATGAGATGGTGTAATGCGTCATTCATTCAGGAGTGGTCCAATGTAGAGAAGATTTCACCTGGAGTCAAGACATTTCTGCTCCAGAAACCATTTTCAGTTTGATGGTTTGATACTGGTCCCAGGGTCTCAAACTAGTACCAACAAATCAAAAATGGCTTCTGGATGAGAACCAAAACATTGTGACTGCAAAAAACAGTGTCTCAATGACTACCCCTGACACATTCTCTGTACAGGTCTGGTGAGCTGCACTATAAAAACACAGAGAGAAATGAGTTCATTTGGGACTGTTGTGATTTTCAACACCCAACTGACTCATATAACTGTATTTAATATCTCCAGCTACTTGCATGCAGTCGTTTGTGGTCTACAGCTCTAAATCTGCAGTAATCCAGCTTTTCATTGAGAGTGAGATACTAGCTCTTGCTCAAGTCATATTCATTAAAAATAGTGTATTAAATCCACTATAGGAGGGGTTTAATCTGGATATCTGATTAAAAGATTTCTGTGTTTATAATTCAGTTACATGCTGGACCTAGTGTCTCCATGTGGTTATAGTAGTAGACAGAATTGCTACACTCCAAGTATATTAATCCTATAAACTGGATCTGTTACTCAAAATGGTTAATTGAGGCACGTGAGATCACGAACCTTTGTTTACATACAGTAACAGAACAAACTGAATCAGAAGTAATTCAATGTTTACTTCATTTTATTTTGTGTATCACCCACATTTTCTGTGTATGAAATTAATGCCATACTTTTATAGATTTGACCAGATTTGTCAAACTGTCAAATTTGACCAAATAAATTAGTCTTTGTAAAGTGACTTACATGAATATTGCAGTATTATATTTTTGCAGGTGGCCTATTTTTTTGTATTATCTTCCTTTCTATCATGCTACACCTTTCTGAGTTCTTTTAGTTTTATTTATTTGAATTATTTATAATGAGCTCTGTTTGTACTCAGCATTTGCCTTTAATCATAGGGGATTGATTGATTGATTGATATGCCTTTATTAGTCCCACAGTGGGGAAATTCCAGTAGAAATGAAATACAGCATCACATGAGGACAGGGGGGGGGAGGAGAAAAAACAAAAGTGAATCAACCCCAGACCATGCTCCTGACAGGGGCATCATATGGAATGAGTGCACAAAATAAAAACACCTCCGAGCATCAGCAACATAGTCAAAACACAGTACAAACATTACACAGGACAAGCAACAGGGGAGGGGAGAGGAGTAAGAAAGTCCAACTCAGGCAAGAGCAACTCAGGCAGTCACGTTTGCTGTCTCAGCTGAACTCTGCAGGTATTTATGGATTTAAGATGTCTGTGCTACCAAACCTGCGTCTCGCATGAGTTTAAAATATGCTTTATTTGTATGTAATCTACAAGATTAATTTTAATGACTATCTTCCACTCAAATCATGTTTTGTTGATGTCTGTTTATGTATTTTTATGTCCAAACTTTCCATGGGGACTTTCAATATGCAAATTTCTCTCCTAACAAGCCACATGGTGCAAACCGCAAAATACATGACATGTGTTTAATATACATATATATTTACAAAAGCATTTGCATCTGCTATGTAATCTATTACCCAAACAGCAACAGTTTGTCCTTTTAATCAGATTCTTTACCCAAATCATTTAAGATGTGGTGGACATAAACAAACATTTATGCAACAACACATGGTATGTCTTTGTGTCGTCTTTCTGTTATTTCGTTGCTTAAGGTTTAATGTAAGCATTAAGCCTGCATTATGATTGTTGGTGTAACTAGTCACATGGTTGCTTTGATTTATTTCACCCATAATTATTTTCTCTTGATTCTCAGAGGTTTGATACTGAAGCAGTGAAGCAAAGTCAACAGAGTGTAAAGCGGTCATCCATCTCATGACCACAACAATGTTACATGACATTTCACATTTCCATTTGAAACAATAGAGCAAAAAGCTTTTTCAGTACCTATTAAAACATATAGTCTGGAACTAGGTTCTCTGTACAAGAGTTTTGGCACAAAAAAAATAATTAATTACAGCACGGACCTCTGCAGAATCACTGAATAAAGCACTAAACCCTGTAAGTGTGAGGTAAACAATGTAATATATTGTGTTCTAAAGAAGCATTGTATTCTGCATTTCAGATTTCTAATACAAATTTCAAAGGTCAAGAGATGTTCAATGCTTTTTTTTAATATATCCCCGCTACTGGCTTTAGTATTTTTACAATCATGTGCTGGGCCCTCCTGCATTTGAATAGAGAAGGGACATGTTTATCACTGCATGCCTTACAAACTTGGCTGCCAACCCTTTGCCACCACTGGTGACTAGAGAACAGATACGCAAGTCTTCATAATTACACAACATGAAATCAGTCAGTGTTTGGCTGTTGCCCTGGTTATATAGGCCCAAGGTGGTTAGGCGAATGTTTTCTGCACAGACGACATCATGACAGTTTGTCATAGACACATGTGTGGGCACTTATCGCCCTGTTAGCTCGTCTACATAAGTTTGTAGGCCACAGAAGTATGGCTGCTGTGTCGTGTGTGGTTACCACTGTGGAGCCAGGAGCCAGGAGTGTGAATCACGCTTGTAATTAGAGAGCACTATTTAAACCACATGTAAACAATTAGCCTTCAGGACAGCAGACATGTGCTTGTGCATAAAGGAGGAATGTTGCACTTTTGTAGACCTCGGGCTAAGAGCGTGCCATGAATACACCCGGAAAGACATCAACACTTACTGTTAAGATCATTTAGGATTAGAACAAAATATGTACTAATATAACAGATGACAAGAGGCAAAAGATGCATTTCTATTGTGCAGTCTTGTCTACCACAGAGGAAGCCCAAAACAAAGCAAAATGTTCTGCTCTATTCAGACTTTAAATCTGGATTCAACAAAAACATCAAAGATTGCTTACTGTAGTTCACCAATACAGAGCCCATTATAAATTTATTAACACAGGTGAATTTGATTATGAACCAAAATATATTTCCCCTTTATTCTGGGTGTTCTGAAATTCTTTTCCTGTATAAATACCAATAATACTAAGTAGGCCAAGCACAATAAACTCTATAGCAGATCTATCTGCTTCAGTCTGGCGAACTCTCACTGTGAAGATGAGTTTTTCCTTCAGACCACTGTTGTTCAGACTTGGTGAAGAGGCATCTGGTTTTCCAATTAATTATTTCTTACCAACTTTAGCCCCTCGCTGAACTTCTGAGAATGTACCATGCTAGCGCCTGATTAGCTGTCAACCCAAAGATAACCCAGAATGCATTGCCCTGATGGAGAGCCAAGTCACATGGTCCGACCACACAGTCTCTGTGCATGTCTTTTTTTCTTAATGCGTCTTTTTCTGCAGTGATTACATCTCATTCTTTCCCCTGATCTCTCCTCCTTTGCGTCTGTCTCTTGTCTGCTCCGAGCCACCCATCCTCTTCCTCATAAAGCCTCTAAAGCCCTGTATTTTCCATCAAGAAATGACAAACCACATGATTCAATTGTGCAAAATATTTGCAGAATAAATGCATAGTGGGTTTTCTTTTCAGTTTTTGTATAATTTTGGTAAATAGGAGATTTGATGTGACAAAGACAAAACGGAACATTCTTAATTATGTTACTATTTTGCTATTTGTACTTTCGGAGGAAGAGACATAATGAGGTGCAATTACTACTACTACTACTACTACTAGTACTACTACTACTACTACTACTACTACTACTACTACTACTAATAATAATAATAATAATAATAATAATAATAATAATAATAATAATAATAATAATAATAATAATAATAATAATAATGCATTTTATTTAATGGCGTCTTTCAGGTCTCTGAAGACCACCTTATATTCAATCAGTTGAATCACATCACTTGAACTAACCAAAGAATACATGTTCAAATTATTATATTTTATGAAACACAGTAGTTTGAGCATTTTCGAATCATTCCATATATTATATCATATATTTTCTGAAATAAGAGGATTTAATACATTCATTAGCATTGCTGATAATCAATTGCTTCCCAGACATGCAGAGGAATGCAGCAGGGGAACTGTTATTTGACATATGACAAGTCTCTGATAAGTCTTTTGTAAACAAGCACCATGCTTGCTCATTAGTACCTCTTTCACTGGTCCAACTGCAGTTTAGTGGTCACATTCCTGGACATTAAATTGTCTGTGCTTCTTTACCACAAAACTATATTTTGAGGACAATGGCTGTAAACCCCACTAAAAGACTTTACATTACATTTTTCATTTTAGTTTTTGTGATGAGTTTTCTCTCTGCCTCAACAGAAGTCTGCACCAACTCCCTCATACCAGGAGCTAAAGGTAAGGCTAACTGCTAAGATGCTCGTTGTCCAGCTCTGTTTACTGTATGGCTAAATGGAAAACTCTAAGGAAAGACCTGTGTAATTTGTTTTGGAGTTTACGATGTTAATCATGACAATTGGGTGCGTGCAATGTCCTGTTGTTTACCAGCCTTGAGTCAGCTCCTTCATAGACTTTGCAGGGAAAGCCTCCTCACAGTATGCCTGTTCTTTTATGACATCCAGTAGCTTGTTTCCCTGCTGATTCAGACAGACAGGCCTTATAAAGTACACAATAAAAAAAGCATTACTGAAAACCATGACATGCATTTTTGGCTCCCAGATAATTCAGAGACTGTCTTAGGGGAGCTGACATCATGTACAAACTGGGGAGGTCTGTTAAATGGAAAAGAACCACTATTGCAAGGTTGGTTAAGCTGTCTTTGATCATATTCAAGCATAAGCAATTAAAAGCCAGTGAAATGTTTGTGCCAGTACAAAGCCTGGATAAAAGAGGCTGTTTCAGTGCATTCAGAAAGTAGAGAATATCAGAAAACGCACACGCCATCACTGGATTTGGTTGGTCATTCCAGGTTCTGAGGTGGTACACTGGGGGGATATCAATTGCAGTAAAATATCTCTTCTTTTTACCAAATTATTAAATACCATAAATAATGAATTTACAAAACATCATATTTTTAGTTTTCAATTTTTTTCTTTATTTCTCTTTATTTTCACTCATTCATTCATTCCCCACAAAAAAGTCTGGACATGCACCTGAGTATACCCAACACAAAACACATGACATAATGCAAGCCTTGGATAAAGGGTTTGCTGCGATAAACCCAAAAGAAAAAAAGAGAAATATGTTTTTAACTACACCACCTTTGTTGGAAAACTAAAATTCTTTCTAGCATATAATATTTTGCATGCTGAATTTCCCACTCTAGTGATGTAGAAAATGTAAAAAGTCCCATTACAGCCATGTGTATTTAGACAGCTGCCACTAAACAGTGAGATTATTTGTACAAGACTCATCCAAGATATTGTAGACCACAGAGCCAGCTTTGATTGTGTGAACAGGTCTGCAGATCGGAGTGGGCGTCCTGTGTGTATTTTACTATAAATTAAAATAGCAAAGCAAGTGTTTTTTCTTTCCACACAAATACTTTTTGACTGGCTCAAACTTGGGAGTAATCAAGTTTCCTAAGAAAATGTTATTCATGTTCAAACCATGTATTTATTGTTACTGGAATCTTATACAGTGCAAAAAAATGCTAGACAATTGAATGTTCAAAACTGTGTGAAATTTGAAATGCTAAAAGCAGTTATTTTCAAATTTAAAGATTTTCTACTTTGGTTCCACATGTGAGTTCTGTGTGTTTTTCATTTAAAATTGGATTACAGAAATCTGTCTAAACATGCCAAGGAAGCATGCCAAAGAGGAGAACAATCAATTTTCTTAAGTACCACTCCAGACTAATCAAGCAGTGGTTATTTCAAAGCACAGCACTAAATAAGATCTAATGTCCTCCTGGCAAGAACTACTTGAGACATAATTGCAATCCCTAATACACACTCCAAATGCTTTCTGATGCCAGAGAGGGAGGGAAAAAAACCACAAACCTTTCTCAACACCTCATTAGAACTTCCAGTTAGATTTTATTAATACTTTTATAGTTCCCTCTATCAACAGTAATCCTTCATACACAAATATTGGTCTACCCTGAGTAAATATTTGTTATTTGTGTTTTCTAGGTGACCAAGGTGAGATTGGTGATGTCGGAGAGGAAGGAGTCATAGGAAAAGCTGGTCCGTCAGGGCTTCCAGGTACAAACAGCAAATATGAGTCTAAGAGATTAGCATTAACACATTTAGAATAACCATGGGATTTAAATATGCAAGGTATGATGCAAGAGCTTACCAACCTAGAACCATAAGCATTAATTCATTCATTCATTATCCTCATTCATGGGTTTCAGAAGCTAGCAATTAACCATTTAAAGGTCCTATTATGCAAAATTGACTCTTGTGAGCTTTAAGTCATGTTATAATGTTGTTACCTCATCAAAAACATATCTGGAGTTGTGTTTTGTTTCATTCACACATGTTTGAGTAATCCTTTATTATTAGTATGTCTACATCTCCAAAGATCAAAATGTTCTGTTCCACTGTGTGATATCATGGAGTGGTAGTTTTCAAGCTACCTTTTACCTTTTGTTCAATAGAGACTGGCAATTTCAGGGTTGAAATGATAACATTTAATGAAGGCGTATGGAGTTTAAAAACATAGTGGAGCACTTGTATTAATGGCATCACAAGGTGGAACAGGTGGAAAATATGCAGGGTTTGTATGTTAAACATGTTTGAATGAAACAAAACATGACTCTGGTATGTTTTTGATGAGCATAAATCACAGATCAGAAAATAGAGTAAGGGTGGCAAAACCACTACCCTTTAAAACTAAATATTCTATCTTTTGAAGAGTGAAAAAGTTCTCGAAATGGTGTGGTAATAACATTGAAACTAAATAGTACTCATATTTTATTCTAGCAGAAAATGTATACATTGTCATCTTTTGCCTCTGTCTCAAAAGTATGTAGAACGGGTCTTTTTCTTCAGACAGTGGTTATGGCCCATAGCTAAACCCAGCCCTGACCTGCGTCTGTGCAGGAAGCAGATGTGATAATAGCTGCTGCATGAGCTGTGATGTGTTGCTCTCCATATGTGTCTCAGATGTGTCCACTGGGCATGTAAACTCTCTCAAATGTGCTCAAATCTGCTGACAAACTCTCATAATTGAACAATGTCAAAATAAAATCATTGTGTTGATTACAATGGTGTTACTGATTACAAAGGAAGTCCACAAGTTATTTCCTGAAAAAAGATACTCCATCTGCCAAACCCAACTTCTCCTGCTACTACTTTTGTTTTAATAAATATCACTACAAGGATATTTCTATACTTATTAACTACTTATTATTCCTCCATTATATATTTATTTGTTTGTTTATTAAATTATTTACTGGATAGGTACAGTGCATATTGATGAATATCTGTAATTACAGTGTAAAACGTCAGATTATAGCAAACCATGTGTTGTCCCTAAGAAGGTGACACAGAAAACAATACAAAATACAAAACAGTTACAAAGAGACATAACACAGAATAGTAAAAGGCCAGATTAAAAGTGTTACTCCACTTACACTTGCCACTTTGCTCTTTGCACATTTTTGCCCACAGTTGAACGTACTATAAGTCTAACAGTGTAAAAGACAAATAATGCATGGATTACCTGTCAAAATCAAGGTCATGTTTACAATAACATGTGGGCTTACAATTCTGGGACTTACAATAAAAAAAACAATAGGCCTACATGACACTTTGCACAACAGTCAAATTAGCAAAACAAATTTGAATGTGTGTAACATCTGTAAAAGATATCTAAAAGCTCATCTCAGTTTCAAATTTGTAATAACCTTACATGACACAACAGTCAAAATAAATGATCAAACAGCAGTTCTTGAATGCTAAACGTAAACATCATCATTGGCATGAGAGAGCCTTTGAAATAGTGGGAGAATCCAGACGTTAGACCAGTTGGAGAGGCTGGCCATTGTTATGAGGGGAAGAACTGTTATCTAGAGTCAAGATGTCGTTTAACTGGCAAAAGCTCTGCAACAACAGCACAATGAACGACACCTCTATAGCAACTGTACTGGATCTGTATGATTAAATACGTTTTCATTCATCTGGTAGCTACAGCAACGGTGATCTTCAGTCTGTTGTATGAAATGAAATGTCTTATTAATAAATCTATTCCTCTGTGCAGGTAATGCTGGAGATATAGGAATTAAAGGGGACCTGGGACACATAGGAAAGATGGGGCCAATGGGAGTCAAAGGTACTTTTTTAATAACTAACTACACCTTATTAATTAGTCTTAATAAAGCATGAACAAAGACTTAACTCATAATAAACAAATAGTTTATTAAAATAGAAAAGAATAGAAAAGAATGCTTAAGTGGCAAGAATTATTATGTTAATTAAAACTGAATCATAATAGACTGTTTTGTCCATTATAAATTAAGTATTAATTCATGTTTTTTAAGGCTATTAAAAGTCTATTTTCTAATGATGCTCAATTATGTCAACATAGTTCATTTTATATATAGTTTCTGTTACAAGTAAAACTGCATAGCCTTACTTATATCTATGATACTCACTAACGTTCAAATCTAACCTTGTTTTAGTTGAAACTAAAGAAAGTTGCTTAAGTGTCGCCTATTTATAATATTATGATTTAAATTTGACATTTGACGTCAATTCAAATATTTTATTCAAATACAAAAGGCTACTTTTTTTTTTTTTTTAACCGTTTTATTAATTTACATTATACTGCCCTCTTGTGGAAACTTGGCACATTACAGCATCCATTCACAAAGAAATGTGGCCCCCAATTTGATGTGTTGTATCCAGGTGACAAAGGTGACCCAGGCATGGATGGTCCTGATGGACTTAAAGGAACACCAGGTGAAAACAACAGTATTTCCCTCTTTTAGTTGTATTTCAATTTCTATAGTATTTATTTCACTTATAGACTATTGCCTTCGTTTAGGCTCTACCTGTGACTGCGGCAAGTATAGGAGGCTGATTGGACCTATAGATATCAGTTTGGGCAAGCTAAGGAACGCTGTCAGATTTGTAAAAAACGGTATGAGCTTTAATTTAACCTTAACAACCCTATGATAAAAACTGAATTCTGCTTCCTGTGCAGTGCTGTTGGGGGTGAGGGAGACAGACGAGAGATACTATCTTCTTGTGAAGGAGGCCAAGATGTTTCAGGATGCATTAATGAACTGCAGGCTCAGAGGAGGGGTCCTGGCCATGCCTAAAACCCCCAACACCAACCAAATCCTAGCAGACTACATCAGCCAGTCCGGCCTCACCAGGGTTTATGTCGGAGTGAAAGCCCAGTCAGATATTGTAAGTGCTTTGATGTAAACTATACCCATAGAACCTCTTTTATATTGAGCCGTTTACCATATCGTGAAATCTGTATTGTTTTTCATAGAATGGGACTAGAAGTTACATGTACTCGGACTTCACCCCCCTGCAGATGTTTTCAGGCTGGAGTGACAGTCCTCCCAGCACAAACTCCAGCTGTGTGGAGCTGCTCAGCTCTGGGACATGGGCTCACACTCAGTGTGATAGCGCCATGTTTTTTATTTGTGAGTTTCCCAAAAGCAGAAGAGGGGGAACAACACCCATGATAGTTTCCTGAAGCACAATATGGACCATATATTCATATAAAAGTATATGAGTTGTGTTGTATTTGTGTCTGTTTTACTTAGTAGTTCTTATTGCTGTTTAATAAAATTCTGTAAGAATATTTTTGAACATAATTGTTCCTGTAGCACACTCTATAATATGTTTGATAGCTGCTAATAAGGTATGTCTAAATAAATGCTGTTTTTGCAATACTGATCTGCAGTTTCTTCAATGTCTGGCATGAGGTGCACACAAAGATCTGGAAGTGCAAGAAAAAGTGCAGATACATCATGCCAAATAAATGAAACATTTTTTATTATTGCTGGGATAGATTTATTCCACAAATAAGTCCAAGACAAGATCAAAAAAAATTTACTCACTATTTTAATTTTTATCTGTCTAGGTACAACATGTCCTAGAATTATAGGGGTTTTGTCAAAATTGTTTTGTCAAAATTATATGAAATCATTTGGCTCGTGGAGAGCATCATCAGCATTAATTTGATATGTTTTTTCCTTACAAAGCAAGTAATACTGTCCTATTGCCAAACACCCACATTTCAGAAATAAAACCGGGAAATGTTTTTCAGTGTAAGCACATTTTATCTGAACAATTCCTTCCACTTCCTCCCTTAAAGATGTCAATAGCGTATACCAGTATAGATGAGTGCAAACTCAGTTTTGATGACAAAATGGACAGTGACAGACGACGTTCAGGTAAAAATGCATATTTTTCATTACTGAAAGGAAAGCTGTAACTTTTAACATATTTTTTAGGGAGGAGGTTTGAAGTCAACGCTGCAGCTGTCTGGATATTTCTTGGAGTGATGGGTGTGATCTTGCTGATTGTGATTATAGTTTTACTCAGCCATAGTAAGTTTGAATATAATAATAAACACACACTTCAAAATTACTATTTTTAATTTACTGTTATGATAGATTACATGGCAGTCTCTTTTTTGAGCTCACACCAACAAAAATCAAATGAGAATGACCCTCTGGCTTCTATGATGACGGTGTTACAGGAATTCAAGAATTTGACGCAAAAGAATAAAGAAAAAAATATCGAAGGTGAGTTCATTTGTACTTCAATATTCAGCTAAATTAAGAAATGGCCCATCTGAACCTCCAGATATAATGCAAACTCTTAAAAGAGGATTTTACTTATAACATAATATTGATTTTTAATTATTATTATATTTATAGAATATATACTTTTTTTTAAGTAAATAATCAATTTTTTTTTTTTAATTAAATGTGCACTATGCAGTTTTCTGATGGGGTCCTCTACCTGCTTATCTCCATAAAGATGTTATAACTTTACAGAACGTTCTACAGCATTGTAACAAACATCTCTTTTTTGCATTTTTTTTCCAATTACATATTTTGTTAGATATAACTGAAAACATGAATTCTTAGAGTGAGCAGGGTATCCTCTCCACACATTTCCCATGTAACTTGGCCTGGTGGTACCGTCTTCTCTCCATGAAGATATCCAAGTTTAGACAATGTGTTGAAAATTCTAAGCAAAGCAATTAAAACTTTGCAGTGACATCTTGCTGGGGGTGTTCTACATCTGTCTCTATGGTGGAATGTTCAGCAGTTACCATGGTGACACAATGCACACATTAATAAACACTGTCAAAAACATTTTAAGATGTTTTAAGTCTGAAAACCCTGAAACAACAGTGCCTACAGTTAGCATCACATTCCCAGGGAATGTTGATGACAATAGCTGCAACGTGTCAATAACATCTCCATGGAAATAAGAGGTGGCAGACCATGCACTGGAAAAGTTTCAAAGTGCATCTTTAAATGTTTTGTCTAGGGTATGAATGAGCTTGCTTTAGGTTTGCAGATTGTACAGCTAAATTCAACTATAACCAACATGTCCTCATTATAGGCCATAACAGCTAATAGCATCCTATTTAACTTTTGACATCAGTAGCATGTAGCCTCCACCAATAACAAACATTTAATTCCTCAAGGCTTCTGCTCCTCATCTGGATGGATAGAGATGAACAGAGAGTGCTACTACATCTCTCCTAGGGGAATATCCAAGACCTGGACAGCGAGTAAGAGAGACTGTGAATCCCGAGGAGGCCGTTTGGCGACCATAAAGAGCAGGTCAAAGCTAGAGGTCCTGAGTCTGTTTCACTATAATGCCTGGATTGGACTGTCCGACAGGGAGGCAGAGGGCACATGGGTGTGGGTGGACGGGACAGATCTCAAGGCAAAATTCTGGATGGAAGGTGAGCCCAATGATGCAGATGAAAACGAGGATTGTGCTCACCTGAATGTGATTTCAGCAGAAATTGGATTTAATGATAATGATTGTGAAAGCGTCTTTCCATACATCTGTGAGACTTTGGAGTGACATGAAAGGATTTTCTCAATTTCCATGACTATTACATACCCTATTACACTGATATAATACAACATTTTAAAAGTCCTATATTACACAAAATGGACGCTTGTGAGTTTTAAGCCATCTTATAATAGCTTAATAAATAGTGTAATATCGCAAATAAATGTAGAAATGCTAAACATTTTGACCACTGAGCTTCTATTGTTGGTATTTTGTTCTCAGTATATGTTCATTTATTGGAATTTAACGTTTTAGATAAATGTCTCAATAGAATGTGTGCATTCTGTTGTAGCCTATCTGATGTCTTATTCTTTTCGCAAATGATTTCCAATTTCCTTTTGTTTGTTTAACACTTTATCAGACCAGGGGCATTTTTGAGAGTTTCAGTATTGATCGTGAATCAACTGATCAGACTGTGTGTCTTGAGAACAGCAGGTTACAATGTCGTCCCTTTTTAGTTTTTTACCCTATACCAGTTGCCTTCACTGTACTTAGCACTGTGCACTCTGAGTTAGAGGTCAGACAAACATTGAAGCCTGTAATCGAAATAAAAGCTAAACATTAACTGAATCACCCATTCCAATGGAAATCGTTTACAGGGGCAATAAAGCAATTGTTACATGTATTTGTTACACCATCTGCCTACCAGGTGAAATAGGCTATAGGCTAAAAGTTGCCAGTTTGTCCCTCCCTGGTGATTAACTATAGCCTAAATACTTTTTTTAATGAACCACCTAGATTAGAAACAGGCCAACTATGGAAAATGAGTTGTTTATTGGAGATGCCATGTTGGTGGTCATATAGGGCACAAGACTAGTAGCCTACTTTGAAGTAGCCTTATTATTATTATTATTATTATTATTATTATTATTATTATTATTATTATTATTATTATTATTATTGGTGTTATTAGACAACTGCAGCCTCCATTTGCTTCTTGTCTTATAAATGTGTAATAATTAGTCACTGTCCGAGCAGTCCTTGGCGTACAGAACGTCTTTGAAAGCAGCACCAGCTCAGGGAGTGGCTGTGCACCTGTCCAACCTGTTTGGGGGACACATGACTCCGCAGGAATTTTCCCGGCTCCTCTGGCCCATTGTTTAGTGTAGTTTTGAGTGGAGAACAGTGGGGCAGAGCCAACGGAGAGGGGCACAACCAGCCGCGACACGGAGAGACGGAGAGATGTCGGAGCAAGCCGCAAACCCCGCCGCTGCGAACGCTGCCACCGCCGCTGTCACGTCGTTTCCAGGGGCCACCATTTCTTTACCTTTGGGACTCGGAGTTCTTAGGACATACTCCGGAGCACTGATAACTTTGGAAATCGTGAGTTGGTTGTTCTCTACTCTGTACTATATGTTTTCAAAAGTTATCTAGTAATTTTAGCCAATAAATGATCCACATCCAAATGGTGGATCAGTTACGCACGACGCGCAATAATAAAAACCTCCAGCGTGTCGAGTTTGTTCACCGCAAACACGTTACCGACTCCGCGTCTCTCAGTTGCCAGGCTGCATTTCTCTTTCATCAGTTTGACAACCCACGATAACATATCCTCAAGCTAAGTTTCCTTGGAGCAGATTCAATGAAAGAAGGAGAGCTTGGTATGCGTATTGGATAATTATTCAATGTGGATATTTTAATCCACAAGGTGACCTCTAAACCACTGCTCCATTTCTTTTCAAACGAGTTGACTTTTCCGCGATATCTACAAGTCAGGGAACAGATGTTGATATCATAATTTTTTGTTCAAGTCGGTCCATGGTCTATGTTGTACCTATGTTGTAAGAGTTTAGCGCAATATGGATTAGTAGTGTACCGTAGTAGACTAAACATGTTACATAGATTAAACAGTTTTACAAGTAGGACAGCCTAATTATGGCAGTTTCGCAAGCCACTAAAGCCTAGGCCTACTCATTATAAATTGATTTTAAGTTATAAAGCAAAAGAAGAAACTGACTTGACAGAAGTTGGTTTCACATACAGGTATCTTATCTTGGTCATCTATCCGCTGAAATGAGTAATGAGTTAAATAAGGATTTCATTTGATCATCAATTTGATTTCATTTTCATTTGTAGGCTAATCATAAAATCAAGTTTCATCTCACAATATTTTAAACGATAAGATGTACTGGTGCACTGAAGATATTTGTATTGCAATGTAAACTTTTTGTTAAGTTATGTATATCGCAGGATAAGTAGTTACTTAGTCATAATCATCTGTGTTTTGTGTATCTCTCCAGCTACTTGGAGGTCTAGTATGGATCCTGGTGGCCTCCTCCAATGTCCCGGTGCCTCTGCTGCAGGGTTGGGTCATGTTTGTGTCTGTCACTACCTTTTTCCTGTCCTCTGCTTACCTTGCTCTGCTCATCACTGGCCTGGCTGACCGCGTCAACATCGACTGGAATGAAATTGTAAGATTTTTAAATCATAATCTTTCATATTGTGTGTGGCTGCACCTTCTTGCAGATTTTGCTTGATTTCAGATGACGACACATATAGCACAACATACTATGGATTAGTTATAGTTCATATTATAGTTATAGTTCAGTTGAGGGCAGATAAATATATTGTTAAAATGCAGATTTCTGTTAAGTATCACGTTCTAGAGTTAGTAATAAAAATGATCACGTTCAATATTTGTGTTTTTTCTTTGGAATTCTTCTTTTAAAAATATAATGTAATCAACTGGAAAACTGCCTCTTGACCCCATCCAGGTTTAATGCTCTAAACGGCATATATTCTTGTTATTAAAGTTACTATAGTGAAGTATATACGTTTATAATTCAAACAGTTTCCAAATGTCCCTTCCAAAAAGTGAATTTCTCTAAAAATACTCAGTCAGTAGTCAGTAGTCAGTATGCAGTACTGCATCTGAAGATGTTTGGTGACAGACTTGCCTTGGTGTCCCCCTCTCTCCTACAGTAGTGTTGTAGTTAGACATGTGGGCTTGTTTGTTGTGAGTGGAACAAAGACTGACGTGGACCATGAGCTCACACTGAAGCTCAACAACAGCTGCTGTTGTTCTGTTTCAACTACAATACAGACTCCTTAAACTGCTTTGACACACCCTCTCTCGATCTGCTTTTTTTTTGTTAAATGTGATTTTGTGTTCATGTCTTCATAGGTCATAAACAAAATATTAGCAGTTGTAATATGGAAAAGTGTTTCTTAACCTCTCAAATAAATACTTCTTGTTCACAACACTCTATAAGACTTGAACAATTTGTAATTTTAGATACAACATCATATGGAATACATTGGGTTTTCACCATGGTGATTTAGGCTTTGTTTGTTTATTACAAAGGTATATGTAATAGCTGGATTTAAATACAAATTAAGCTATAGCTAGATAACTAGTAAAATATTTCATTTTGTACTGGGTGTGTTGCTGAGTACTTTGCTCAGAGCTGTGGAAATAATTAACAGTCAGCAGAAATCTCTCATGTTACAATTTGGTTGAAAATGTATTCTTCTTCACTGGTATAATTAGTATTCCATGCTTCTCCACAGGACGTGCTTTACCACTTTATAGCAGTGCTCTTCTACTTTGCTGCTTTTGTGTTGGAGGCAGCGACCACAGCAGCCAGTGTAGGCACTCAGTACAAAACCATTGCCAATGGCACCCAGAACGTGTGTATTCTCGTACCTTGGGGAAAGATTTTCACTGTCCTGACTCCCAATCAGTACAACATCAACGTGGCAGCTACGGTAGGTCATGCATATTTTGGAGTTATGACGGGCTGAATCATTGCAGAAAAATATAAATTTGAATATAGAATATCCATATCCATGTAGCCCTGCATTACATAAATAATGTCAGCATTTGTGTTTTGCTTATTGTGAATAGTATGGCAAATTCATTTTAATTGTGAATAATATTGCAGCCCTTTAATAAGAAGGTAACTTATGGGAAGAAAAAGGAAAGCAAATTTTCAATAGAGCCAGTAATGATAGGCAGATGAATGACATGCTGAAAATGCAAAGATCTAAGCTTTTGCATATACAAAGTAACTTCTCAGTTGCCAGTTCATGGGTTTCCTATAACTCTATGTGTTGACTTGAGAACTTTTAAAAGTTGGCCCGTATATTTCCAGTGTTTATATAGTGTCAGTTATTGGCTGTATAAATCATGTCTGATTTTTGTTGTCTTTCAGATATTTGCTTTCGTCGTGACTCTTTGTTATGGCTGCAGTATGTTGATGGGATTCAAGAGATGGAGAATATAACTACAAAACTAATTAATATTTATACAATACAAATTTTAAAGTTGTTATTTTGCACTAGATATTAGAGTCGCTTTTGAATCGCCTTTTTCATTTCCACAAATACATGCCTCTGTGCTCATGATTGATACTGGGATATCTGGTGCTATATGAAAATGTAACTAAAATAACATTCTTTAATAACAGTTTTTTATGTGGCCATGTTTAAACTCAATTGTAATATGTTGTATTGTAGTATTTAAAGCTTTTAATGATTCTGCACTGTTTATTATTCAGTATTTTATCCTGAGAAACTACAAATTTGTGCCTTTAAAACTAGCCAAACCAACTAAAAACAAAACACTGTACATTGTCTTAGTTGTGTCTAATATTTCACTTATTTTTGTAACTATGTACTGTTAATAAACCACTTGATATGCATTTTTAGATCAAAACCAATAAAACATTTTAACAGTATGTAATGTCTGTTTTGGTCCACTATGGGTCACCAATTCACAGCCCAGACATGACAAAGCCTTGGGTTAGCTAGAAGAATACACTAAACATTGAAGAGACACATTAATTTATGATTTACCTTTAATTTTCATTCACATATTATTTATTATTGAGGATTTTCTGTATATTTTTGTTGTTTTTGTAAGTAGGGCTTAATTGAGAAACTTTTTTTTTTTTTTTTTTTGGCCTCTAGATGTCACTCGTGGCTGATAACAAAGCCACTAAGCGTGCCTTCATGTGGCTATTGGGATACAACATCAAAACCTATTCTGATAAAAATAGAACATAGTTTTGAAGTTTGAAGAGTGTGTTACAATGGGATGTATAGGTCTACAGAGGCCACATTTATATTCACCCTCCAGTGGCCATTCTATCTACAACTTATGCATATGTAATGTAACATATAATAGGAGAAACATCTGAGACAACACTTTCAAAGAGCTACAGCGTACAGCGTCCTGCAGCACTTTTGCATAAAACCATAGACCAGAACAAGAGACTAGAGTGGTCCTTGAATGAGCCGGATGTGTACGTGAGATTTCTTCACAATAAAAGTGTAACCTATAATTTTGCGTCTTCATTGAAATTATATATACTATAATATATATTTGAAATCAACACAATGTTCTCACGCACTCACCTCACGCTCACATCAGTATGATACATATATATATATAGTTTTATATCTGTGCTGACACCTGAAGATGCACCTGGATGCACCTAAAGGGGTAAAAAAAAGAACACACATACACACAGCCTAACTCGTGTAAAAATAATTGTGTACAGTATGTAAATTACAATGGAAAAATAGTATAATATGGCATAATTTTAATTGGTTACTTAATTTGCCATTAAAGGAAAGAAAACACGTTTTACTATGAACCGGAAGTCCCCAAGTGGCCTGCGCAGCTTGACTTTCTTCTTCTTCTCGCCTTTATTTTTTCTCGGCCAGTGTTTGGGAGGCAGTGCGTGACTCCAGCGTCGGCGTTTACCTCAGTCACTTGGCAAACTCGGAATAAGCATTACTACTCGATTTTACCGGACTTTCTTTTACCTTTGCAGCATAAGCAGATGTTCAGAGGTGTGCAGAGGGGTCAGCGATGGGTTTTAGCGGGTCTCTGCGGAGGGGAGACTGGGATTTAAATGTCTCTCCTCGTCTTTATCGCTCCTTTTCTTAGTGAATGGCGCTCCACTAAAAAAAGAGTTTTGTATCACCGTGCTTAGGCGTTGGTGTCCGTAAACTTTACTCTTTATTACACGCTAGTTACTCATTTTCTTCAGTTTTAAGTTATATATTTTTGTTGGTGATCGATCGGAGGTGGCGATTAGAAGCGAGGGCAGACCGCTGGAGTCGTCCTGAAAATGGAGGTTGTGATAGAGAAGGAATGCAGCGCGCTCGGAGGACTCTTCCAAACTCTTATCGCAGACATGAAAGTAAGTTCAAAACTTATTATACACAATTAACAATGTTTTCACCAACTTTTAAGATTGTTTTGGGATTATTTCTTTACATTATCAACTTGTTATTACCCAACTTGTTGACTTTTAACTGGCGGCAGATAAACTTTGGCCATCTGGGAAACTTGCGCACTCGCTGAGGTGTTGTTCACTTCAGGGTCTTTACCTACTCTTTAGTCTTGCGCCCTAGCCCTCACTGGTAATGTTACATTTATATTTAAGATACTTACTATGAATGCATAACATTATTTGACATATACATTTTATATTTGCTGTTTTATTTTGTGTATGTTTATTTCTGTGCAGCTTGTCACTAGTGTTGTTTTCATGTTTAGTCAGTGGTGTGCGTTTAGAAAGTCCCATTTTGTTTATAGACGACCCATTACAAGTGTATTTTACTGCTAATTTATGCCCCAGTTTCGAGTTTTAACACTGTCATGAGAAGCAAATAGGGCAATAGGCAATTATAAAAGTAGGGCATCTTATTTGGATCCTCTATGACAGAGTTCAGATGATGGCACAATTAGACGATTTCCCAGCTGTTGTAGTGCCTGGAGGAATGTAGAGAATGTTGCTGTCAGGGAAGAGTAGCCCACAGGGTCTGAGGCTCTGACACGCCTGGGTCAAATGGCGGCCCAGCATATCTATCTTGAGTTTGTTATGAATGCTGCACAGTACGTACAGTGGAAACCAGTCAGGCTTTTCACACTAAATACCACTATACAAAATTAGGAAAATGTTACAGGGTACCACCAGAGCTTTAACTAGGTGTAAACTAAATCCAAAAAGACTTTGGATATAATAGTTCAAAACAACCCAAAATAAATGTCATGGTCTAGTCCCATCTTAGTACTAAATTTGATATGATGTGTGCAAGTAAAATATGCAGCACTTAATCAATGCAGGTTGCTTCAGACTACTACATCGTAGTTGCAAGAAGAATTTAGCAGTGACTAGACAGACAAGTCTACTGTATACTGGTACAGTTGAAGAGCTGGCTGTGAATTGAGTTTGTTGTTTGGTGCAACAGCACAACTAGACATTCCTCGAGACTGTGATGGTAGTTGCACAGTAGTGACAAACATTTGGTAAACAGATCCGGGTCTCACTATGTCATATCAGCATGCTCCCATTGTTTCTCCAAGGTTCTGAGTTTTCAGCTTGATCCATATATGTCCTAAAATTACACAAAAAATCAGACAAACAGTAGCCACAAATATATATTACCTGAATATTGTGTTCATTTAAAATGTATTGGTATTGACACGCACGCCATTGTTGTACATCACAAGAAATAAGAAAAACTTTTGAGTGCTATATTAAATTGATATTCATTATTGACACAAGTGCAGACACATGATCCATAGATAGTCTTTTTGACACAGTAGCTTCAGATAAAAATCAAAACCTGATGAAGGACATCACGGCAGCACAGACACCACATTTTTATTTATGCTCTAAAAGGGAAAACACTTGCAATAACATCAATTTTATGATATATGGGCTGCTCTCATGGACACCAACCTTTTGTGCATGTACAAGTGTTGTTATTACAAATATGGGAAAGGGTGAGTCTAGACTTTGCTAATCTGTATAGCCTTGGAGGGAAGGTGAGGCCCCCATAACCCCATGTTGCTGCCCTTGTAAATACTTATGTAACTGTGTGAAAAGTAAAATGTGTTCTGATGGTTCACATGTGCGTTTCCCTCACAGAGCAGTTGCCCAATTTGGGAGGACTTTATCACCAAGGCTGGCAAACTACAGTCTCAACTCAGGTAAGAATCTTAATATGTAAGTTTCTCAGTGTTTTAAGTGACAGCACTGGAACAAGGAATAAGTGATTTGTACTTTACAGTTCAACAACCAAGATCAATACTTTTTCCACACTGCCTTCTCTTACCCATCTGTGATATATTGACCTTTGAGTATAAATTTAGAACCGCGTGTCCCAAAACTAACCTTCAATGACATACAGTAGTTTACTAATTTAACAGTTCTCAGAAGAGGTCATTACTGCCTCTATTAAAGTTCTATTCATGCCTGATTTAATTTGTCTTTGTCACGCTGTATACCTAGCACACCTCTTGCCAAATGTTCTCACTAACAATGAGTCTCCAATGCCCTCTCTGAGTTGGTTTTAAGTGGCCACGTGTCTGGATGCAAACATCTTATGACAGCTGAAATAAAAGACTATTGTTCCGTAAGTACTGTAAGAGCAGATCTCCCGCAGTTCATAATTATTCTTTGATTTAACGATACATGGCATTTTCCTTACCTCTCAAGGGCCCACGTGTCCAGCTACAGAGTGATTTTGACAGTTGTATAAAGGCTCTGAGCATTAACAATATTGTCTGGGGGCCACAGGAAGTCCCCATCTTCACATTTCCTCTGTGCTAAACCTGATTAAAAGTGATATGTTTTTCAAGTGTCCCATCATTTAAAGGTTAAGTATGTGACCTTGCCATGCCACATCTTAGATTAGATTTTGCAGTCCTGTTGCTAATCACCATCAAAAAGTTTACCAAGTAATGTATGTCTGGTCAATAAGATGACTAAAGGGCAGTTGTAGGTATTTGATAAATACAGTTTAAGAGCTCGCTACCTTATAAGTAGTAGTAGTAGTAGTAGTAGTAGTAGTAGTAGTAGTTAAAGGTATTATGTTTTCTGGTGGAGATTTAATAACCTTTTCTCTATGGAGGTGGTGATTTGCTAAGGTGTAACTTATCAATCTTTCATTTATTCAGTTTGTGGAACATTTCGGCCAGTCATCCACATCTCCATGTAGAAAAGACTTCGGATCCTCCATCTAAAAATGTACATAGTGCCCTTTAAAGGTCTAATGCTAGATTAAATAATTAAAAAATATTAAACATGTAAATGGGAAATACACCAAATGTAACTCAATGCAGCACATGAGCCTATTTTTTAGCAATATTTTAAATACCAGAAACACACCTTAAATAACAGCCCATCGATGAACTGTGGCTTTCATGGTATAAATGTCGGTCATTCATTACACAACTTGCAAACCAGGGGTGGTAATTGCAGTATGGCTTTGGGTGCATTTATAGCTCGCAGTGGTTGTGGCATACTTAGCATACACATGGTATTGATGCTGCTATTGCTGGAGTGCTAAAATAACTCCCCTATGTTGGCTCGTTCATGGTGACCTACAAATAAAGTATTTTGCTTTAAAGCCCATGTCCAGTCTGCTCAAACTACCACTAAACCCCACGTAGGGATCCCTGTAATCTGCGTAGGTTCTGGGGCACACACCCGCCTTCCCTCTCTGGTCTGGATAAGTGACCAGCCAGCATATGTCTGTGTGTATTTAATGACGTCCCCAGGCAAAGTGCTCTGTAATTTAGCTCCCCTCTCTCAAAGCAACAAGGAAATCAACCAATTAAGTGTTGGGCATGTTCTGTCATTTATTCTTCTCCAAATATGGCGCCCATGTTGGCTTTTAGAGGCTATTGAACACCCTCACATACACACATGTGCGCACAAGTTCAGCTTTGAAGAAGGAGGGTGAGGACATTGACTGATTTATAATTACAGTCCCCTTTAACTCGTCACTGTTTGGTAGGCTATGTTTAATGCAGCTGTGTAAAAGCTATACTTTAATTTTGGGCACCAAATATCAACCACACAAAATCTATATATAGGAAAAACATATGTTTAGCATTGATGATCAATACCTTTCAACCATTTAAAGATATATTCTTTCCAACTAGAGATGGTTGAATATGACAATCCAGTGCACTTATTAGAGATGCTAGATTGGGCGTAATGTAATCTATGTTTTATTTGGATTTACAGCCTTCTAGTAACAGTCACTAAGAATAGATTGCTGGAGGTCGAAACTGTAGTGCTTAATGTAAAGGTCCATTGGGGACTATTGTTTTAAAACAGGCCATGTAGGTAAGTGCAAACACACTTTATAGGTGTAGTGTAAGTAAACCAGCATTCTAAGATTTAATCAGCAACAGTAACAAGCTAGGCATTAAACTTAATTTCTGCACAATATAGTTAGAATTAATGTGTACCAGATGTCACGTTGTGTATGTATTCCAGTGTATAGAAATTAGCATAGTGCTAGTTTGGTGCCTTTACTGCACTTTAAATAGAAAGGCATCTGTATGTGCCCTCGTGTATGTTTCTTTTTCCATTTGCTGGACACACCCCTGGATATTTTGGTCAGCTCACCAACAACACATAGTACTTATTAACTGATGTTACATATCATATTTGAGTAATTAGTAAGTGATCACATCTCTGTCTGGTATTATAGGGCATAGTGTAAGCTAAAATTGCAATGGTTATATTTTTATCAGGGCATGCATTCACTAATATCTAATGGGGCACTGCTTACTGCTTAGAAATAGCTTATTTAACGTGTTGCTTTAAGCGTTAGTTAAAAACAACAGTTAGACTATTGCAGACCATGACTTTTCCATTCATAAATCACACTCAGGACACACACAGTGAAGTGGTAAACACTTGCCCTGGCTATCCTCAGTGCTCCAGTTTATACTAACCCTAAAAGGATTGTGACTAATACAATGTGAATACTAAAGGGATATTTTTAGAATAGCTGGACAACTCTCAGTTTTCTTCCAAAGTTTGCCCTGTTCGTCAACCTGAAGTGTTTGTGGAATTTCACATGTTGAGTAATGGAAGATTCCCACTGGTCCCCCACAAGCAGAAATGTCAGCGCCTTTGTCTTTTAAAGAACTTTCGTGGTTGCGGTTTTGTTGTGTCTGAAATGAGAAAGCCAGTTTGCTAGTGACCTAATCAGTTAACCTGCCAATGAAGTGAACTGTGGCCATTTCCAGCTAATTTAATAAGAGCTTGGTCAGACAGGCAGACAGAATGTCATTCGAAACACCACCAAGAGACACTCCACGTAATGACTTAAACAGAGGGCAAAACTCCAGATGCTTTTTTATGAAGTCACTAGTGTTGACCTTTTCCCCTTTTTTCCTTTGACCAGGCACCATAGATAAGTTAGACCAGTCTCAGGCTTTTCACAGCAAGAAAAAGTGACATCTCGTTTTCAAGGGAGACTAAGAAGTAGTTTAAGTAAGAGCCAGAGATTGAAAATTCTTATAAATATCAGTTTGTGTACCATTATTTGAAAGGTTACAGTTATCGCTTTAAATTAGACTATGTACTATATTGTATAATACTTCCAACAGTACCATCAGAAAAATCTCAAATGTTAAAACTACCAGTTGTACCTAAACCACATTTGAGAAGCACGGGGTTAGGGCAGGTATTGGTCCTATCCCTCGTTGATGACCTGTAGTCAGTGTGCTGAGCTGGACAGATTCCAACAGTCTCCAAGTAATCGCACATACATTCCTCTCTCAGCAGGGCACGCTTGGGTTTTAACTTACACACATGCAAATCTACTTTAATTGGAAGCCTGTGCATATTTTAAATGTACATGTTTTCTTTACACCTAGTTTCCATCCTCATTAAACTAGTATGGATTTTCAGAGCTTGGCCTTTCTGTGTCTGGCCATTGCGATTGTATGATTTCCGTTTCCCACAGTATTTAATTGCATGTCCTAAAGTTACTTTACGTTTCAACATATATTTTAGTACATTTTTTTGTTTTCTCTCTCTTCAGGGCGACTGTGGTTGCGGTGGCTGCCTTCCTGGATGCCTTTCAGAAAGTGGCTGACTTGGCCACCAATTCACGAGGTAAGAATATGCATGAACTGGAACTAGGAGGTGTTTCATCTAAATCCAACCTCAGCTACATCTATTGGCTGTTTTTTCATTGTTTCTGCAGGCACCATTTTGGGAATTTGGAACCAATCAAGTGTTATAATATTTGGTGCTAAATTGTTAATTGCAGTGGCGTTAATTTTTCATCACTCCACAACCCATTGATAGATGTCAAACAATCGTGACCTCATTGAATGAGGTCTTCTTGAGATTTCCATAGTGACATGTGCCTCGGAAAGTTTAGTCTTTATCACCACAGCGCTAAAACCTACAAGCTGTTTGCTTTATCGTCTAGGTAGTAAATCTGTCCAAACACTGCTTGAAGTTGGGCCACTGCCTTTGTCTATGGTCTTTAACCTATTTTGCCTCCCCTCCCCCCACGCCTCCTCTCCCTCTCCTCCTTCACCACATCTGGGTTTTGAGGTTGCTCTGTGTGTGGAGGGAGAGTGCATGGGCCCATCCTTCTTCAGCCCTGACACCTCCAACCACCACGCGATACTATTAATAGGAGCTGAGATAAAACGTTTATCAGTGCCGTCGCAGTAGGGAGCGAAGACAAGCAGTCATCAGTCACTTCCTTATTCTGACTCTATAAAGCTCCATCTTTCTCAGTGTTTGTGTATCACTGGCATTATAAATGGTTTGTGCGAAAGAGTCAGGAGCTAAAAGGTGCTGCGTCATCGCCCATCTGCTGTGCTACCTCTTTCTTTCACCTCCCTGTGTGTGATATTCTGAATCACTACTGTGGACGTGCATGTTGCTTTCTATCCGTCAAAATTTGTTTACTTGTGCGACTTTGTTTAGCTTTACCTTTTTTGGATGATATGGATATGATATGTTCTGGAACATTTCGGCGTACACTGGCTCTTTTCTGGCTGTGATTTTGCAAAGGTTTTATGCCGGGTTAGGGTTAAGTCAGCTCTCTACATTCATGAACTCATGGGACTAGCGACTAACAGCCAGTAAAACTTTTAGCACAGGCCTTTATAATTTTCTATATCATTTATATCATTTTTTCTTTTTCTTTCTTATTCTGAGCAATATAGTAAATTTATATGTTTAAGATAATACAAGTATAAACTGGAGGGAGAAAATTCAATTAAGAGGGACCACCATAGAGTCCTTATTTTTGGCCTGTACAAACACAAACATTGAAGCAATCTCTTGTTCGAAATGTTGTCCATACTATACTTTCACTCCTCAAAGAAACACTATCTCTCCTTCGGATGATGTCACTGCAGAAAAAGCATAAATTGTCACATTCTTGCAGGACATTCTATAGCACCTCCAAAATGTCAACTACTAGGCCTCAGGAGTATAATTTTACACATGATGATTTGTCATTAAAGCAGGACTAAATGTACAAGACGTTTGTTATGTGTATGTAACAGACATATAGTGCCTGGGGTCATATTTTTTTCTGCTTTGGAAACATATCAACTTACTGTATTGTCCAACAACATTACAAAGCATGGGAGCTGTCTTTGCGGCCAGGGAGCTTTGATGTAGTCCCGCACCTGGATGGAGACTATGTTAGATGTGTTTTTTCATTGTAGATGAGACATTCATGATATACTTTTTTTCTTTTCCAACAAACTTTTTCACTTTTCTGTTTTATACAGATCTTTTATTATGGTGGTGAAAAACATAAATAAGACCACACATTTATGGTTAGTGTACTAAAGGGTATCTTCCTGACTAATTGAAAGACTAAAGCTTTCGGGTGCCTTTGTATTTGCCTCTAATGGTTTTGTGTTCTGATCTTGGCAGTGATTGTTGCTCATAAAATGGAAAGGGTATGAACTCAGCCCACTTCAATATCTTTTAGCATATCTCTTGTTTATGACTCTTGACTGATCTGGGTTTAAAAAGCAAATTACTTTCAGTTTGTGATTAAAATGTAGTTGAATTCAAGTTAAAGAAACTGTATGTAAAATGTAATAAAACATCCATCACAGGCAAATAATTAGCAATATATTAAAGAACATGTTTACAACTTATATTTAAAATCAATCTGGATCTCTATAATGGTATGTGGTTTTGCAAAGAGCAGAGATTTGTTTTCAAACAAGGCAGGAGAACAAAAACAAGCATGTAAAAACCTGTTGAACCAAAACAGATTGTGTTTTTGTTTTGAACCTTCCCACACAGTCCTAGCCTTATAGATCTTTATTCCCTCACAAAAGACTTTGACATTGTTCTGATGTGGTTTGAATACAGAAAATACCTACACACAGTACATCAAGACATTGTATTGCACCGTTAACAGGCACGGTATCTGATTTTTACTTTCTTTAAAAGCTGGTTTTAAACAGTTGCAGCGGGCCAAACTTATTCCTCACTTTGTTTAACTCATTTACTCACTCATAACATCCTAATTTCTTACTGCAGTCTGTAAGCATGTTTCACATCTTTTGCATCACGCCACTGCTAACAACTAGCATGGTACTTTCTGGTTCACTCATGATAAAATGCTTTATAGTTAGATGCAGACAGCACAAAGCAATCTCATTTTGACCCTACGAGATGCTTTTACAATGTAGTGGGGCAAGACAAATTTTTATTTATTACATGAAGAAACTGGATACAGCCCCTTTAACTTTCTATTCCTTATTTAAATTCTCAGCAGGGAGCCAAAGCCCAAAATAATTTTAGAATGCTGGTGATGTCCAGTGCTACCTGCTTCCTTATGGTGTTTCATTCATCTAGTACGTGCAATATTGACGTAGTGGGCGAGGAGTGCCATTTCCTTTTAGTCAGGCACCGTGAAACAGCTGACAGCAAACAGGCAGTACACTAAGATGACATCATTTGGGGCAGAAAAAACTCCAACATGGCACAATTAATAATAGTTCTAAAATATAATATAAATTGTCATATTATCAAAATATAAAATGATTATATTTTCATTGATCACACCGGTCATAGCGTAATAGTTGATGGTTATAAAAAACTTTGTAACTTGGCCTCCCAGCTGCTTGGACTGTGTCTGCACAAGTCTGATGTGTGTTGATGCGTATTTATAAGCATATGCGTAAGCTGGGGGGTATCTTGATCCCAGTGGTCCTGTCAACATACCCAGATATGCGTAGGTTTGGACACGTCTTTATCTGCAGACTTGAATCAGACACCTGCCTCAAAGCTAACATGTGCGAGCTTGTTACTACTACTTGGGAAGTCAAAAACCCATATCACGCCTCTAATGTGTTTTCAAAGGTGATAATTACAGTAGTTGGAAAGTGCAGTCACTCATCCAGTTATCTGAGTGGTTATGGGCAGAAGTGAATTGGCAGCTACGTGTTAAGATGGAATAAAAACAGCTTATATTTTTACTGTTTCAGTCTATGCCGTGTGAGGGGTGATTCAAAGTTTGTCTTTGTTGTGGAAAGGGTAAACGTTATTCATCCTTGTGTAGTAGTTGAAATATCATTAGTGCCAGTGTTCGTGGCTAAATACTTCCTGTCTGGCTTCAACAGTGTTCTCTATTGTTATCTTTATGAGTGAAAATTGTAGACATCCAGCTGCTATTTATGAACCTCTTTGCCTTGTGCTTGACTTGACCAGTTACATTAACTCTGTCTGCCTCAGAAACGCTGGAGAACCTATAGTGGTTTCTTTCTGTCTTTTGTTCTGTGTCCAGCTATAGCCTATTGTCCAAGCTCTCTCCCATGTCCCATTAACTTCCCTGCTGTCCCTCCTTATGGAATACTTTAGTTCCACTGAGGCCCAGGGAGCCTACAAAGGAACTTGAAAATAACTTCATTCCAACACGTCGTTGTCCAGGAAATATTTAAGCTCTTTTTAAAAAATCTATACATTTTTATATGCATACTCAAAAAGATGAGAACAAAAGTTTTATCTTTTAGATTATCTTTTTACTATTTCCAGGCATCTGCTAATGAACTTGGTGCCATTGCTAATCCAAGGCTGCAGCCAACTGTTAACTGTTATCTCTGCCTGTCAATTTTAGTGGTGTGGAAAAATATTGTTTTCTGAACTTTGATGTATAAGGGAATAATTAGGAAACTACTACAGCAGGATTCTAAACACAAAGTTTGTACCTGTTTATTTGAGGTTTATATGTCAGACAAAAGAAGAACTGATTGAACTTTGAAGTCACACGTCGGTCTTAAAGATAACAGCACCAAAAGCTTTGTAAGCCCCATGCTTATGTGTACAGGCAGGTATATACTTGAAACACATCTATATGAGACATTCATTAGTAGCATTGACACTTGGTCTCCTTTCTTTCAAACTGCTGTGTGCTCCGGCTTACCATCGTCAAGGTTCAGTGTAACAATGTGGAACAAACTTTTTCCCATTTTATTTACAGTAAAGATGTAATCCAGATGAAATTATTGTTGGTAGGATTACATTTCATTAAATTACAGTTTGTGCTTTGTGCTGCCCTGCAAGTCATGAGATTCCACTTTGCACAGACATGTCATAGATTGACAGAATGAACTTTCTATGCTTTCAGTATTCTCTTCAACACTCAGACCCCACACCACTCCAAAAAACTTTCCTCTCCGCTTCATGGCTGGACTCACTGTTACACCCTGAACTGCTCCACTGTCTATCGACTATCTAAAAAGCCTTCTGTGCTGTTTTTTTTTTTTTTTCAAGCCTCTCTCCTATTCCAGGCCAGGCAGTACATTTCCTGCCCATGTCCAAATAGCAGTAAGACCTAGATTTGTCTCCTCGCTTCAATCCTGTCTCTGTTCTTCTGTGATTGCCCTGAACCAATCCTGAATAATCTCACAGATGACTGGAACCGCCAATTACACCGGTTAATGGGTCAAACACACTCACACTATAGACACTCACACCAGCCCTCCGTGGTCGTAATGTGCGACCCAGTGGATTGAATTATCTGTGTCAAAGCAAAGAGGTTCACCCAAATTGATTTAGGGCTGCCTAGTCTTTTCATGCTAGACGTTTTAACTTTGCACTCAAACACAAACACTGAAAATTCCATTGGCAGTTTTCGCCCGTGCCAGCTGTTTTAATGAACATCTGCTTATCATTATTATGAATTCCGATTCACTTGAAAGAGTGATTTGTGTGTTTGGAGCCAATGGAAAATACATACAATTTCCCTGTGGATGTGTGGGTAGTATACAGCATGTTGTCACGGTGCACCTGACTAGCGTGCAAAAACGTACAAAATAGGCACACTCTGTTTGCTCTTTGTTTTTGTTCAAACAGAAACCCTGTTGAACCAGTATGAGTCAGTCAGACCATCATCTGTCAAATGTGCTTAATTTGCCTAAGCCTTGAGTGTTTAAAAATGAGGTTGGAGCAAGTTTTGAGTGCCACCCACAAGGCCTTTATTGGGGCCCAAATTTGACAAGGAAAAGATAGTCTGGCCTTGTGATTTTGCAGATAAACTTGGCAGCCATAACACTGTTGATAGTGTGGTTGGAAATGTCAAAATGATGTCAGCTATTGAGATAAACTGTAGCTTGAGCGGACAAAACAACTAGGCAAAAGACTATTCTAAAACTATTCAGAAAAGGTGCAATTTTGTGCAAAGTTTTGAGTATGTGGGTATTATTTTTGACAACCCTAAGCACATGCAACAGAGCTTATATAAGAACACAACATAACGTATTGAACGCAATCTTTAAATATATTTTCACGTTTCTTTTTCCAGGTCCCATCATACTGTACATTTTATCAATGACACAGATAGTGAACCATTGCAGTCGACCACAAGTTCTGCCATTTAAAACCTTTACAATAACACAAAACACTGACATTGCACTAATTTGATAGACCGCAGCCGAGGCATGTCTGAACTAACAGTAATTGAGCTCTCTAGCAGCCAATCATGACTTCACCTCGCTCCTTCTGAATAGGCCTGAGCTTTGCCAGAACCATTATAAACCTGAAAGTAGTGCCATACACGGTTGTAGGTTTCTTCAGTACATGTCTTCCTGTGCCGTGTGTGGCTGGGTTCAAGGCCATGTGCTCTCCCAGCTGGTCCGTGACAGCCCTGCATTGAAGCTTGTTGTTTGTCCTCAGGAACTTTGTGCTCACTTGAACTCCACTCAAGGACAGAAGGGAGACACAATAATGAAATGCAACAGCTACAAATTACCATAGGACACACAGGTAGACTGACAGTGGATACAGGCACAGTAGGAAACCATCAACTCCTGTGAGAAATGCAGAAGCCCCAAAGGTGAGGTTACATAGGTGTCCTTTGTTTGTTCTTTATTATTTTCTTCTTTATAATTATTTCTTTGAGCAGCGATTGGTCCAAATATTCATTGGGAGTTTTAGTAAATATCTAATAAAGTTATGGCCACTCCCCTCTGAACTGAATATGTTTGCAGAATGTTATTTTCACTTAGGCTTTTTGTTGGATTCTTCTAAACTGGCTGCAGGGTTATAGTGGAAAAAGCAGATACACAGAGTGAAGCAGTATGGGACTTATACTGCTTATACTTGTGAATAAGCAAGTCTCAGCTTTCAAGTCCAAGTTGAGTCCTGAGTCAAGTTTGAGTCAATTCAAGTCTGATTCCAGGACTACATGTCTGATTAATAAAAAGAGCTTGTTTTCTAAAATACTAGGACTAACAAACACACAAGTTGTGACTAGATCCATTTCCTCTCCAGATGATGTCATATGATTTGTCAATACTGCATGTATTTTGAACAAATACCTACAAAGTACTGAGATTAGATTACTACAACTGTTGCATTATCCCTCCTCCGAGCCCATTCAGAGTGGAGCTCTGTTGTCCCATAGACACTTCATAAACTGAATGAATACTGTGGTTGTTGCAGCACTGGAGCTTGTGTGGGTGGAGGATGTGGGGTGCCATGGGGTGCAGAGAGTGCCTCCTCACTAACTCTTTGACAGCACAGGACTTTTTACACACACACACACACACACACACACGCTCAAATGGGCACTCAAAAGCCCCAAGCACACAGTAGATGCAATCTGGCCATCATTATGGCAAACAAGGCCGCGTTGTGTTGTGCTCACAAACAGTTCGCTCTCTGGTTTAAATTATCACCAGTATCTCAGAGACAAGAGGCCTCAGAGCCCCTCTGCACAGCCCAAAGGAAAGGTCACTAGCACATTCAAGCGCCAAGACAAAATATAATATCTGCCCTATTTGGTCCAAGTTAGGTTAGCGCTAACTATATTGCCATCTAATTTGTCATCAGTCCACTTCTTTCTTATCTCATAACATTATTAGCGAGCTTTTTGATCAAACAATAATTCATTTAGGTATCACAGTTGCTTAAAAATTAGAACAGATAAGTTAGTTTTGTAATTTAACCACTAAATTTGCTACAGGAAACAAATGAAATGTCAATCACAGTGTATGCAGAAACACAAGTAATTTTATTGTTAATCAAATGTCTTTTTGCGTGTAGCTTTGGCATGTTGGGGCATTGTGCTGTGTTTCTGGTGTTCACTGTAATTGTAACTTTCAATTGTTGTATAAAAGCTCGTAATTGTTGCCTTCATATTTAATTTACGCATGAGACATCCATAATTATGATTCACACAGACAATATTACTCACTCTTATTCCTCAGTGTTACTTTCCCAAGGTGTTCCAGAGAAGTGTTGTTTTACTATGTGCACATGAACCTTCGCCCATAACACGTCACAGTGAATCATTTACCATGGGACATGACAATTTGCATGTTCGGTCTACTAGCTACTCATAACTGCTCTTACACATGAGGTTACAACAGGCCAATAAAAACTATGACAAAGCTATAGTAGATCTAGCAGTGAGCTAATATCATTTATTATAAGTAAATGGTTTCAATCATCTATATAAGGAATGTGTGTCAGGTCAAAAAATAAATTAGTGGGCCACAAGAACCAAGAAAAGAAATTTAATGGACCCAAGGGCAATCTCCTAACTTAGTCGCCCTAAAAATTGGTCTATTTTTGTCTTATACACATTCTACATAGTTTTCAAAGGTTTTTTTGAATTCTTGTTGACTGGAAGTGTGGCCTTACAAATCTTCTCTTCCATTGAAAGTAACTCTTTTTGGGTAGTTGATGGAATTAATGGGCCGTCAGTTGGTCTTTTAAAGAGCTAAGTGTCTGTCCGTCTTTGTGCTTGTTTATTTACACACTGTTTACAGACCTGTGCTGCCTAACAACCCGCCATTCATTACTGGGATTTCTCTACTACAACTAAAAGTGACCACAAAATCTGTGCTTCAAGAATCTCCAAGAAAATTACTTTCTTTAAGCATTTTCCCATGAAGTGTATTCTCTCTGAAGGTTTATTTTTGTCTTGACTTTGACCACTCTCTGTACTGCCCGACTGCTTACTGACTGGATTAACTGCCGCACTATGTTAAAGCCATGGAGCAAGATTGAAACAGACAACACAGTAAGACCACAGGTTAAAAAAAATGTAAACTATGTGCACTATGTAATGTAATGCCAATATAAACTCAGAAATTATTTCATATGCTCCTGCTTTTATACTCAAGTTGTAAAAAGGGAGACCTATGTGTCCTGATCATCTAAATTCACTATCCACATTTACAGTATAGCGCTTGAAGGCTACAGTTAGCATACATTAGCATATGAATTCAGCCTTGAGACTACTGGCAACCAGAGCATCCATCTAGGGACCACACACAGTTGTCCTTTTGAGTTTATCTACATTAAAAATCCGAGAAATCTGAGATCACATTTTCAAAGTAAAATTTTCCTGGGAACAAGACAGATTCAACATTTGTTCAAGGGTTTGTTTTCATCTTTAAATCCTTTGGTTTGGAGATTCTTATCAGTCTAAGGTAAATTCCACAACCCGATGAACAGAAAACAGAGAAAGTGGCCCCAGAAGCTTTGCAGGGTGGGAGACAATACTTTAGCCAATTAGTTTTAATAGTTTGTTTACACACAGCACTCAGCCCTGTCTTTTAAAATGCTCTCAACCATAGCATAGCATTGAACTCATCAACTCTTACATTCCCCTGGTTAACTAGACCATAAGCTGCATCTACAATAATACACTTTTGTGATGACATTTACCATTAATTATGTGCTATGCTCCTCATGTCTCTACATGCTTTACAATAGGAGCTAGAGCAATGCTTTAGACAGCAATACTAGAACTGCATTCATCAGTATTCAGCTGGAGCACCTCCGTGGCACACTGACACACATACTGTTCGCAGCATCAGCTTTTTCGCTACCATCGGAGAGAACTTTCCCCTTTTCAGATAGCGTAGAACATTCATCAGCTGCGTGACATATTTTATATTTATACTGAACATGACAAGAGTTGTGAAGGATGAGGTAGGTAGAAGATTGATAATAGTAGAACAGGTTTGAGAGAAGTGGAAAATCTGTTTGACAGGCAGAGAAAATGTGGCAAAGATGAGAGCAGAAAGGAGAACTAAATTGAATCACATGAGAAGATACAGATTCGAGCCGAGACTGAACAGTAATGCAAGTCTTGTGCATTGCTATTCAGGCCACATATCACTGCACTGGGAGAGAAAATGCAGAAACCCCATTGGACCACTGCCATACAGATCAACTACTTCTAAACCATATGAAGATTGTAGTGTTTTTGTTGTCTTTGATCAGTCAGCACTGACAAACAAAATGTGTTGCTTCAAAAAATATCTTTCTTTTGAAACCTAGCCAGCCAGTCAGATATTTTTCAACTTGCAGGTAAGGTAGAGCTTATTGGCTTTAAGCAAATACCAACATTTTTCTGGATTCACCAACAATACTAGTCAGTTGTCAGTTGTCACATCCCATTTAGAGTATGTTGTTGTGGATTGGGTATTGGACCAGCTTTGTGTTAAGTTAATCAATTAATGTGTTAGTTTAATCTGTTTGGATCAGGTACACTACAGTCAAAAGTTTGGTCACACCATTTCATTCAGTGTTTTTATATATATTTATATATATATATATATATATATATATATATATATATATATATATATATATATATATATATATATATATATATATATATATATATAATTATTATTATTTTTTTTTTAATAAATACATTTCTACCTCAAAACAATGCTCTATAATTACTCTCATGTGCTGTGTGTCTCAGTAAAAGTGTGCTCACCACAAAGTAATTTCACTACAGTTTGACTACATTTGCACACTTGGTCCTCCTCTTCTTTCCCTTATCTCCTCTTCAGTTTCATTGCTTTTATAGGCACATCTTTTACAGCCATGGCTATTGACTTTATAGATTTTGTTCTGTACATTTCTACTTTTCCCTTGGGTCTCCTCTTCACATCTTGGTGACAGCTGGAGCCAGACCATGTGTGTTAGGAGCAGGTGCTTGTGTTTGTTCGGCCACACGTTTGCATTTGTTGGGGCCTGGACTGAGGAGGCTAGACTTGCTGACTGGAGTGTGTAAAACAGCCATGAAGACTTTCTGTCAGCAGCTACTGATGAATGAAGAGGAACATCCACTTCTCATTGCCAGCATTTGACCTTGAAGCCCATCCAAATGTGATAACTAACCCTTGTTCTTCAATTGTTTGTTGATTGTAGACCTGTTATGATAATTACTATATCGACTTATTTTTCAATACATGATAGATTGAACAATTATTTTAGGGGGTCAATATTGATCATTGGTTTTTTTTGCTTATTTTTCTCTACTATGATAAGACTTGAGCAAACAAATTACTTCAGAGTTGCATTCTGCTAGTTGTTCATTGTACATTTAGAATTCGTTTTTTGGGTATAATTCTGCTTTATGGTTTGGTTTCAATATTATCATTTATCGTCTATATTTACTTAAATAACAATATATAGCACGTAAAAATTTGATATCGTGACAGGCCTAGTTGATTGATTTTTGTAGTTTGCACTTAGAAGAAGCTAGGAAATGAACATTCTCTATTTGACAAACCCTTCAAGTACCTTTGGGTAAGTTGTTAAGAGAAGTGGGGGACCTCAGTACAGCGCCAGATTTATCTCCAGATCTTATTCAGTGCTAAATAGCTCGAGCACTAGCCTATTTAAATGCTTTGATCTATCATAATAATGCATCTTATTCTTATTTTCTCTACAGTTTTCTTCCTAGCTACTTTTTGTGTTGTGCTGACTTCTTAAGAGTTATATTAGGCCAGCAGACTCAAAGGGTAGACAAATAAATCAATGAATGAAATGCCAGCCTGAAACAGTGCACTGTGGGTGGCTCCATCTGGGCACACCAACTGCTCAGCTCGGACCTAGCGTTTCAGAGTACAACATAGATCGTTGTTTAGTTTTTTAATTTTGCTTTAAACCAAAATGCCCAGCACTACTTTTCTTTGTCTCTGTCCTGCTTTTTATTGGGCAATCTATCACAGCGAGATAGCATAGTTTTATTTTTGATTCATAAGATAAAACAAAAACAGCAGGTGTTTTTGATCGCAGGCCATGGAGAAGTCTTTAAGCTGGTCCAGTTCGGTGTGGACTGTGCCTTCTACTTTCTCTGCCTCTCTAATTAGCTTGGCCCTGTCCAGCTGGAGACTTTATGTGTGTGTGTATCCAGCTGCACGGACTCTAGTCTCTTATCACTGTAACCACTGGCCCACAGTTAATGGCTACCATCTGGTGCCCATACAGAGCCGGGTTTAGCTACCAAGCGTCTCAGATTCACAAGGAATTCTTTGGGCAAATCCATCTTTCCACTCCCATCAGACTCTGAATTATAGTCAAGTATGTCTCTCAGATGTGCCTGAAATAATACGGTTTTAGATTACTTTCTGATTCTCAACATTAGTTAGGGACTAGAATAGTCTAGTAAGGGCTGTAACTGTGATAAGCTATCTTGCAATGAAACCAAATTTTCAGATATAAAACGTAAATGAAACCACTGTGAGCAGTTGTCAAGAGATTATATGGTTGTTGCATTGTAAATGAAATGAAAGAATTGGGCCATATTATGTTGCCAGAGCCTACCGTGTTGATCCCATATTGATGGTTTCCCATTGCACTGAATAATGTTACTCTTTTACAGTGAAGTAAGCATAAAACCTGGTTTGAAATGCAGATTGGCATTTTTGTGTTCTTTTTTAGAGGGCATTATTGACTCATTCTAATATACTTTTTATAGTCAGCTCAGCAAATAATGATTTATTACCCAGGCTTGGGACAAGATGAGTATATCCATTACCATTTCAGACAAATTTAGTGTAAGATTAAGACACATAACAATGGTTGCAGTTTTCTGGCTGCAAAATGTGGAGATTTAAGATAAGTAACTTAATTGTCACTAAGAAGTTTGTCATTGGTAACAATGCTGCACAAAATACGTGCAATTTGAAAAGTTCCAAGTGCAAAACAGAACCCTGTGTTTTAGGAATTCAGATCATGCATTAACATAAATAAAATTAAAGGTACACCATATAACTTTCCTGTGGATGTCCCATCTTTATGGACATAGTATTGCCTGATAATTTAAACACATTCACTTTAATAATATATAGTTTAATGCGATTCTGTGGAACATTTCAGGCAAAGAAATCTTACAGAGACATTTGTGTTAACCTGAATATGTTAAGAGTGACAACATAGTTTATATTGGGGGCACGAGATATACTAAGGATAGTGCATGTCTTAAAGGGTTTTAGAGTGTCAGCCCGGTGTGACATTCCTGGGGTAGTCTGGGATGGTGTTAAAGACGGAGACAGCCTCAGCAACCTGACATGGAGTGGCCATGCTGCTGTTCCCTCTCCACTGACCCCTGTTCACACCCTTCTGTCACAAATGTCCCCATGGACCGTTCCCACACAAAACTCAGCCATTTGGGACAGAAGCTTGTGTTAGAAAAGTGCGGAAGTCATTGTTTACTTTAAATGACAAGATGACACACATTGATGAGCTTTAGAAATTCATTATATGGAAAGGAAACCTTTATTTAGGTCATTTGAATGCTTTTGATGTGTAAGTCAGATGTTCTCAGTAATATGTGTACAATTTTTTTTAAGTTCTTTATTTACAGACATCCTAGTAACGATTTAATTCTGATTTGTTCCTGGTTTTAGAAGACTTAATGTATTCCTGATTAAAAGAATTGGCTTCCAATGCGTATGTGGAAATCTTCTGAATCTTTGTTGCGATGCTGGGTGTGAAAAGTTTGACAAGCTGTAGTGTTGCAAAATGCCTAATAATGTTACACACTGACTCATGTGCAACACATTTGAGTCAGTCTAAGTTGTAAACAGACTTTGAACGTGACTGTTGTTTGTCTTTTTCACTGGTTCAAGTGTTGCAGACATAATTATAAGCCTCGCAAACCTCTGTCACCAAGAGCATTTCTATTGACAACCAGCTATGCCACTACACAGACATAAAGCAGTGGTCTATGTACAGCAGACAACTGGAGCTGCCAAAGAAGCTATTTCCATCCAGAGGTCACTTCGTGCTAGTTCAACTTGAGCGTGCTTTCTATGTTAGCAGTCGCTTCATCTTTAATTCCACCAAGAACCCAAATAATAAGCCAAGAGTTGACATAATAGGCAGCTGTCCTTAAGGAAACTTGTCTGCAGTGTTGATTGATATATGATTTTGTCTCAATTACTTTATTGCAGTAATTGGACAACTTGGCAAAAATCTTGTCATATTTTTGTGTTTTTCTGTGTTTTGCAGATCTATGCTCCAAGACAAATGCAGATACCTTTTTACTTTTGCTCACCGTCCCCCCCTATTGATCAGACTCTGTTATGCTCAGAGTGAGTTCCAGGTGGATGTGTGTCTTACCACAGTTAATGTGTATACTGACTTCAAATTCCTCTTAGAGACCTATACTGCCTTAAAAGGAATACACATTAATTGTGATAAGACAAAAAAAAAGTTATATCTCAAACAACCATTTACAAAAGGTTTATTTCAAAGGAGAGCTGAGTGAAGCTTTAATGCCATGGAAATTAAGTCAGCTATAGTTTCCTGAACTTCTTGACTGTAACCTCACACTCTCCTTTTGCCTCCACCTGTGGATATAGCTTGCAGCAGATTTTTCTTCTTGTGCCGTTCGCCTCATATCAAATCCAGAAGTGGAAGTGGGTGTGGCGCGTCCAACTCAATGATGTGTTGAAACCCAATTCTACCCCTGACAGGACTAGCTGAGGTTGAAACTTGTACCCATGCTAGAAATGGGTCTTCCTTTTAGTTTTTAATTTTCTTGTGGCCCCTGTGGCCTTCCTGCGGCACTGCTGTATAGTTCATACCTCACCTTCAACAAACATCCCGGCAATTGAAGACTGATAAAAATAGCTGGATATAGGATAACTAAACAAGCTGATGCATGAATGAAGGAGCATTATGGAGTTAACAAAAAGGCTTTTGGCTAACTAGTAGTCACACCCATTGCGAAAACAAGCGCTCATAGTACTACAGAGACATGGTTAAAGTTTTGGGTTTTATGGGCACAGAGGGACTCTGTCCCATATATCAGTACACAATGAAGTATTTACATTCACTAATTAACTGTTCAGTCTATTACATTGATCTACATTGTGTAATATTATCACTACTAAGTATAGTGCGCCCAGGTTAAAGGGTTGTTCATTAACTGTGGGTCACGTTTGATGGGCTCAGTGACAGATAGTTGTATGTGCGACCTAAGTGTGTGGCTTTGGGAGTGACTGACAGCTCTGTGTGCAAGTCTCCGCATGAAGCAGAGTCTGTGCTGACAGCAGAACGGAGGGCCCTGTTGGGAAGGATCACTACAGCCTGACTCTATGTGAAATTCATTGATTCGTGTCCTGCACTTTGGTCAAGGGAATTGGTTGTAGGGCATATGTTAGGCTCTATGCTGGCTTCACTATATTATTGATTTCTGTCTGGGCTTGCAGTCTCTCCCCACTCTTCACCCCATTTCTATGCTATTTACGATCCTGTTGAATTCAGGCAAAAAATCTGATTCGAGCTTCCTTCTTCAGAATTTACAACTCAGTTAGGATTTTTACTAAGGAACAGAATTGATACTTGATACCAATTTCAACACCACAATGTTAATACACTCTTACAATTTAGTAGTAGTTTGTTTCATACTACCATTTGGTAATATGTACTTGTTCTGATAAAGATTGAGGCCATTCTTTAAGTATTCAGGAAAGCTTTGCTCAGTATCAGAATATCTAATACTAGTACTAGTACTAATACTAGTATTTGTACCGATTGGTATCTGGGTATCGATCTTTTGAGAACTCTAACATAACACTCACCATACACTCACAGCTGTACGGGGGGACCCACTGATCACACTGAGCAGCCAGACAATAGTCGCGTCAATCATGTGCCATGTCCCTGTTAGCTCTCCTGCCTGGCTATTTAGTGGACAGTTAGCTAGCTTCACTCCAAGAAATACACACCAGCTTCAAGCCCCAGCATCTCCCATGTAGATCTTTTTACTGACAAATAACAACAACTAACTTAGACAGCTGTTGATAGCAGATAAAAAAAATATTTTAGTTGCAGTTTAAGTTATTGTTAAATTATTGTTCTGCTGTAACAGCCCAATTCCGTTTATACACCCAGGTTGTGGAGGTCATTTGGAACTATTTTTACAAGATAAAAAATATGCTTCTGTGTAATTCCATGTTGATTAATATTTGTTCTTATCTTTTTGTTCTTTTTTTAGGTGGAACTCGAGACATCGGGTCTGCCCTCACCAGGATGTGTATGAGGCATCGGAGTATAGAGGCCAAACTCAAGCATTTCTCAATGTAAGAAAAATTTTGCTTTATGTGATATAATTCTTCCCATATGTTGTGGGCTTTTTTGAACTTGTTAAATCTCCCTTTTAGATAAACATTTAGGGAGATTGTGGTCATTATTTCCTGCTTTTGTCCATGTTTATAATCTATAGTAGTATGACCCCACCCCCTTAGAGAACAGGCCAATAAATCGTATAGGGACTTGTGGTTTGTGGATATTTTGCAAGCGCCTGCTCCAGTAAAACGCCCCTTGTATTGGAATTCATAAAAAGAGACGATTTGTCTGGAGCTGCGAGCATCTGTAATGTGTCAAAGCCGTCCCACACACATTGGGCAGACAAGGGGCTCTCTTAATTTCAAGTGGCATTTCAGGAGAGATTCCACTTGGATCTCCATAGCAGGGTCCGGACACAGGGGGGCTGTGGTCAGCAGCACCCACCCACTGGCACAGACGCACACTTGTCTAAGAAATGTCTGCAAGATGGAGAAGCCTAATTTTAGTTTCATACGCTAATCCTGCAGCTGCCCAGCTCCCAGCCTCTTAAACAGACTCACAAACCTGGAAGAGGGACACACGGGGTAATGATTGACAGACAAGACTGTGAGACTCCCCCTGCGACGTGCTGTTAGACACTCACTCTCACTGTTAATAATTGACAAACATGAGCACAGTCTGGTCAGATAGAAAGACAACAACACTCTGGTATTTACTCTTATTATCACCTATATTTGACAGATATAGTACTGAGAATGAATCGAAATTGAATATAGCAAACACAACACTGTTGACACAAAATCAGTGTCACAAAAAACTCAGGACAGATATAAATAAAACCTCTAAAATATTTTTTTTTAATCACTAAAACAAAAGTAACAAGTCAATGTTCAAACTGATGTTCTTTTTATTTGTTTTATCTTTCAGGTTTAGAACAGCCTACAAAAAACCTTAACATGTTGCAAGGAAACCAAATTTGTGTTAGATAACTTGATAGAAAAGGTGATATTTAAAGGTGCACTATGTAGGTTTTCTGATGGAGGGTACGCCATATTATTGTCTCCATGGAGATGTTAATACTTGGACATTAAACATCTATCTACATCGAGACAAGCAAGTGATGCCACCAGGCCAAGTTGCAGGTCTACTTTGTGGAGATGAGAACCCACTCTCAGGAAGGATGCATGTTTGGGTATTAACAAGGCTTTTTGAGGGCAATAAAATCACCCACTGTGAAATAAATGCTAGATAAATAAGATGTTAACTGTGGAAACCATGGAGACAAACAGGTAGTGGGTCACTCATTCGAAAAGAGACTGCACCTTTAAAGTATTATTCTGTTGGTATTTATTATTGGCATTGGTCCTATATGGCAGCACTACATTAATGATCTGTAAATCTCCACTATATGTATAAGGATCTGCTTCATTTTTCTAATTGTGAATGATGTCTTGGCTGTCAGGGTGTTCATGGAGGGTCTGGTTGGTCCTTTGCAAGAACAGATGGAGGAGTGGAAAAGAGGAGTCAACTCTTTGGACAAGGACCATGCTAAAGGTAAAATAAAACACTGGCTGTCTTTTGTCAAATCTAACATGTAAGTGTAAACACAATGTTATTATATTTCTTTATCAGAGTATAAGAGAGCCCGCCAGGAAATAAAGAAGAAGTCTTCAGACACACTCAAACTTCAGAAGAAAGCAAAAAAAGGTAAAGACATGACCTGTTGTTGTGTTAAACAGTGGAGCAGGTTTGTGGCAGAGTGCAGGGAAAGCAGACTGGATATATGGGTATATTTATTTGACAGCAGCTAGGCCTTAGCGATTAGCCCTCTGTTTAAACATTACCTTACATGGAAAACACACTGCGGAAGGCCCTGGCTCACCCCTCTGCAACCGTCCTCTATAAACATATTCATCTACCTGTAAAAATATTGTGCACACTGGAAACAAAGCAACCTGAAAAAAGGCCTGGGGTTTGGGGAGAGGTTTGAAAAGTTAAGACATTTTGTGACCATCAAAGTGACAGACGTGTTTTTCCCTCTCCTTGTCCCCATGTGGTTCCCATCTTCAGCTGACACTTGGGGTAAGGTTAATGCCCACACTCAAGTCACTAAAATGTTTTCTATTCTAGTGTAATGTAGTTATTAGTAGCATGTCTAGTTTCTCTCACAGATGTCATAGTTTGTAGTTTTTAATTTAGTTTACATTTTCTTCAAGTTAGATTCATATTTTAATGAATCTGTTGTTCACTGTGTCTGTCTTTGTTACTAGTGATTACTGTTGTTAAAGGTTGTATAGAGGATTTTTTTTTGTTTCAAATTGTCAATGATATCATTATAGAAATGCAGCAGCCTTGTAATTATGATGACCAAAAAAAAAAAAAAAGAATGAAAGTCCATCAACTGTGGACGTGGTGGGGCCAGATAAACATTATCAAATAGATAACGAGGCTACCTCATTATTAGGTTAGGTTGTCAATCAAACTCCCTATGCTTCTAGTGTAACTGACTTGCCGGTGTGCTGGGATTACGTGGTTTACATTGGCCTCTCAAGCATTCCATAGATGCAAGACGCCGTTTACTCAATCAACGCAGCGGTTCTAAGCGGCTTTTTCCAATTGTAGCTTCATCGCAGTTAGCACAAAGTTTGTTGCGATGGCAAACAAGAATCCACTACCAGTTAGCTGCATAAGAAAGTCAATTTTTAAGGTCGCTGAAAGAAGAAGAGAAGGGGAAAAGGAGCAAAGCCAAACTAAGGTGATCCTCGGAGATTCCTTCCAGCGATGGCGTGCGCTGAAGCAGAGGGTCTAAAGACTGATGCGTTGGCGCTAAATTACTTCTGGATAGGAAACTTCTGCTTATCATTTGAAAACGTACAGTATAGTTACAGCAGTAACAGCGATTCTGAACGCGCACCGGCTATAAACAAGCAGCATATGCGTAAGGAGGAGACGTTTCTACTTAGGGAGCTGTAGAGGAGGGCGGTGGTTTCACACCTGCGCAACATTTGAAAAAGGACAAACAGTCGCTGGATTTCTCCTTCCTTGGAAAATCCTCTATACAACCTTTAAGTACTTCATACCGCCTGTACAGTTCAACTACAGGATTAACGCTTAACAATGTGTTGTCAAACTTGATTAATAGTATCAGTAAGCCAAAGGGAACAAAAATATTTTTGCACCTCAAGTCTAAAAATTCTTTCTAATGTTTTTTTTTCAATATTCTACTTGTCATTTATCACAGTAATAGTATGTTGTGTGAGAGAACATAATGCTTATTTTACTTTTAGCAGTCTTTCGAAAAATTTGAAAAATATAAACATTTAGCAATTTATGCAATTTGAAATATGTTTTTACTTTTCTGTTTCTGCACTGTGCACACTTTAAGTAAGGCCTGGGGCATTCATATTTTGAAACCTAATATAAGAATTACATGCCTCTCAGAACATGCCTGTAGAGGTTTTAACTACTGTGCTCGTTTTTCAACATTAAAATACTGAACAGAGGATTTTGTTCTCTAAAGAGACATTGCTGTGTCTAAGTAACGGCACCCTTTGCCATTGTTAATTGTGACCATTGAAATTGCAATTTGATTATCTTTCTGTCCTGCTAGCATATGCACTGCAGTATTCAAATTATATAAAACTATACTAAGTGGATTTCTTACTGTAGTGTTAGGACTTAAGAAACCTAACACCCTCAGTTGTCTTCTTACCACCAGTGTTTCTTATGTGTCTTGTGAGGGTGTTTTCGACCTGGCCCTGAGCCTTAGACCCGCCTGTGACTGCTACCTAATGGAATCATTTGTCATGTGAAAACTGCAGAAGCTAATCTCATTTGTGTGTGCGAGTACACGTGTGCAGACTGAGCTAACATAACACTCTCAAGAGTTCAGACACTTCAATCTTTCAAGTAAAAAAAAAAAAAAAAACAACACTAGAAATATTAAAATAATTTGTAACTTCTATGGTGGGGAAGATTAAATTTCAAACCTTTTATTTTTGTTTGTTTTTTCAATCACATTTTAGCAAATAATACAGTTCATGTTGTGTTGAAATTCAAAAACACCATTCTGAACAACATTGGACCAAATCAAAAATGACTATATAGATTACGTAGTAGATGTAATGCACAAAGTTTTAAGGTTTCATGATGCAAATGACTGAAAATATATGTGCCAGTTTTAACTTTCCAGTCTGGAAACCTCTGCAGTTGTTATACTCAATTATAGCCTCCATATTGTCATACAGAGAGATCTTCCATAAACCTAGACAGAACTCACATTCCACAAATGCCAAAAAGCCCCAATGTACTTCTTATGGAAATTAAATTTGTTTTGTCAACAATCACAAAATGTTCTTAATAACGCTGTCCTAAATTCAGTATTCCTTTCAGTTAATCCTTTAATTAAGTAATTTCCTTTTTAGTGGAATTTGATTAAATATGTATAATTTGAAAAATGTAATCTCCAGCTTAAGCATGATACAATAATGAAGAATTCTGGAAGACCAAATCTGGCTTATCCATCAAAGTAAAGCGTATGCCATATGATTTTACCAAACCTGTTTTTATAATATGAGTCAGATGTAATCACTGTCAACTAATTTGATTTAGGCGGATGCATTGTGACAGCATGATTTCCACTCATTCTCTTTTCCATTTGCAATTTGCAGATTTAAATAATGTTTCCCGGTCATTTACAGTGCACTGTGGTCTGGGCAACTGACAAAGAAACAGTGGTTCATCATTCATGCTCTTGATAAGGGGACTCTTTTCCATTTCCTATGTAAACTTATCTATGTTTTAACTATTGATTTGCACAACATGCGTGTCAAATGTCATACTAAGACAATAGTTGATTGTTTGCCCCTAGACCCAGAGAGACCACAGTTTGTCTTGTGGCTTTAGTTTATCAAAGTAAGTCTTGTCTGTATATGACTTAAGCCTACAGTGAGTAGATAATGCATGCTGTACAATGCATTGGGCAGTCGCCAGCCTTCCTGCCTCCATCAAGAGGCTTTGATTCAGCTTCAGGGTCACCCTCTTCACATACTTGACTATACACAAAATCTTTGCTCTTAACCCGGCCTAAGAACACTTGTGAACTACAGTGTTTATCAAAGAGCCCTCAAGATACAGTCAGCAGTGGAGCACGATTGGTTTTATCACTAATACTAGAGTAGAGGTTTTGAAAGTAAAGAAATTTGTCTATTTAACATCTAATAATGCTCCCAGTCCTCTAAAACAGCTGTATATGTTACCCATTTACAAGAATTTGGTTGCTTCATTGTCATTGAAAGATGGGTCAAATGCAGAGGACACATTTCTGTATGGGGACTATAAAGTTAAATGTACATGTTTTGAATGTCTGACAAGTATGACTATATGTTGTGCTTTCTTGAATTTTCTAAAGTGTTTGCATAAAGTAACCCTAACTAAAGTGTACCCTGACCTTACCTTCAGATTGTACCATATCAATAGCTGGAATAATTTGAAGGACTTAGTAACAAACGGCATTAAACTTTAGATTAGATCATTTCATTTCTTGATATGCATGCTATTCTTTAGTATTATCAGTCTTTAGTGTCAAAATGATTACAAATGCACCCTCATACTAGATAGATATTTTAATATAAATAAAAAAGTAGACTTATTATCTGTCAGTAAACTAACAGCAATGCCTCTGTCTTGTTTTGTTGTGAAGGTCGTGGAGATTTTCAGCCCCAGTTGGACAGTGCGATGCAGGATGTCAGTGATAAATACATTCTGCTAGAGGAGACGGAGAAGCAGGCTCTGAGAAAGGCTCTGATTGAAGAGAGACAGAGGTTCTGCTTTTTTGTAGCCCTGCTTCAGCCTGTAGTGGTGAGTACAGAACTATGAAAGTATGAAAATCAATGTTTATCACGACCAAAAGCAACATAATTCTAGTATCCCTTCAGTGACACGTGTTATCAATCACAAATAATGACTGGGTTTCTGTTACACCAAACAAATTATTGTCGTAAATGTTAAATGCGTTCCTGTGTTGTTTTTAGGACGAGGAGATTTCTATGTTGGGGGAGGTCACGCACCTTCAGGCCATTTCTGATGACCTCAAAGCCTTGACCTCTGACCCACACAAACTCCCAGCAGCTAGCGAGCAGGTGAAAATAAACAACAACAGACTGGAACCAAACTGTTTTACTTTTTCACTCTCAAACATATTAATTAAATTTTGTCTTCTCTCATAGGTGATTCTCGATTTGAAGGGCTCAGATTTTAATTGGTCCTTTCAGACTCCGCCTTCTTCTCCAAGTTCCACTGTGTCCAGAAAGTCCAGCATGTGCAGGTAGGCCTCTTTACTGTGCCATGTTTCTAATGGCAGCATATAAGAGAACACTGGAACCTCTAGTTATTCAACTTTCATTTCATTACACCAAAAGCAGAGTGACAAAATATAGCACAATGCATGTTTTGTTCAAGATAGAACCCTCAGTTAATACTAAAATACTGAAAGGGTCAGGTTAGTTCCCTGCTGTTCACTACCCCCTAGTGGTGAGACATAAAATACCACTTCAATGCTCTAATGCTCCAACTGAATCCAAAATTCAATTAATAAATTGTCAATAAGCATCATTTGTATTTGCCTTGGCTCTTTGCTCTTGGTGTCCTTGTACTTTATTGGCAGGAAATGTGGTGGGTTTAAAATAATCTCCTAACAGCTTTTGGATAATTATGTTGTGGTCCTATAATATCTGGGAACCTTTATGGCCTAAATATGCTGCATCTTTAATTACAGAGTCATTTAACATGCTTTGGTGCGCCAGTTTTTGATTTTATGTCTGCAGATTATTGGGCTTTTTATGGTGTTCATTTAGCATTGATGTGGCTGTTTAATCAAAAGTCCAAATTACTCCTTAAAGTAGAATTATTAAGGTCTGCAATCACTATTATTTTAATTTAGTGGTGTGTTTGTTGTGACTATATTTGATTAAGTCACAGCCTGCTGCATCTTGGTTTGCTGTGTTAATGGTTTCCTCCCTGTCTCCTCCACACTTCCCCCAATCCTCCATCTTTGTTCTAATATCCCTGTTTTGCTGGACTTTCTTTATTTAATTCTTTGGTGCACTTGGTCTTCTTTTCTCTTGCCTTCCCCGTGCCCATTGACAGTAGTCTGAACAGCGTTAACAGTAGTGACTCCAGGGGCTCTAGTGGGTCCCACTCTCACTCTCCTTCCTCCTCTTCTTCCTCCTCCTCCTCACATCACCTTTTCCACCTCCATCACCCACGCAACCGGTACCGCAGCTCCACGCTCCCCCAGCCGGCCCCAGCGCGCCTCTCCAGTATCTCCTCCCACGACTCGGGCTTCATCTCCTCCTCACATGACCAGTACACATCCTCCAAGTCTTCGTCGCCCATGCCAGCTGAAACAAAGGTAAGAAAAACCCCCACATACACTTAGTCTCTGCTGTAATTTTGACCACAGAAAAGCATCTAAACCACATTTGGTTTGATTTACAGTACAGTGTAGTCAGACAGAGAAACCCCAAATGAGAGCTTGCATATCTTTCCTCACACATCTCCTCAGCCGCTCTCTGGCAGCGGGAAATCCGTGTCATCATTGGGCTAGTATTATTATAGCATAAACACACAGGAAATTAGTCTGCTTCTCTTTTAGCTCAGGGGAAAGTCAGAAGAACCTCATCCTACTATTAAGGAGCAGACCGCTGTGACAGACGGCTGCCTGGGTAAACAAGCACCGTCTTGAAAGTACTTAGACACAGACTTATTACATGCATCAAAGGCAAATAAAACTTACTTTGTCATCAGTTATATTTTTATGGTCAATGGTGTCATCAGGTCCCCTATGTCTACAGTATCAGGTCAAATGAAAAGACTTGGTGATCACTTTCAGAGAAATGGTATATAAGACCAATGAGGTTTGCGGTTGAGACGCTGTGTAGTTTACTGTTGCCAGGAATCAACGCTCCCCTGTCCAGAACACATTGGTATCATTAGCCTGCAACTTTATGATCTAGCAAAGGTGGTTTGGCAAGGCGCAGTCTGGCCACATGCAGCCCCCAGCCTTCTCATGGCCTCCTGCTTGTTACTACAGTCATTTGTTTCTGATGAAAACATTGATGTGGCTTCATTGAGCTCACTTCAAAGCTCCTTTTTCCACCCTATTTCCGCTAACACCAGCCTTTTGCCTTTCTCTAATATGCACCCATTAACTACTGTATGTGTCAAGCAAGAAGACAATTTCCCACTAGGCATGGATTAAGTATCATTATATAAACAAGATAATCATGCTTCCATTTGCTAACTGCGCTCTTTAAATGCAATATGACAGGCCTCTCATTTAGCTTGACTTCTTTGGCTGGTATGATTCCCCCCACACATGCCAAAGAGATGAGTAGCAACGGCTGTGCTTTTCTTAAACACTGCAACTACAACTTTGCTGCTGATGCCTTCGTAATTAGTTCTGGTACTACTCCCTGTCCACCTCCTATATAATATGCTATATGCTGGATATTCACTTGGCTGTGGTCCTGTGGAAAGTGTTCCCTGCATACTAACAAACCATTCCTCTGTCTACCTGCTGACGTGGGCTCTTCCCCTCTCCTCTTGCCCCTCTCTGCTGCAGCCCTGTCCAAGCTCCAGCTCCTCTGAGGTGTCAGAGACTGGACCCCTTCACAGTGACTGCCCCTCCACTCTGAGCTCTGCTACTGACACTCAGCACACTGACCAGGTGAAAGACACTACTGCCTAACTACCTGCTCTAACTTACTTTTAATAGGTCTGATAATGGGATCTGTATGATAAAGACTATTTGACATGCTTAAATGGTATTTCTGACTGGTTCTAGAATATCTGTTTTATATTTTAACATTTGTGGTCTGTATTTGAGTATATGGACTTCTGTTCTTCTCCACAAAACCAAAGATCTGTCTAATCTGATTTATGTTTTTAAAACATAAATCACAAAACATTGAGTCTAAGACTTAGACTCAGTGTTTTGTGATTTATGTTTTAAAAACATTAAAAAAAAACTTAGACTACTTAAAAATACTTAGTATTTGATCATTTTTCCTCACAATCAAGCAGTCCTCAAGACAGTATATTCAAACCAGTCAGTAATACAAGTCAAATAATCTATTTTACCATTCATCATTTCATCACATTTTGTTGTAATTTTGTTATAATTTATTCCAATGCATTTTTATGTATTTGTGTTTCTCTTTTTATTTCATTCATTCTGTTGTATTTTTCTGTTTTTTATTTATTTATTTTTTTTTCCCACCATTCACACACCCAGATGTCCAATGGGTATGACCACTGCAGCCCTGCGAGCTCCCCATACCTGCACAGTAATGGGTCGGGCACTGCCTTTCCGTTTTACCCTCCGTCCTCCCCCACCTCCACCTCCTCCCCCTCTCGCTCATGGTCCCGTCCCACCTCCGCCCTGCTGCCAGAATACCCTCACTATTGTACTCTGGGCTCCCCCATGCTGCCATCGTCCCGTGTGCCCAGCTGGAAGGTTTGTTCATGCTGTGTTTTTCAATCAATGTGCATTTTTTCAAAACTTGTAGAAAATATAAACCACAAAAACAATTCAGTTAAGCTTTTTTTTTTTTTAAATCACAGAATTATTATTAAAAATGGACAAAAACTACATAAAAATAGTCAAAGGTATTCTGTGTTACTTTTCTAGTGGAGGCTCTGTCACCTGCTTGTCTCTATGGAGATTTTATTGATTTGCGTGGCATGATCCACAGCGTGGCATTACATTTTTCTCTCTCCATGGAGACAAGCAGATGATGCCACAGGGCCAAGATATTTTATCACAATAAGAACCCCTGTAATACCATAAAATCAAGATAGATAAAGATACTGTAGATAAGCCTTACTGTGGAATCTAGGCCCCACAATAATATCTCCATGGAGACGAGCAAACGGCAGACCCTACTACCAGGAAAGTTACATGCTGATAGTGCATCTTTAAATGTAAGTATTAAGAACAGCCATACTAGGGTATCCATGTTTTAGATTGATATACTGCACTGAATTCTACATGAGAAAAGTGAGATTTATTATCTTATTTGGCCTACAAATTCAAAATATGCCAAATGAAGTGTACACAAATTGCTGACAGTAATTTTGTTGTATTTTGCAGGACTGGGCAAAACCAGGGCCCTATGATCAGCCAATGGTCAATACTCTGAGGAGGAAGAAAGACAAGGAACAGCCAACTGTAACAGACTCTAATGGAACCCAGAGCGTGAATCACAGTGAAAATAGCTCTGCACCCATCCTCATGTCACCGCCCCCTTCTGTACCAGTGATACCACAACCTCCACACCACTCCAGCTCGGCAGAAGAGGCCAACAGGACACTGGCCTCACAATTCAAGGTACGCCTGTCCTAAGTAGTAAAAAACTGCTATTGCTCTATTTAAATAATAATATGGACAGACTTGGTTTTAAGATGCTGAATTTGAGTGGCCTAGCTGAAATTAGCATATACAGATATAAAGCAGGCCTATATTGGACTGTTTATAAGGTAGTGGGTTTGATTAGGTGGGCACGAATCAAATTTGACTATTACTGAACCCATTCCTACATCAAAGCGTGTAATTCTTGTATGTTTCTCTTAAATTACACATACTAATAATCAGACACAGGCAGTGTTGTTATTATTATCTGATTCAGGTCATTGCATCCTGTATTAAACTACACTTAGATTGAAGATCAGATGGCCTCTTGGTGTTTATAACCATGTTCATTGTTTTCTTCACTTTTAGTCTGGAGATTTCTTGCCACATGAGGAACTTGCTATGGCCTTATCACGAGGTCTAGAGCTGGACACTCAGAGGTCCAGTCGAGACTCAATCCAGTGCTCCAGTGGCTACAGCACCCAGACTAACACCCCTTGCTGCTCTGAAGATACAATACCTTCACAAGGTTTGACTCTAGAATCAGCTCCAACTTCTGTATTATTTTATTCTTAAAATAAACAAACAATATTAACATCTTTAATTTTTGTTTAGTTTCAGATTATGACTATTTCTCAATGGCTGGGGACCAAGAGGCTGAGCAGGCTGATTATGACAAATCATCTACTATCCCACGCAACAGTGACATTGGCCAGTCCTACAGACGCATGTTCCAGACAAAGAGGCCTGCCTCAACAGCTGGTCTGCCCAGTACACAGGCTCCTTACCCAGGCCATGGAGGCTATCCTCCTACACCCATGCACTCAGGCCATTATCAGTCCAATGGGACTTATCCATCCACACCCACAGGTCAGTGTCACTATCTAAACCAAATAGGAGAACATACAGTCTCACTATAATGCTTTATGCAATAGTCATGTTTTTTGACTGTTTGTTTTTACAGCTTCTTGTAATCAGGGCTATTACTCTGGATCCAGTACCCATAATGGCACATACTCTTCAGGCCATGGTCCTGTTATCGTCACCCCAGGGGTAGCCACAATCCGTCGAACTCCGTCTTCAAAACCCTCCGCCCGGCGCTCTGCCTCTGTCACAGGCACTGGTCCTATTCCCATCCGCACACCGGTTGTCCCAGTGAAAATCCCCACAGTCCCGGACATGACAGCCGCTGTCAATGGCAACAGAGGCACAGAAGAAATGGAGAGAGGGCAGGGAGATGAGAGCCCTGATTACCTGATGTATCCTGGAGAAGAGGCCAACCCTCTTCAGATGGTGTCCTGGAGCGGCCAGGCCTCCATAAACCCCCCTGCCACAGCTTTGGCCAACCATCATCACATGCAGAATCATGCAGGTCCAGAGGAGGGAGCTGGAGAGCTGATGGGAGAGTCAGGAGAAAATGAGGGCAACATGCTTGTTGCTATTCGTAAAGGAGTCAAACTCAAACGGACTCTGACTAATGACCGCTCAGCCCCTCGCATTGCCTAAATTCATCAATCAGAAAGTGACCTGTTTGAGAAGTGAACTCTTTCCACTCGTGAGGGGTCAGGTTAAAGGCTTCAGATAATGTATTTAGATGTGAAGACTGAGTAGATTTCTGTAAATATTCAAATGTTTATTTGCCCATTAGAATGAAGAAGAATTACTTTTTCACATGAACAGACACAAAAAATCAAGCATTTCAAATAGTCGCAAACACAGTAACACGTGTTTATAGAAAACTGTGAGCAATAAAAGGACACTAAAACCATAGACCACTGTAACAGTATAACACAATTTACTTTTAATTTTTGATTTTTCCATAGCCACATCTGCAATGTGATGTTTTCTTTTCACTTTAAGGTATGGAGTATATGTACACAAACACATTAACTCTCACTGGTGACGGAGTTCACTGTCACTGAGACAAATCAATTTATTGTCCTGCTGTCACTGAGGGCAGTAACTGGGGACAGAACACAAAGTGATATTGTGTGGCAAACTCGCAGGAGTACTGCATGTGGGAGGTGACTTGGACTTCTGACAGCTCATCAAATTTGAACTGATGTTTTTGAGATGGCTGTGAAAAAAGCCTTGTTCAACGGCAGCAGCTGAAGTCTGTCACAAGCGTGGATGTTAAGAGCAGCAGTTATCACATGGTACTACTCATCGTAATTACAACAAAAATGAGACAGTGTGCCGATGTTTCACACCACTGACACCTTTTGTTTATGTTACTGTTTTGTTTTAATTTGTAAATAATTTAGTATCTTTAGTATATAATTTAGTTTCTGTGTCTATGGAGGGTATAGATGCTCCTACCGTCCCTTGAGTGCCATTTCATCTATTTCTTGAAATGCTACAAACATCACAGCCATAGTCTATGATCACAGCTCTCCTCTGATTATTTTGTTCCTAAACACTAAAGTCAGTTTGCATTATACATGCTAAAAGATAAAGACATGTAACATAGCTTATGTCGAGAACACAGCTAAAGGTAAAGAAATAAGCTGCATTTTGTTAATGTTATACATTTTCATCAATGTATGTAGCATGGATTTTGAGTTCTTTTTTATTTGTCTCAGAAACCACTTGTTGATTCAGAAGGCCGAGTGCCAAACAGGTACTCAAAAGCAAGGCAATCATATTTCTTTTTATATTCATGGGAGTTAATAATTCTAAGTTGTGAGACAGATTCCTACTCAGTGGCCGTCATTATGAAAATGACAGGGCCAAAAACATTTAGTATTTCAGTTAGTCTGAAGTTGAACTGCATTTCAGTTCAAGCACTGTGAGCATGTGGCCACGTCGAGGTCTATGAAAATGTAAATATTGTTCAGCGGAAAACATGTCCAGTAACTCACATTTTAATTTATTTTCTTGATTGTCTTGCATTGATCTGCCTTCATCAGTCTTTATTTTTATACCTTTTTTCATTCACAAGATTTTTTTCTTTACCAGGCATGAATTTTTGATGTGATCAGAACACTGACTATTCTGCAACAATTCAGCTATGTCCTTCATTTCAAATGTTTTTTTAAGTGTCAAATTTATGGTGCACATATATTTGCTATAGTTATCTACAGGTAGAAAGAGTGCATTTAAATTAAACCCAGAACCTTTTGAAAACAGCATTTAAAGTATATATAACTAAGTTTATTACATGCCTCAGAAGTTATTGTAGTTGACATGCCTCTAAGAAAGGATGTGGTTTCTCTTTTAGACCTTTAAAGATAATAAAGTTGTATCAGCAGTATATTTACACTTCTAGTAAAATTATATATTATATAAAAGTTGCCCAGATGTCAGCAAATAAATGTCACCTATAATATAAATAAAATAAGAATAAGATTATAGTTTGTGCAGGTGAGAGGAAGATCGAATCTGTATTCTCTAGTTTAGTCACAGTTTCTGTGTCTTCGGAGGAGAGTTGATCTCTCTGGTTGGTCCCTGTTCAGTTTCAGAAAAGTATGAAATGTTATTTTTTGTGTCTTAGCAATACAATAAAACGTTAAACATTTGCTTTTTGTATAACTATGTTTTTTTTTTAAATCAGCAACATTGGTCCGTGTACTGTCTGCAGAGGCAGCTACTGGACATTTCTTTTTAAATACCGTGAAGAAACCAGCAGGTGCCGCTGTTCGTCAGGCTTTGATACTACTCTTATTATTAAAATATTTTACCCCTCACGGTTTTACAAAATAAAATATCCAGATATACTATTGGTACAGTTTTGCATCTACTCTATGCCTTACTTTTTTATTCATTTGAATTTGTATAAGAAATACATTGGTTCTTCCAGAAACATTGACTCAAACATGCATTCATATTTTCTTGGGGTGTGACCAGCTACATCGCTCCAATGCTCTAATGCATACTAACCTGGTGAAACAGTGGTATGGACACACCCAAAAGGCTTATTCTTTATCACATACGTCTTTTTTAATATAACCTAGGACTATGTAATAGAAAGGTGAGAATTTTGTAGTTTTATAATACACTACATCCGGCCTACTATCTAAGATTTAACTGCGCGTATTTTCTAAATGAAACATCAGATATAGAAGTCAAAAGCCATTGTCTTCACGTGTATCATAGTCCCGTACATATATATTACTATGAGATAATAGATGCTGATGTCTTTACGCTCTGAGCCGTGCGTGCGTCTCTGTGCCGTCAGCGTTACGCACAGCGCAAAGCTGCTCTGTGATTGGGGAAAATTTCCTGCGCTTTTGATTCCCTCCCATCCGCCTCACAGCAGCCTCCTGTCAGCCAGAGGTTACAGCAGCCGGGACAACGGGCGCAAATATGGGATTTGGGTTGATATAGTAGCGGTGTTTGGGAGTTTGCCAGTGCATCTCGCTGAGAAATAAACCGGGGTAAAGTGGAGACATATGCTCGGGAGCGGCGGCTTTGTTCTTGTGAAGGTTTGTTGTGGAGGCTCCTGGACGGGACAGCGGACCATCGACTGAGGTACGTCCGATAGCACTAGTAAAGGTTAGTTTCCTATCTGCTGCCATTGGCCACGCTGTCATTGTAATTGCGTAAAATAATCTAAAGTCATTGCGAGTGGGGATTGCCGATTTGATGTTTTTGTAATTACCTACTACTGTAAATGTTTGTGACTAGCATTTTACATCACTGTTGAGCAGCATGCCATGTGTTTAGCTAGTGTTGACTCGGGTCACTGTCACCTCTGTTCTCCAGTTTCCATCCTCGATCCTCATCCAGAGATGCTTCCCAGCCTGCGAAGAGCCGTGCGGCCCGTGCTCTCTCTCAGAGCCCGAACCGGACTCACCACCAGGGTCGGACTCAGTAGCCACCACAGATGCGGTGGAGCTCCCTTGGGCCACGGCGGGCCGCCCGTGTCCATGCTCGTACAGCGGTGTAACCTGGGCACGCACCCTCTGAAGGAATCCGTGGAGCCCCTCAACTCTCCCCGAGGAGCCAAGGACTTTATTTATAGCCTGCATCCGTCTGAGCGGAGCTGTCTGCTCAGAGAACTACACAAGTTCGAGTCAATAGCTATAGCTCAAGGTAAGCATAATAATAATGCAATGCTATTACAGTGCACTGTTACAGTCAACACAGTAGTGAATAATAGTCTATCATTGCAGCAATATAGGCTACAGAACAAAAGGAGAAATTTAATTTGTCAACTGGACAGAGTTTATTTGGTCGAATACGTTTCGCAGCTCATCCAAGCTGCTTCCTCAGTTCTGAAGAAGCAGCTTGGATGAGCTGCGAAACGTACTATGGATTCTACCTGGACGACTGAGGGATTCTACACATAGGCTACAGAAGCACAGAATATTCTCTCAGGAGCTGACCCAGATCTTTGACCTCTGACCTTCAATACCAGTTCACATCAATCTCATTTAAATTGTCTACCTATAAACCTGTGTATTTTGTTAGGCCTGTATAATTTGGTTGTTTTACTCTTACTTGGTACTTAATTGTTCAGGAATACCAGACAAACCAAGCAGATTGTTGGATTAAATTACCTTTGATCACACATCAGAGAGGTTTCAATTGTTCTTCCTCTCTTGGTAGGCCTAATTGTCTGTCTGAATCTGGTTGTTACTGGATAATGTGCGTTGTCCGGGTTTATACACACAAAAAGTCTTACAGACATTAGGAGAGGGAGAGAGAAATGGGTCGATCAATGCAAATGCAGAGCAGACAAATGGAGGAGATGAGTGATGGCACTGAGGCTTTATAGCAGTACATTGCCCCCCACACAGTGCTGCCCCGGCCTGTGGAGCCAACTGTGTCATAACCGAGACAGAGCTTTGCACCTAACCACAATACACTGCAGTTTTGGAAAAAAAACAAAAAAATAATTTACCCATTTGTTTTGAATGAATATCCCAGTAGTGTAATTATTTAGCACACCATGTTTGCCTTCATGTTGTATTAATTCTAGACCAAATGTTCAGCAGTTTAGCATTAAATTTATCTATTTCCATGGAGACAAGCAGATGACGGCACCTAGCCAATTTGCAGATCAGATCTACAAGGCGACCCAACTGGCACACAATTAGAATGCATATTTCCTATACATTTTAAACCAGTAAAAATACATGTAATTCAATATATTGCAAGATAAATAAGAGAGACAGATAATAAAATCAGATAACATACAATTTTAATTGCATTTATTAGTGTGCTAAATGATCTGCTTTAGCGGTTTTAGAGACTCTGCTACATTGAGCATTATGCTGCAGTTTATGGCATACTCGTTAAAGGATGCAACAAGGTTCTGTTAAATGTTGAGTGTAGCTGCACGGTGCATAGTGTACTGTACATAATACTCTGTGGACTGGACACACATAAATGATTAACATACCATCGCTTAAGCCATATTTGCTTTAATGATAATGGAGCGAAAAGGCACAATTTTAAGTACCTGCCCCAGTGCAGTTTCCAAGAACCCTAGGCCCTTCATACCCATAAAAAGTTAACCAGAAAAATCTGTATTGTCAAACTGTATTTACATTTGCATTTGCCCCATCTGTTAATGGCACTGGGGGAGACCTGTCAGGAGCCCAGGTACCCATATCCAGATAATCAGGTTTGGTTTGGAGTACCTAGCTGGAGGAGTGGCATAGACTAGGTCTAATTCCCTTTGTATGGACTTTTTACAAATGTCTGCTGTGGCTTCATGTTTGTGATGGAATTGTTGGTTTGTAGATACATTTTCTCTCCTTTTATTTGTCATACTCTGCTATAATTGGTATAACATAAACTATTGACATTTTTTACTTTCTTGCCACCAATGGGAATTTTCAAGTCATTATATCAATTGATTAAATGCCATTATACAGGTCATTCTGTTGCAGAGAAGAAATGCAATTAAAATGACTAAATTGATCAATTCAGTGTGTAGGTTATATGGGACGACAAATACAATTGTATCCGTCTTACAAATAGAAATCTCGGTTGGCGTAATTATTTGATTTGTTATACTTCTTCCTTCACTCCTGTTTCATTCACTCTCAGCAGGGGAATTGTCAGAGAGGTGTTATAGACAGAATCATCCTGACCCGTTGTTATTTGGCGTTTCAATGAGATGTTTCACGCTCAGGGACCTAATAGTGCATCATTATTTTCTGGACAGTGGGAGATGATTGCACCCTCACTCAGGATGCTCAGCATTCTGACGGAGCTCTTTTCCACACACATAGCACAAAGTGCTGCAGGTGCTACAGAAAAGTAGTTTTTAAAATTTTTGCAAAAACTGAAAGACTGAATCAGGTCTTGTGAGACTGAAAAAAACGTAACCAAGACTGAAACAAAACTAAACCATTAATAACACAAAGCTAAACAATACTAAACATCAGATCTATACCAAGACTATATTTTGTTAATCTTGTGTTATTCCTTTACCTGGAATCCTCTAAAGTATGGCATTAAACATACACTGTATCCATGGTGACAAGCAGGTGACCCCACCAAGCCAAGTTACAGGTCTCATCTAAGAGAAAAACATTAAAACTGTACTAAAGCTTTGTACTTAATGAACCAAAACCAAATAGTCTTTCCAAATATTTGAATAGATTCGCTTGCGATTCTCATCTCGCTGAAATCTTTCTTCCTACTGTGATGAAAGGTAGACTGAGGTCATTTGGCAGAGGGCACCAATAAGTACAGGGAGCCGGCCATTGTCCCTGTCAGCTCTCCCTGATGCCATAACAGCTTTCATGGATCCTCTTACTGCTGCTGGATATGCTGGCTGCACCTTTTAGCTGAGTCGTGGTGGCTAGACCGGTCTGTCACATGGACTAAGATAGATCTTCTGACATGCTTATCATCATCCATCATTATTCCACTCAGATACTTTGGGGCACTGGAGCTAGCCCACTTTTCCTTGATGTGTATGAGTTGTAAGAAGCCTGCTGCTGTCACCCTTGGCCTGGCATTTCTCTGCGCCCCTCTGGTTGTGCTTGAATGCCCTCATCTTGTTTGAAAAAATGTTTGCCGCTACTAGACACAAGTAGTATATTGTCACTGAATTTGTTGTTCCAGTCCTGTGCGTTTCAAATCTAAGAATGAAGAATGTATGCCCTAAGGGTTTTGATTTAAAATTTGCAATATTGTTATGTGAGTGAAACGCATTAGAGCCACCAGCATAACTGTCAATCAAATGTGTAAATTGTACAAGATGGTATGATAAACTATTCATTATTGCAGCACTCTTGAATACCTTTAAAGGTTGTATAGAGGATTTTCCAAGGAAGGAGAAATCCAGCGACTGTTTGTCCTTTTTCAAATGCTGCGCAGGTGTGAAACCACCGCCCTCCTCTACAGCTCCCTAAGTAGAAATGCCTCCTCCCCCCTCCTCCTTACGCTTACGCTGCTTGTTTATAGCTAGTGCGCGTTCAGAATCGCTGTTGCTGCTGTAACTATAATGTACATTTTCAAATGATAAGCAGAAGTTTCCTGCCCAGAAGTAATTTTGTGACCAACGCATCAGTCTTTAGACCCTCTGCTTCAGTTCACGCCATCGCTGGAAGGAATCTCCGAGAATCACCTTAGTTTAGCTTCGCTCCTTTTGCCCTTCTCTTCTTCTTTCAGTGACCTCAAAAATTGACTTTCTTTTACAGCTAACTGGTAGTGGATTCTTGTCTGCCATCGCAACAAACTTTGTGCTAGCTGCAAGGAAGCTACAGTTGGAAAAAGCCGCTAAGAACCACTGCATTGGTTGAGTAAACAACATCTTGCGTCTGTGAAATGCGTGAGAGGCATATGTAAACCACGTAATCCAAGCGCACCAGCAAGTCAGTTACGTTAGAAGCGTAGGGAGTTTGATTGACAACCTAACAGCCAATAGATAAAGAAGAAGCCTCGTTATCTATTGGCTAATGTTTATGTGGCCCCATCACATCCACAGTTGATGGATTTTCATTCTTTTTTTTTTTTTTGGTCATCATAATTACAAGGCTGCTGCATCTCTATAATGGTATCAATGACAATTTGAAACAAAAAAAAAAATCCTCCATACAACCTTTAAATTATGAACTGAAGATATAAAATGCTAAATTTAAATATGTATATGACTGCGACATGCTAGAAGGGAGCGGATTTATATTGCTGATGCTTCAAAGGCAGCAGTTCAGTTAATCCATATTGTAATCACATATTTGTTGTTTAATGTAATTAGAGCAAGGCCAGCAAAATTAGCTTACTATCCATTCAAATTGTCAGGCTATGAATTGCAAACTAATGCTAATCTTTAAAACCACAATGCAGCTTGCGAAGCTTGCTCCATATGGGCCATTTGTAAGACTACAGTGCTGTTGAATGACTCAGTGACATCTACTCTACTGAGCTGTTCTTCCCACAGGCCGGGTGCAAAAACGATATGAGAAGAGGAGATGAGATTGCACCAATTTGACTCTAAAGAATGCACCATGGAAGAGACTTATTGTTGTTTAGCAGAGGATGACCACCTCTCTGACCCAAGAAGCTGCTACAATGATCATTTACAATACACTTCTCCCTCAGTGTTTTACCTACCGCTTTCAATGTATTCTGATCTATTTATAGCAAACTGTGATAATTTATGCTGCAATTAGAGACTGTTTAACATCTACAATAATGTGTTAAAAGACGGGTTTAAACTAGGAGCAAAGCAACGCATTTTCAAGTGAGAGATCCACATCCAATCCCCTGTAAGTAAAAGCATGCGGTACAGAGCCGAGTTCAGAAAATATGACCGTTTTTGTGTCAAATAGTAATTAACACAAGTCTGTTTATGTTCATGAAATAATATTGGCAGCAATTTTTATTTGTTTAAATAAAGAGTGCGTGATTGAGCGGCATCAGGGAACATTTCTTTGTCATATCGCCCAGTCTTACATCTCAGATTCACAAAACAGTTTCCTCTGAGTAATCATTTATTCTGTTGTTGAGTAAAATTTACCTCTTTAGATGCCAACTCGGGAAGTGTCTGGATAGGAGGAAGCCGAATGCCGAGCCTACTGGATAGTGGATAGTATACAATAGAGCACACAGTGGTTCTCAAACATTTCACATCAAGTACCAGCAAAATTAATATTTGGCGAGTACCACCAGATGTGATCTAGGGCTACAACAGGAATAAACCAAGTCCAGACAAGGACTAAACTACATTTTAGATAGGATTAAACCATGGTTAAATTAGTTTGTTAAGGACTTAAACTGATTCTAAATTAACATATTGATAAACTTTTCTTAAAAATCTAAAGTCAGAATAGAAAAAAAGCAACTCCACATTCTTCAAGGACCGCCTCTTCCTTTGTCTCACCTCACACTGCTTTGCCCTGACAGTGGCTGAAGACATTTACCAACTAACAACACAGTTTCAATCAAGGTGTCAACGTGCACAGGTTCAATCCGGTAAAAAGACAAACCACACAACAAGCTCCCAGCTGATGTAGCAGTGCGCTTTCTCTATCTACACTTTACTGGAGGTGTTTACATCGTCAGTCTGCTGATTCTTCTAGTGGCCGTTTGTGTATCTGGTAATTTACGTTCACAACATGCCACATCCATCACACTCTGAATATACGAGTGCACTTAGCTTACAACAAAGCCGCTCTCATTAATAACCAATCACAGTCCTCTGGCCAAGTGGATTTTTGGCCTTGGTGGTTTATCTGTGAGAACGCAGCACGAGTGATTCTCATTTGGTGTTATGCCTCAACCACCTATTAAAATGTGTCTGTAGCTTATGGCTGGAGAGAAATGTGCATCCAGTAAAAATGTATCAGTGTTTAAGCAGGGTGTTCATATTTTTAGAGAAAATTATTTAAATTGAGCGAGAAACCTAATTAGACGATCACAACACATTATATCTTAAAGAAGACATCTTGTGCTTGTGTCTGGTTTATAGTTATAATCTATGACATCTGTGTTATCATTTGGACAATTTAAATCTCAATATTGATCCAAGAAATATCCGCTGACATTATAAAAATGCGGTGCCCCATGGGAGCTGACGTCGCCGTAAACGTCATCACAATAAAGAACCACAGAGTTATCCGGCCCTCCTATGGATAGTTGCAGATCATGCTAGCAAGCAGCAGATTTTTTCATTTGTATCAAAATGAAAGAATCCTACATGTATCACTGATCAAGAAAATAAAACTGGAGAACAAAGTAAGTACAGAGCAGTAGGCGTATACCAGTGGTGGTGAAAATGGCAGTTGATTGGAGTAATGATGCCTTGAATACAGGATTGAGGCTTACCCAAATGTGCACGAATCACTCTAATTACAACTTAGAGACGGTAAATGAGAAGGAAAACAATCATAATATGGATAAAAGCTTTAAAATGTTGATTTTGCATAACAGGTCCACTTTAACTTCTCATACCATATAATAGAGGTGGGGAATATATTGTTATTTTCCATTTAGTATCAAGTCTATTAAAAGAAAATATTAAAGGCTGCAAAAAGAACAGATAAAAATGTCTTTAATATTTAATTGACTATTGATATATAATGCATACTTCTACTTAATATAGTGGTTTGCTTAGTATAGGAATCACTGATACAAATGGAAACTAGCTCCCCTGCTAATCAGGCATACTCATGTTATTGCAGACGCTCATTAATATGCATTCCAGAGTAAACAGATAAATGCATTCCTGTTGTGTGGATAGCTATGTTTTCCCTATTTCACTTATAGAGCCAAGAAGTTTTATTTTGACACCTTTTAAGGACATAATTGCAGGCTTAGCAAGTGAGAGCACAGATAAAAGCAGCAGCGCATGTGAGGCTCTTCCCCAGTTCGCCATATAGCACCAATTAAAATCTAGGAGGGAGGAAATGGGGCTCTCTGCATATGGTCCATCAGTGGTGGGAAGCTCAGACAGATGGATTAAGTTGTGTATTAAATTATGCAGCTGCAGTCCAAGCCGCTGATAAAATTAACCACAGCAGGAAGTGTTTGATATTCAAGGTGATGGCTACGGGGAGAGCGTGTCCATTTAATCATGAGCCCTTCACATTTACATTGTTAGCGTTTTATCTCATTTTATTGAATAGATTTTATTTTGTTTACCCGCTGTGGCAAATAAATATATACAGCTGGGATTTCAAGAGAGATTCAGGAAATTCAAAACCATGCATTCATCCTTATGTTACTTGCTCCCAAAACAAAATATCACAAACCAGTATATTTTTGTGTTGGCCCCAGCTCTGAAAGAGAGAATACTATGAAAATCTAGAAGGAAGGTACTGTTTGTTCATTGTTCTGCAATGAATGAAATGCTAAAAAAAGAAGCCTACAATGGCATTTAAGGGTAGATAAAAATAGATAACCTGACCTATGAAAATAAATCACTGATCTTGAAATCTGCTGACTGCATTTTCAACAAACATAACTCAGTTTTCTGTACATTTATGATGCGTTGCAGGCAACTGGTAACCGGTAACAGGTAGTACCTTTCGCATCTCCAACCAGGAAAAGGGCCCTGGAATGTCAACTGCAGAATTTTAGGTAGATTGTGATTTACAAATGATGAGATTTCAATCTCAATTAAAATTATTAATTGTCCTGCCCTAGCTGTGGAAGAGACAGATCTAGAGCCTTTCCCCAAAAAGCTTTTGTTCAGCTTGTAGTTTAAACTGTATTCAATAATCTGTAGCATGTTAAAAGCATAATATCGTATGGTCATGTTCATTTTCCTCCATACAGTGTATTATTGTGGCAGAGACAGATGTAGAGCCACTCCCTAAAATTGCTTTCCCAAACTTTTAACAGCTGTTCCTCCAGTTCAAAACAATCTGTCGTTCTTACACCCCATTTAGTCTGTTACTGTCTCCTCCTGCTCCTGATAGAACAGGACACCCAAATGGACCATGGTCAGTTACACAAGTCTTTATTTTTTCAGCCAGACACAAAAGATGGTGGAAAGATGGCAGCTCCAGTCCACAGTGCAATTTCCTGTCTAGGTGCAGACATCTGTTTGCACCAGGTGAACAGGAGATCTCATTTTGAGCTTGATCAATAATGAACCGACAAACTCCCAACAAAGCGCAGTCAATTAAGTACAATTAACTTTGCGCGAGGTTTACTGCCTGCCTCACTGTAGCTACAGCTGAGTGCAAGTCCTATTGAGTTTAGTGATTACATTTTAGCTGGCAGCAGACTGTTATCATCATGGGAGTAAATTACACAGAAATAAACGCCCTAATACTTGTGTAATTAGCATTTGCCGTTGTCTTTCATCCAAAATGTAAGAAATATAGTGTAGCTTGAGGTGAAAGTTGTTGAAATAGTTGGATTTTTCAAAAGCCAGCGAATGATCTTTTGTCTATCTCGCAGATCTTTCTTTTGTCCCTAGTGATTTAGCGTTTCTTCAGGATTTTGCGGCTAGTTTCTGAGTCGATTTGGTTTCCGGCTCCCCCTCACTGAGTAATTGGCTCTTGGGGAATAGGTTTGTCTACTCATTTGTCTTCCTGCTGTAGAAAAGTTCAAAAAGGTATAGTATTTGTCTTCGATTCATGCTTCTAGGTGTCTGTTACTGTAAAGACATGCTTCAGCGCTTTGTGATTTCTTTTCAAATACAAAGAACCAGAGTTAATACATACATTTTCTTTGACATAGCTCATTATATGCCTCAGTGGTAAGAGTATTTTAAGTTCAGTTGTCACATTCAGAAGTCCTTTGTGAAAAGAAAAGGAGTCCATTGCATACTATATATGTATATACTATATATATACTATAGTGTATGAAGACTTAATGGTGCACTATGTAACTTTTCTGGTAGGGCTTGGTGACCTGCGTGTCTCCAAGGCGATGTTTTTGCTTTGCCCGGATAGTGACACGCATGAAAGTTATAATTATAATATAAGTTATAGTACTAAAAAATACATTGAAAAACATGGAGCAGGGGTCACCTCTCTCTACTGATCTGACTTGTAACTTGGTAACTTGGTCTGGTTGAGGCATCTGCTTGTATTCAATAAAAAATGAAATTTATAAGAGAGTTTTTTTGTATTTTTATATATTGTGTCTCCCTTTACCAAAGAACACCTCTTTTACTATTTTTAATACTTTTCATTACTGCCCGGAGGTCCATGAAGCGCTCATTGTTATCCTTTGTTCACTCTTCATTTCTATGATTGGATTTCTGAAGTTAAGGGAAGGTACTGTTACAGCTTACCACAGTAATATAGCTTTGGAAGGGGAAAACTGATGCAATAACTGACCCGAGCTAATATACAAGAGTTTGAATTTTAATCTGCAAACCAGAAGTCTTCTAAAATTACAGCCTGTCAAGACCTGCTAAAGATTAAGCCTGTTGAACATTTTTTTAGGTCAATGAGAAACCAAAGCATACTTAAATCTGTATTTTCTGTCAGCATTGGTACTTGCCTTGAACTCTCCGCTCCATCGATGTCCCGAGTCTAGTGTCATAAATCACACCAGAATAAGGTGCTGATTTATGAGTATGGTTTGACACTGGTTCCCATCAGCCTGTTTTATTGATCTCTCACAGCTAAGATCAGCCTTATGTTTTATGTAAGCCCCCAATCCAGATGTTAATAAGTAGAGAAAAGGTTATACATGTGCTACATAGAGGTCACAGAATCACAGTACCCTGGTCATGGGGGGATGAGGGGGTGTTTTTGAATAAACCCAGAAAATCTACAAATCTGCCTCATCAATTTATGTTAGAGATTCTGTCCTTAAAACTTGCTATATCAATGTTGTGGCTTTTGACTTTTTCATGTGATACCAGTGACGAGATTTTGAATTGTCTTCTTGTACTGAAAGAAAAGAAATTGTGCCAGTTTTTGTTTTATGTGGATAGACCCAGTATTGCACAGATATTAACCGTGAACTAAGTCAAATCTATATCATATAATAAATATAACCAAATTCCACCATGTAATTCTCATCTAATCTCCAACTCAGTTTAAAAAAAAGTGTTTAGGCTATAATGTTATGATATCATATGAACCCATCAAGAACATACCGTATCTTTATGTCTTTGAGCGTCTTTGAGTGTCCAAAAAAGCGCTATACAAGTTTGATGTATTATTATTATTATTTCACCAGGCACACTACAAACTGCGTAGACTTTAAGAACATAAAGTGAAGAAATCCCTGACTTCTGTTGTCTCAAAACCTGAATTTGGAGAAAATACCATTGGCTTTATTTGTCATCATTTGTTTGAGCGAAGGAACAGCTTGGTATCCAAAGGCATATATTTGTCAGCATAACAGCTCAGCCAGTAAAATGCGATCTTCACAGATTTTCTTTGCTAAAAACTTTTTCACACTTTCACAAGATTCAGTGGAATAAGGCTTTTGTCTCTGCTTGTATTGTTGGCCTGGGTGACTGTTTTCACAATAGTAGCATCATCTGCAAGGGCAACATTAAATACAAATAAATGGTTAAAGCTAAGTTGGAACAGAAGCTTTTGTGTGTGCTTATAATTTCACAATTAAGTCTCAGCTTTCCTGATAAGACTAAAGCACTCCTCTTTTATGTTTAGTATTCTTAACAGTAAGGCAGTAAATTGGCTGATCCATATATTACTGTATGTCTCTAACTCCTGCCAGATGGAGAAATGTAGAGACGTTTTGCTGAATTTGTGAATATAATTTTTTCTTAGACTGTGTGAGGACTGATGCATGTCTATGAGCCCTGCAGTATTTGGTTATTTTAGTTATTTTATTTTGTTTACTAAGCCACAGTTATAAGTGATAAGGGATTCACTTGCAATCGCTCAGCTTTTATTTTATTTACTTACAGACTAATGGAAGTGTTCAGGAATTACTGCTAGGCTACTGAATATAAATCCCATTTTCTAAGCCATAAAAGTATGGCATAGACTCAAAAGCAATGCGTTATTTATCAGAGAGGAGCAGTAATGGCCTGTCTAGCAGCAAAAAGGACAATTTACTTGGAGAGTAAATAGGTCACTGTCAAAATACATTTGGACTGTATGAAGTTAGGAACTGTCCAAGATGTAGGGCAGGGAATCACAGGGTCCCTCATGATTTAATACACGATACATGTGATAACTGATATATTGCACATGATATAATAGTTTTTTGAAGAACCAGAATACATTTTAGCCACTGTATTTCTTTGTTAAACCACTACTTGTGCAAAGTTAATATGACATACATCTATTTTAATCAGCAAAGCAGTCAATATGTCAAGTGTGTTGCATAAACAAGCTTCCTTCAACTAAATAAACAGCACAATTGTAGTGTGGTCACAAAAAAAAGCTTAAAATACCAAAAAATACTCTTGGCGATATATCGATACAGCAGCCTATGATAACAATACTGTATGACCAAATTTAGTATCATGTTATTTTTGATATTTTTGCACACCCCTACCAAGATGTACCCTACCAAAGACATAGTTTAGCTGCAGCCACCTGCTTCTTGCCAAGCAAAAAGCACCCATTTCTATCTTGATGATATAACTTGTTTTAAGCGTGGCACAACCTTGGCACTAATTTACTTGTGACTGACATCTCAGATTAGCAGATATTATTTTTGTTTATCTGTAACTGTGTCTATGCGGGGGTATGTGGGTGTTTTTGGTGACTCTGCAGTACAAGGCAACTAGATTGTAATCAGTGTGAACGAAGCTGCATCAGTATTGAATTAGGCCTTAGCTTGGTCACTTATCACATCCCATTAAACGCCCTCCTCTTCTGTCTGTTACAATCCTATTCTACAGAGGCAGTGGCCCAGAGGGACTTTAAAATCTAAGCTGATCAATACGTGATAGCAGAGCAGATTTGGGGAAGTGTATGTGCTCCTGTCAGCTATCTTACAGATCATAAATTAACCGTGTGAGAGTAGGACTGCTTCCTGAGAATTGACTTTTTAGTGAGGAGAGGAGGAGAGGCTGTAGCATTTTCATTTGGACCATTTCTCCAAGTGATGAAAGATTTTGTAGTAATATTTTTGCTGGGTAGATTTCATAACGTCACACATTATCTTTTGAGCTTACCTCCCATCCATCCTTTGTAGATATGTGGAAAAAGTGGCTCATTTTCAATGTTTAAAATATAAATTTTTCTGAATATCCAAACTCATTTGAAACCCATTCATTTTCCTTTGGGCATTTCCCTTTTGACGCTGCCAATGAAAGCACTTAAATATTGCTGAGAACATCTGTATTTTTTATTATTCTGATGATCATTTTGTCAGATTTATGGCAGTATTATGGCATATAATAAATGTTGTGGTTGATGTTAAAATTAACTAACTGTAAAATAAAACACAAAGTGCAGAAATATCACTGTATTTCTGTGTTTGAAGTTTATGTTCTTTTTATTTTCATTCAGCTCTTTATGACATTTTTAAATGGTTTTATTACAGAAACACAATATTCAAATTTTGCATATCTCCTAGGGGAATATGTCTAAATTATTATCATGATTTTCTTGAAGCCTAGATCACAAATTAAATTTGATCACAATTCAAATACACTTCACTAGGATTGGTTAAATCCACCTGTCACTCACTCGGAGGTCTATGTGTGGCTGACAAACAAGAGGAGTGGGTGGGGAAGTGTATGTTTGGTCAGAGCCTGACATTAAACAGAGAAACACTGGATTATGACCTCTTGAGGATTTCAAATGAGCTGCCTTACATCACCCCTCCCTTTTTCATGTGTGCTTAGACTTACACAAAGTAGCTTGGTCTGTAATCATTTTTACAACGGTAGTACAAAATATGAACTTACCAAAAACTGGCTCACTGAAAAATTTCTCTGTAAAGCATTTTGTTGCCAGTGATTCATCTCACTTTAATGTAGCAGCTAATGTTTCTCTATTGAGCTCCAAATGGTCATTAGGAAATTCAGATTAAAAGCTCAAAATCCTCCCAGTTCAGCCTTGATGTGTTTGCTATTTATTTTCAGCTCAAATTATGCATAATGTCTCTCAAGTTTGTTTGCTTACTTAACAAAATGTATTAATAGCCGTTGTACTTGATTATTACGATCTTCAGCAAAAAATTTCTAATTGCTTTCGCAGCTCTCAGACACCATTGCAGAGTTTTGCCATAATGGTAAATCAAACAGCAAGGAGCATGCTTTCGCACGCTTCCTGATTACCGGACAATAAAATACTGCCCACAGCTGATTTATTTTGACCTCGGGAGCTGCTTATACAATATATCAGTATTGGGACAAATTCTGCTCAAAATACTTGAGCAGTTAGTCCATGCAGCAACATGAGAGCAGACCGCACAAAGAGGTGAAAGAGACAGTAACATGACACCAGGAGGGGGAGGCGAATGGGTGTGACCAGTAGCTAAGCTATAGTTACTGGGAGAGCACTGGTCAAAAAATTTAGCCAAAAACACAATGGGTAAATGCATGTAGAGTCTGGAAAATCTCAAAGTTCTCATACAGTTATAGTTTGAGGGTAAATGCTTTAATTCATTGAGCTACAAATCCCTCAGTTTTATTTCTGAACACCACGTCTAGCTTCATGTGCTGGCTCCTATTGACTAGAGCTGGTACTATGAACAGCCAAGTCAAGCCATTTGAGCACACTCATGGTTCTGTTTAGTTGTGCGTATCACTAATTTAATATGCACTCTTTGTTTCTTTCTAAAACTGATTTGATAATAATTATTTATATTTGAATTGGTTTATATTGTGATTTACTTTGAAATACAGTAACTGGTTTACAATTGTGATCTAACAATAGACTTGCCTTGCCACATTTAACACAATTGTGCCAAAGTGTTAACAGATGAGGCAGATAACATTAGCAGTGACACTACAAATGAATGCAAGGAGAGACGAAATACAGAATCTAGACCTGATAACTGAATTTCTATACATATTTATTGTTTAATTACTGAACTTTGCTGAGACATAATTTGTCTTGTACTTGTATGTTTGGCAAATCGAGTAAAAAAACATATCAGACAAAACATCCTCCACCTTTAGGGCAAGGAGATAACTAATTCACACTTTATTTCCTCTCTTCTTAAATGCCATGCAAATTACACACAATACACTAATTGGACACAGACATTTACTTTATATTGCATTAGCTTCTCGTCTCAAACTGGATTGTGCTTCATGTGGATCTATATGTGTATTATTGAGTGTGTCTACCTCTATCTCCAGGGCTTTCCGTACCCTTTTCCATGACCTGACTTGTCCTGCAACGAGAAAGGCAATACTTTGGAGTAGACTTCATTACCAGAACCATCAAAATCCAATTTACTGCATAGAAAGCCACCCCGCTGTACGTTTTGTTGTTAAAATCTTAAAATGATGCTCTGGCTTGTGGTTGAGTCAGCCTCGAACTTCTCAAAGTTGGAAAAGTTGTATTTTAAACTGTCTGAATATAATCGCACCATATTTTCCTCTTGGGCAAACTCATTACCATTTTCTCACATAACCTTTGACCTCATCCATGATACACTCGACAATGGAGGAAATGTTGGAAATCATTTGCTCCTCTGCTTTCATCTGTGTAATTTTCTATTTCTCTCTATCCCTTTCTTTTTCTTCTCTCTCACGCTCCCTCAATCTATCTGTTTCGCTCTGTCCTTCCTGTCACTCTTTTACTTTGAGCCTTGGCCTTTTGAGAAGTGACTCTCTGGGCATCACAGCGTAGCCGACGATGCAGATGTTTAACATGTGTATTTCTTTCCTCTCCAGGGCAGATGGATATCGCACCACCAACTGCTGCACAACTAAGATATGGTAGGAGTCACTGTTATTTTGAATATACTGAATCATGCTTATCCAGTGTCTAAGATGTATTTTGATAACAATGACAATCTAGAAATCAACCTGTAATGTTAATGAAATGTGAATATAGATTTACATAATCACTTTTGTTGTCAATGTATCCCCAGGGAAAACACAACTCAGAATAATCAGATTTAATGAGCATTTTAAATATGCATTACTGTGTGTGCAGCATCGCAGCAGCACCATCTGTGATCTTTTGTAGCTTTACCTAATTAATCGCTGAGTATGTTTTCCAGGCAAGAAATCATTGGATATTAAAACAAATCTGTAATTTATTATTTTCAAAAGTAAAAAAATTGCCTTTAAACATAGAATATTATGTCACATCTGTATTGCACAACAACAAATGGGGTTACCACCAAAGATCATCTGCCTCTCATTGTGAAATATTGATTTGGCATCATAAGCTTTCTCCGATTTTTCATTTTCTATCTTTCTGAGCTGCCTCGGGTTCAGCACTAAGACTGTAAAAGAAGGTTATCCAAACTATGGGGCCAAATGGGATCCTCTGGCTAATTTTTATTGGCCCTCAAGCCTTTGCTGAAATTGCCCAATTGATCACAGGCACTCATTTTAACAGCAAATTTAAGTAGTTCTACCATCATAAGCTCCACAATCAGTTACAATCAGGGTATACAGACCTAAAATTTATGTTCCAACGCTTACTAAAAGTATGGTAGCTCTATCAAAACTATGTAAAATGCACCCATCTGAATGATCCACTAGTCTGTGGTAGTAAGTAACTACTACCACAGACCCAGTAACTCCATTAACTTGTTGGGCACCTAATGTAAAGTGCTTTTTACCTGGTTCTTTATGTCACATTAACGTTACTTTATTATTTCTTCTAGTGTTAGAGGAATGTTCATCTATGAAACTTAAATTGGAATGCAAGTAAATATGGATTTCACTCAGAAAACTACATTCTCTGTTTGGTCATGGTGTCAGCAATCATTAATTCATGATTCTTCATGATTCGTCTCACAATAATTGTAACATAAAATCAGATATAGAATGCCCCCTAATCTCCAGGAAAGGCACTTCAGTTTAATCATGAGTATCTCCACTTGACAACAGCAGCTTCACACATTTCTAAACATTTCTCCAGCCTAATATCTCAGCTCCAATCTAATCTCTCCCTGTAGAGGCTGTTTGTTTTATCAGCACACAGCATCTCCCTGTAGTTTCACCGCTAAAGACCACAGCTCGCCTCTTGTAGATCCACTCCACACTGTAAAACCAAGTGAATTCCTGGTGTGGTACTGTACTTAATTTGTATTGTCTGGAGATGCTGTGCTGCCGGTAAAGTTTGCTGTAATAAAAAGAGGTAGAGCAGAAGAAAGATTTATAAAATAAATAATAAACAAGTGCAAATCAAAAGAACCCCAAGCCATCTGTCTGAAGGTTTGGGTTGTATAATTTTAACGATTTGAAACACTGAATATTCTGCATGAAAATGTTTTTTATTAGCTTACACTGGTTTGTTGCCTTGTAAGTAGTTCTAATGGGTTATGCATTGTTTGGCAACTGTTCATAATTGATTCATTATAACTTATATTTTTTCAGTTCTTTTGCACAACGCACTCCCATTTGTTGGCTTTGGATTCCTGGACAACTGCATCATGATTCTTGCTGTAAGTATATTGCCATTTTGGAGTTGTTGTTTGAATACAGTACTTTGAATACATAACATACTTTAAAAAAGCATGTCACTCTCACATAAGCGTATAAATGCATATTACATGCTTTTTCTCTCTTTAGTTTTTCCTTTCAATCATTCTGACATTAACAGTAAGCTTATTGTAGGGTAAACTGAAACCTATTGTAATCTTTTTTTTTTTTTCCCTCCATTTTCCTCAGGGCACACAGATTGAATTGTCTATTGGAGTGATTCTAGGCATTTCAACCATGGCAGGTAAGCAATAAATGAACATGTATATTTTAGTTGATAATGTCAGATAATGAAACACAAGTGTCACTGTTGAACTTTACTGCAGATAGGACATTAATTACCGTAGCAATTGCTGTTAAGGTTTAGTTTTAAGAGGGTTATATTTTGCTGACTCGCTCTGCTGTCTTCCTATGGTCTCTCCTCCTTGTTCATTAGAGTAATTGCTTGTCAAACTATTGTAGAGATATCTAGAGACCTTTGTTAGAGTCCATTGTTACTTTCCAAAGACAGCTGTTTTATAACACGGCTTCATTAACGTGAATATGACCACTGCGGTGCCAGTCATCCAAGTGAGAAAATAACAAATATGAAAGTTATAAGACAGAGTTGCCACAAAGCTCATATTACAAGTAAGCATTACAGTGTTCAATCAATGAATGGAATATGGCTTTAGCTTTTAATATCAAATAGAAACTGGTATGCATTTCTTGCTATTTATAGTACATTTATATATTTATTCTCATATATAGATTTTTCTATTCAAAGGTCTTGTGGAGATGTTACTTAGTTAAATGTTCCATAGTATAGCATTAAACTTGTCTATCTTGCATTTATTCAATTACAAATACCTTGTAAACATGCGTTCATATTGTTATTGTTGTGTCACCACTCTATAGATCTGATCTTTGATTCGGCCTGGTGGCATCGCCCATTTGGATGGGTGGATAAGTTTAATGCCATACTATGTAAAACATTTGGGGCAATAGCAATAACATCACCACTGACACAAGCAAGTGGCAGTTCCCCGATCAGAAATGTTACATACTGCACCTTTAATGTATACTGTACCTTTGACACAAAACCTCTTTTAATTCAGAACTTGAATGAGATTGCAAAAAGGACATACAAGCTTTTTTTTTTTCTTCCATCCTCTCAACTCATGTCATTAGGGAACTCTGTATTTTAATTTAGATTGCTCAGATATGCATTTTTCTTTTCTTGTAGACTATTAAACTTAAGCCATTGCTGAAGAGGTTTGCAGCTGCAGATGTCAAATTCACTTTAGGACAGCACATAATCTTTCTACACAGCTTGTACAATTTAAGCTTGATAGTGAGCCCGAAGTTCAATAATAAAACTGTATTGATCTGAGAATAACATTATATAAGTAGATATAAAAAGAACATGGAATGGAAACCTAGACTCTTTCTCACTCCACTTCTTCAGTTATTCATGTTGTTGCATGAGGGACTTGAAACTATCCAAGTGAGTCCAGGGTGATTTAAAGCCAGTGCCAGATATGGATGAGAGTCGACCAGTCACAGAAGCAGTGGGAGGAGAGAGGGTCTCTGTTGGCTGGGTACAAAGGGTAGAAGAGTGTCCAGCTGAAGTTATTAGATCATTTAAACACAGGTATTTTGAAAATAATAATGGCTAAAATTGAAAAGATAGACAAGCCTCTCAAAGCGCTTCACTTAAGTCATTATTCATTCAATCTGCACTACCTGTAGCAATGGTGGCAAGCTGTTTCTAACCACAGCTGCTTGGGGTAGACTGCTGCTGAAGCAAGGCTGTCAATTTGCACTTTTGGCTCCCTCCAACCAATACTCACCAGTACACTTCATATTAATAGGAAAAAAGAAGTGTCTTGCCTGATGGCCTAAGCAGTCTATATGACAATGTAAAAGCTTGAGCAAATGTAAAAGCTTGAGCCAACCCTATCTTTTCTACTATTTGAGGTAAAGTCACTCATTTGTTGCATTTCACCAGTCTCCATTCTTCCTTCAATATGTGGTCCAAATCTGTGCTTCATCTCTCTTCTCATTTTTCTTCTATCAACTTTGGGGACAAAACACCCACTTGCTGCCTAATATATGCCACCTACAAACAGGTGACAACACCATGATGAAATGCTTGAAATGCGCTATAGTCACAACGCCCTGCCTGATTCATGGATGTTCTGTGTCTTTTTGATGCTAGGAGCCTTGAATTGTCATGTTTTTTTTTTGTGCGATAATGAAATTCTATAGTTGAACGGAGTAGAAGCCTTTCTTCTCGTGTACTGAGGTATGACTGTTGCCGTACTCATCTGAGGTGTCTGGCCACTGCCTTTGAGAAATGAACAAAGAGCTTTAAAGACTGACTGCTTGACCTCTCATAATTACATTTGAGATGTCACAGTGCCTAATTAAGACTGATGGCTTCCTCCATTACATTTGTCACGTCTGTAACTTACATGAGCTTCAAGCAAGACTGACAGTGAGGCAAATCCAGCTAACCTGTATACAGTCTTCAGAAGACTAAAAATATAGACTCTAACTCCCATAATATATTTTTTAACGGTTATGATAAACTATATAGTGAATTTCTTTTAGGATATTTTCAAAATGTTTTCTATTTTAGTGCCTGAGGTAATCTCTTCCGCCATTTTATCTGTTAGATGAGATTGCCCATGTTTGGATGCTCAGTGATGCTGCTGAAACAAGCAAAAATCTGCTTTCTGAATTTTATCTCAGCACAGGGCAGATTTGATATTGGCACGAGAATTAAGGACTTTCTATTATTATCCAAGGCAACGCAGCGGAACAGTGACAGACGGCTAGACTTTAAATGCCAGAAAAAAGTGTTTGAAATTCTTCACCTTTAATTTCCCATGCCAACTTTTCTGTTATTGATAAAACCAGATAAGATTTTCACAACATTATTTTTCTTGTGCTGTTTTAAATCATTGAATTTGCAGTTTGACTATTCATGGGTATCAGGTGACATTTTGAGGACTTTTGACCATTCCAAAATAATAGAATATTTAGTTTATTGCTTTGACAACTGTGCTAAATTTAAGTCTCCCTGAAACCCATGAAAAGACGAACCTCCACCTGTCTTGATGCAGTGTAAACAGCACTCTCTCCTTTCTCTGCACACTTGAGTAGACAGTCTGTGGCTCTTCTGGTGCAGGTACGGTGGTCCATTTTGAAGATGGATGAATGCATATTATCTGGTGCATAATGCATCTTTAGGGGGATAGCGCTGTGGCCAAACCATTGTACTGAGAGCGGAGAATGGGAGTTTTAGTGGAGATGGCAGAGCAGTTGCTTTCTGTTCCCTTGGGTACTGTTGTGTGACTTCAGCAGCTGAGACAGACCACTAACCTCACTGTCACTGACAACTCAGGGAACACAATACACAAAAGACATCAACAGTGGTTTAATAGGGGCTTAAATGTTGTGATTTTCCCAGGACACTTCTATAAGGGATGTTTCTATTTAGACAGGCACAGCTTCCTGTGTGTTTATATAGAAACTTCTACTCAGCAATTAGTAATTTCAATGCATTTTTGTGAGGGAAGAACCAAAATTAATGTACTTTTTGTTTTGATTTGTTTTTTTTTTTAATATCTAGTGGCACCAAGAGTCAGCACCAATCACATTTGACAGGAATAGGCATGCCTTTTAAGTGATAAATCTAGGTAATCTTTGACTTTATCTATATGTATGTATGTATCTATATATCTATATCTATCTATCTATCTATATCTATATCTATCTCTATCTCTCTCTCTCTCTCTCTCTCTCTCTCTCTCTCTCTCTCTCTCTCTATATATATATATATATATATATATATATATATATATAGATAGATAGATAGATAGATATAGATATAGATATAGATATAGATATAGATATAGATATAGATAGAGAGAGTAATCTTTGACTTTATCTATATGTATGGTATCTATCTATCTATATATCTATATCTATATAGATAGATATATATAGATATAGATAGATAGATAGATAGATACACACACACACACACACGCAGACACACACACACACAGACACACACACACACACACACACACACACACACACACACACACACACACACAGTATAATGGTTGAAAATCAGTTAATGGTCTGGTTATATTTGGTTTACAGGTTACAGGTCTGTTTTCATATCAGTTTTACTCATAAACAGCAAACCCTTTTAATTTGAATCATTCGTTGAACATGCCAGAATGATATCAAAATGGTAAATGGTATTACCTTCCCCCTATGATTTCAGATTTTTGGCTGTACCCGACATGAACCTCATTTGTAATCATCTCTGCTCCTTCTCCACAGCTGCTGCCCTTGGCAACCTGGTGTCGGACCTGGCAGGACTGGGGTAAGCTCACTCACCCAAACAGCCGTGTCAACAGTACACATTAAAACAGACACTGACCATTGGGAGCTCCAACACTGCAGCCAGCAGCTTCATTTGAACAGAGTGAGGATGCCTCAGAGGAGAGAGCTGGAAAGGTTAAAAATGCATATTAAGCAGGTCTGGGCACAAAGTAGATTGTGATTCAGATGATGGAGAGCAAAATCAGATTTATGCACATTAAGTGCAAAGTATATTTATTTTCAGTATTAAGCCAGTTAAATATCTGAATTAGTTATTATTAAGATAGGGCTTATTATTAAGATTAGGACTGGGCCATATGGCCAGCGTTATATTGTGATGCAAATAGAGATGATATGAAGTATGTGGTGATATAAATGGACATGCTCTCCAGCTGATTTTCCTCTTAATTGTGAGGAAAGGCAGACAGAGATCGTGGCTAATTCCTACTAAGCCTAGAGCAGCTTAAACACTGAGTGTGGAGGCACTGCAGAGGCTTAAAACTCAAACAATGAAAAAGCAGAACATATAACTATAACTTAAATAGACCAAAACAAGTACCCACAAATATTTAAAAAGCCACAAGTTAGTCAGTTATATCATAGCAAATGGTATCTTTTACACTGTAATAAAAATTGATATAATATTGATATAATATTTTATTTATTAAGATGTGTTTTTATTGTTCTCAATTTTTTTCAATAATGTTTATCAGACACTGTGGCCATTAGAGTCTCATTGTTATGCAGTCTTCTCTAAACCAGTATATTACAGAGAGGCTAAAATTACACTTTCATAATATGAAAACAGCATCTCCACACTGGAGCTTCATTAGTGTGAACCACGATTCATAAAATGTTCTTTCATCTTTGCTATTGGCTTATTCAAACCAGAAACAAAAACAACGCATCACTAAGGTAATAGCGAGTGAGTAGAGTCTTTCTTCTGCATAATAAAGCATAAATACTGGTCTCATTGGAGAAGTTTGCCACATGCGTTAGACTAATCGACTCATTGAAGACCATTATCTGCTTTATAGCCACAGGGACCAAAATCAGCCCTCTAAACACCCTCAAGTCAAAAAATAATCATGCAATTAGCTCAATATTAGCATAAAAGTTTATAATTAGACTGACTGACAGATAAATTTGCTGGGGAAAAGTGTTTCACGCTTTGAGCATGATGGATGGGTCATTTTGTGCCCTTTCTCTAGCCTCTGTGTGCCTCTCATTTATAATTGGGAAAGTAGACCCCTGGTGGCCAGAATGTCAAGGTGAAGCATGATTAGACCAGAGAAGGCATAACGTTTTGGATTTTGATACACTGGTGAGAATGTGAAGGCTGAATAGCTTCTGCAGGCTATAAGTGACCTCCACCACACTATATGCATTATGGTTTATGTCATTTCAAAGGGAATGCCTTTAAGCTCTAGTCCAATTACCCTGAGGCAGTGAGTGGTGCTGAGCGATTCAGACTCGGATAAACATCGACAGTATTCCTCAAAGTGATTTCTGGGTAAACCGTTTGCGTCACGTAGCTGGCTTCTCCAGTCTGATATGCAAGAATTAAATTTGCAGTTTTAGATTATTGGTGTTTCCTATGTGAAGCAGATTTTTATCTATGTATGTACAACTGAAATGTTTTTCTTCAAGTTTACCACATTTTATGTATACAGAAAACATCAAATATATGAAGCAGGACTTAAGTAGCAAAGAAGTAACACATAATGAAGCAAAAAAAAAAAAAAAAAAAAAAGATTTATGCTCAAAATAGCCACCCTTTGCTTTTTGACAGTGCTGCAAACCCTTGACCTTCTCGCAGTGATTTTCCTGATTCTCGTGGTTTGGTTTTCACTTCACAGGTGTGCCATGTCAGGGTCAAGCAATGCTAAAAGTGCAAATCATTGGTCAAAGCAACGGGCTATTTTTTAAAATCCTAAAACCATTTTGGAGTTTTGATGCTTTCAGTGAGAATCTACAATTCAAATAATCATGGAAATAAAGAACCATAAATGAAATAGTGTGTTGAAACTTTTGACTAGTAGTGTATTTATTTGTTTATTTAAATAAGGGCACAGGGCTATGTCATATGCCATAAGTTGAGGTTCAAGTATCACACAAAAGTACCTAATTATGACTTTATTCCCCTTTGTGAAAGATTACACTGCATTTACTTAATTTTTTTCTTCTGCTTTTAGATTGTAATGGCTGATTACATACTCAGTCTTATTATTCTGATTGTGTGTAGACAAAATATAATCACCAATAACTATATTCTTGATGATGATAAATTGACAAGAAACTGAGTAATGCACAGAGATGTAATGACAATTATGCCAAAAAGTAGTTGCATTTTAATCAGTCCAATGTTCACACTGTACCTGCATGCTTTCATTGCAACAAGCTTAACCTCAACCTTAATCTATTTTTACACAGTACTACAGACTAGAGTAGGTGCATGTTATATACAGTGGCCCAACCTACCAACTGCTATCACACACACACCCTTTTTCCATAGTATATATCAAGGTGATTTACTCCAAGTAACTGGATTGATTCGGCTGTCAGTGCAACACACGTTAACACCACATTGGTCAGTGCTGTAGTGATTGTAAATCCTCCCACCACTGTCCTCAGTGCCGGACAGACCTGCGATATATAGCCTATTACTAATTTACTATTTGATGTTTCCACTTGAAAGCGGTCTGGGTGTGTGGGAGCCATGCTTTTCCATCTTGGACTTGATTAATGATGTAAACAGTCTGAAGCCTGTTGCTGAGAGCTGATGATTCATTCTTAAGTGTTCAACACCTTGATTAGGCTAAACAGCTCTTTGAGAAAAATGGTCTGTTTTTTTTTCCAGCTACACTAAGATGAAATGCTATACTGGGAACTAAAGCTGCAAGATAAATAACAATCAAACCTAGATAACTATTTTAATGGTGGCATTTACTGCTGATTGGTTAGGTATTTTATCCTCTACAAACAACTATTTATCCTGATGGTACTTAGTTTGAACTTCTACTTATGTCCTCTGAAATGCCCGGGATTCTTATATATGTTTAGCTCTTCTGGTAAAAATGAGCACTGTGCACCAAACATGAAACATTGCAATTAATTATTCAGCCCTATCATCAAATAAATAGATACAAATACAATGAATGTAATTAAATGATTATAGGTGTGCACTGTGGTCCACTTTTCTGATGGAGGGTATATCATGTGCTTGTCTCCGTGGAGATGTTGCGGTGGTGACAGTGGAACCACACCAGACCAAGTTACATGCCAGATCCCACAGATCTGGCATGTATCTGCCAACCCCACTCAACAGTATGATGGCATGTTTTCCTAGGTATTGTTTTTGCAGTAAAAACACCTGTACTTGATTAAATGCTGGATAGATGTTTAATGCTACTGTGGATTATTTCAACCAAAGCAATAACATTTCTGTGGAGATAGGAAGGCTTTAATGTGTTTGTCTTGTTGTCTTATGTCTGCTCCTGGTCTTTTCCTCCAGTCTAGAATATGGCATGAAAACTAGACCTGTTTTTGGCCGAATTCCTTTTCAGTCCGTTCTGTGGCAGTCGCAGGTGTGTGTTGTATAATGCTACTGTCAAATCCACTGTGACATTTCAACTCGCAGAACGCATCAATTTACTGTCTAAACAAATAGATTATCCATAGTTATGATGTTTCTGTGAATTAAATTGTTTGCGCTATAAAAATAACTTCATAATCTTTCACTCGCTCTTGTCACACTCGATGGAGCTGTGAATGATTCCTTAGAGTGATGTTGCAGTAAATTTCATCATTTCTTGCTTTTGAATTTTGGAGTATTTATTTTTGAGTGCTGACCAAGTTTCATTATTTCTCTGTCTCCATTGCAAGTGTAAAATATTTTGATTAAAGTTGGCAGCAACTTTTTATGTAATGCTGAATCAATGTTAATGAGTTTGTGTTTAGCTGTGTAGTTGTAATCAGTGATCAAATTAAAAGCGATAGCCTGTCTTCTCTGCTATACTTGTGAATTTAAGGGGTAGTTCTTCTGTTTTCTCAGTGTGCTGCTTTAACTACTCGCTCCCTAGACTCCACTTCCAGCTGAGACATTTTAGTGGGGGTCTATTAGTGCCACTCTCTGAACCTCTGCTGGGTCAAAACATTGGGCACTGCTGTAAATTTCCAAATTACTCTTGAATCCAAAAACAACATGGCAGACATTGGGATAACTATGTAGAATTTTCCAAGTACAATATGAGAAGCTATATTTGTTTAGTATTTGCTTTGTCACTTATCAGAGGCAAAAGCTTCAGAGTCAGGCTGACTTTTCAAAAGTTATCTGACACTAAACCACGTACATTTAGCACTGTGATAAATTGTACTTATTTTTTTACATCTCTTTAATCTCACAGATTTGAATTTGGCATAGATTTTTTACGGTGTGACGTTGTTCATGATTCTTATACCTAAGTACAACCCAGATCTGGTAATGAGAGACAAAAGGGATAGAGCTGACAATGTTTAGGATGGATGGATGGATGGATGGATAAAGCCAGAGAGGACAGACTGGGATAATGTGAATATGTGTAGAGGAGAGACAGTGAACATGTTAAGGTGATCCCAACTTGGAGGAAGACCATAGAGCAGATTTATGAATTTAGTGAAAGGGAACATCCAAAAAAATGAAATCCTTTTACACATCTAAATAGCAGACAGGTGGTACCTGGCATGCATTTTTATCAGCAGAGGTAAAACACAGATCAAACAAGAGCTTTTATGGCCTGAATCCCAAATGATGCATGCTGAAGATGAATAGGTTTAGAGATATATTTTCACACAGTGTGCACTTGTTTCCACCATTTTGTCTTCTTGAAGCAGCATGATTAAGTTAATTTATGATATAAAGATGTTTGTCAGTGTGTTGAGGTCTAACCCCTGCTACTTTGTGACAGATGGTGGCGACATGAAGTGGAAAGAGCAGATTCATTACAAGATTTATTTGTTTGTTTCATCATTATGGGTTTAATGCATTGGGCTTAATAGATTGACATTTGATGGAAGAAAGAAGACATTTATGTTTTGACTCCTGTGGTTTATATTAACTCTTTTAGGTTGGCAGGTTACGTGGAGGCTTTGGCGTCTCGGTTGGGGATGCAGATTCCAGACCTGAGCCCTAAACAGGCGGACATGTGGCAGACCAGGGTCAGCTCCCACACGGTCAGTACAAAGGACCACTGTGTCCATGCCTGCCCTCTGTCAACTCTAAAACTTTTTTTATTTATAAAGCATGGTGCACTTTTTTACATATTTTAACTCACATCATAGATTTTTCAAAATGAATTCAAGCTGATTGTACAGTCGCATTTTCATCATCATTTTCATAGCCTAATAATTTCTGTGCAATAATACTAATCTTAGACATCATTTTTTAAAATAATTCTACTATTGTATAGACATTCCATCTGATGGCTGTGCATTTAAAATTGTTAAATGACTAAATTCTATGTTATTTAGAAGAAAAAAACAAACAAATAAATGTAAATCATAACAATACTGATCAGATGAAGCAAATTTACAAATTAAAGTAGTTTGCATGTCCATTTGTGTTTCATTGCATATTATTCAGAATTAAATGCAATTTGGTGAAGTCTTCAAATAATTACAAAGTTTAACAAAATAGTTCGTTCAAATAGTTGCAAAGTTTAAAAATCAGTGCCCACATTATTATTCTGAACAGGGCGTGCATATTGCCCTTGTTAGCTTATATGCATGTCCGTCTGTAACCGAGAGGACCTCATTTAATCTCATATTTGCCAACAGAGACAGCTGATGTGCTCTAGCTGCACTTGTTTAGGTGGGAAGAAATGAAAGCAGTGTGAAATCTAATTAGCTTAATTAGCTTTAGCGATTAGTCTGTCAGTAATTTTGCTCTTGGCTGATAGTAAAAGGTCACGTTTTGGTAATTTGTTTTTCTTAACCATTGACATATAGAGGAAATGTCTATAAACAAAGTGAAGTGAATAAGTCTTAGGGGGATATTCTGCCAGTTATTGAGGTGACTATTTTCTGGTTAAGACCAATTATATATACTGTATATGGAGACACAAACTAGTGTGGCCTTTGTATTGATCCCAAACTCCGATAAAATCTCCGGCAGCAGAGTGGCTGAGTGGCTAGCACTCATGCTTCACAGTTCCAGGTTTGATCCCCGGGTCGCCTGAGTCTTTCCAGGCAAGAAGTTTCTAGATTTGATCCCCGCGTCGCCTGAGCCTTTCTGTGTGGAGTTTGCATGTTCTCCCTGTGTCTGTATGGGTTTCCTCCGGACACTCCGTTTTCCCCCATCAAACCTAAAAAACATGCACCAGGGACTACAGGTGGAAATTAGCTCTGGTGCTACAACCTGCACAATGCATCTCTCCTGTTAAGGTTAATGAAGATTATGCACTGTCCCTGTCTTATAAATAAAGTATATAAATAAATAAAAAATAAATGTTGCAGCTGGAAGGGCATCCATGATGGATAAAGAAATTACTTTTTGTTATAGAGATCTTGTTTAAACTTCCTCTGTAGTTACTAGCATGTATTTTTATTGTTTCTGGTATTTTTATCTGTGCAGGGTAAAGCGATTGGCGTTGGCATTGGCTGCATCCTCGGCATGTTTCCACTTTTGTTCTTTAAAGACGACGACAAAGATGAGAAGAAGGATGGCAAGTCAGACACTAATGAGAAAACACAACCTGCTGCGGCCACAGAAAATGGCAAAAACTGAAGCTATGAATTTGCTGTCGAAAAAGACTATATACAGAATTGCCTTGTAGGGCGGACAATATGAGGACAACACCCAGTCGCATCAGGGGGGAATGAAAACTAATTTAAAGGTATTCTGAAATTGATAATAGTTTATTTGATTGTAGGATTTTAAGCACAGGGACCTGGATGTCACTTGAAGGAGACTGGAAGACCTTCAAAATGGCGGACTGCTGCTGCTGTAAACTAACCTCTAATTTTGACTAATACAACTAAATTCTATTTATTTTAAAAAGACAAAATGACACACTCCCTTTGCTTCATCTGTACTGAAAAGGAAGAAGCATGATTCTGCATTGCACATACAAGTCAACAAGAAGGACTTAGTTTAAATTAAATATATCATTAAGTATCTTAAGGCATTTTGTGTTGGGATTTAGTGTTTTTGTCAATGGTTAAATAGGGCTTTGTTCAGCAGTGTTAAAACAAGGATTTCCTATGTGGTTGCAGTTACAAGTCAAGACAGTGCATGTGAAGGTGCAATGTCAGATGTCTGATTTCTCAAGCATGGTTGTTTATTTTGAGCTGAAACTGGTCCTCTGTAAGAATCTTGTTTTGTCCATTTGAAACATAAACTGTATTTTTATGTAATTTGATAAACTGCACTCACAATGTACATATTAGGCAGAAACAGCACATGCCTCATATGTAAATGTCTGAAGAAATACTCTACAAGCTGAAGAGAATCACTTAAGTACCTCAACATGTGCAAAGAAATTGTAGCTGAAAGGAAGGACTGTGAGCTGCAAATCAAGTACAGAATCAGCTCAAGCTTGTTACAAACTTATTCTTCGCAGTTTCAAACAATAAATATATTTGACTTCCACAGTAACATTTCCTATTGCAGCTTTTCCTAATGCTTCTTGCACCAAACCTAAACCAAACCAAAATATCTATTTTAGTCGGACTTGATTTGGATACGGCTTTACAGGTCTCCCTCTGAGAAAAGGCTGTTGCTTTGTACTATGTTGCCAAGGGCATCACCTCCCTATGTTATTTCTATGCTGCCCTCCACTGGTTAAAATCTAAACTGACAGACTTCCTAGCACTAACAGACCCCCTATAACTCTGTGAGCTGCCGTCTACTAGCATACATCACTCTCTAAGGATGTTAGAAAGAGAAGCAGTCATTAAAGAAGACACTCATCTATTACACATTTTCTTGCTTCATGTGTTTGTGTTAGTAGATTTTCGCATTTTTTCATCATCAACATTACTCAAGTTCTCAATTTTCATAACATTTCATTTTTGTAGGTACACCTAAATTTAACAAAAGACATTCCCATTTAGATGGATGTTTCAGGGAGACAATCCACTTGTGTACTGAACTGGCAAAATAAATGTAACATGTACTAGCACACATTACCTATTTTTATGTATTGCAGCTTCTGATGCCAAGTACTCCAAATAAAGAAATGGTAAACTTAAGACTTAACTTGTACAAGATTGTTCTGCTTATTTACAAAATGACAAATACAAAGATATGGACAAAAGATAAAAGAAGCCTTTATTTATGTAGTTAGCATTTCAGTCTGAATGCTTGACCATTGTGCATGCACTAATACAAATCTTATTGTACATGTTTACTTTGTCATAATAAAATCAAGTCTGCTGCAGATCATTGTTTTTTTTTAAGCACATATTTGTGAATAATGCCTAAAATCATCTTCAATATTAAATATTCTGTGATGTCCAAAATGGTTAGACAGGCATTATTGTGTTTTATTTTTTTATGAAATTTACATGACAGAGAAGTAAGGCGCAAAGAAAACGTTCAATTAAGTTCCAGATAAGTGTTCAGATTCAGCGGTTGTGCAAACTATGTATGCATCATTACACTAGCATGACAGCAGGTTTCTAATGGTAAGTTGTTGCTCTTTGTTTTGGAGTTGTGTGAGCTTATATGTATCCTGTTATGTATCATCAGTATTTTGTTGTTCACTATTTTTGTCTATTTTCTCTCCCGCTGGTGTCATTAGCTGAAAACATCTACTGTACTCGGAGGTAAAGCATTGCCAGTGCCAGGGGACAATTGAACACAAGGGGCAGACTGTACCCGATGTGTGCGGTAGAATAAACAGAGACTATACGGATTAGAGCTTTTTATTTACCTTGTTAAATATCACACACTTTAATCCATATGCAATACTAAAAATGAACAGTATTTAAGACACATAAGTTAATAGCAGCTCAACATAAATGTGTCATGTAAATGGCTCCCTGTATAACTAAACATTTGAATTTGTCAATTACAGTGAAAATAAAATAGTCACAGACAACCTGAAAGCTTTTTTAAACAGTGTTAAAGACCAAAAAGCATTAAACATTCAGTGCAGAAACTGATATTATCAAATGATACTGACAATATCTTAATATCACCACCATATACCATAGAAATTTTAATATTAACTAAGTTTTCAAGCAATAAGATGTATGTCATATATGACAATGCTAATAATATATTAAAACAACAGTTCAATCTATTAGCCTGTTAACATCATACTGGACTTAATATATCTTCCTGCTCATTGGCAGATTAGTACAAGATCAAAGCTAGTAACTAGTAATGCATCACCCAATATGGATTTAAAATATGACATACTATATTACTTATTTCAAATCACAAATTAAGGTCATGTATTCTGTATTCAGTAAAAAATAACACCTCATAAATTGGAGTAAGGCAATAGAGTAGAAGCTTCAGTCATTACTACAAGATTAGTATTTTTTAACATATGAATCATGGCTCAACCCACCAGTAGATGGCTCAGTTTGATCCCAGGTGCGGCAATAAAATTTTCTTTCCAGAGAGGAAACACTTCCAGTGTAAAGCAATGACAATGATTTTGTTTTGGACAACAAATAACCTTCATGGGTCACCAGTGTGTATGCACAGTTATGGCATTATTTGTATATATTTTTTTTTAAATATAAGTCTGAAGTAAATATGCCTCCTAACAAAAATCTTTGCACAATATAACAAAAGATCCTAGTAACACTTTGGAATAAATAAAACTTTAATGTTAGTAAATAAGCCATTTATAAATACTCAAAACTATATAAGACAAATCAGTAGTATGCACAATAGTCAATTAATACTATGTTTATTTCTCAATACTAAACAAACAAGACTGTGACTTATTCTCAAGTGTTTTCCATAGGAACTGGTCAAATAATTAAACTGTTGTCAGTCAATTGGAAGAGGCTCTTTTTGTCCAATTCACCACATAGTGAATATGGATTTACTAGTATCTAAAAGTATTAAATGTCAACAGTGGAAAAGGTATAGAGACAAACATAAGTTATAAACATATAAATAAGTAATCCATTTGAGGTGGATGTGCAGGCCTTCTACTAGGACACAGTCTTATCTGCCGCTGTGTCAAACATGACAGACATTTTACAACTGCAGAAGGTTCTTGTCCATTCTTTGTCCCCAAAAAATAAATAACATAGTTTTCCAGTTTCAGAGCAGACACTTTGGTAGAACACTGAGGAAGCCGAGAGCAGTATATGATAATGCAAATACCTGTATTTATTTGATTTTATGGGCTCCGTTGTTATTGCAGTGAGCTGGTGGGCTCTCTGAGGAAATGGAGGTGGGTTTGTTGGGGGCAGAGGGGTCCCTGGGTTTGTGTTTCCGATGCAAGACGGCAGCTGTCAAAATGCTGAGGATGTGTATGTGGAAGTACATAGATCTAGACACAGAAACAAGTATTTTTATTTCCTAGCAGATGAGACATGTAGTATTAGATAAAGTATATAAAAAAATACCTGTAATAAATCATTGTAGGCTCAACTGCTAGAAGCAAAAAGGGCATGACAGTGTAACAAATGGCAAACTGTGTCGCAGCCCAAGTCACTACGTCGTACCCAAACTTTACGATTTTGGATCCCAGGAAATAGTGCCGAATTGACTTCCTTATCTAGTGAAGAAGGTAATAATTGAAACACTTGTGAAAATTGCATAGTTTATCATTGGCCAAGCATAATAAAGGGCAGAAAAGGTCGCAGATTACTGTCAGCACAATTGCAGAAAAAAAAGGAATGTTCTCTCTCCTTTCATACTTACAGCTCGAGCGGCAATGGTAATGGGAATAGCAGTGAGGAACGTGAAGTAGTATCCTGGATAGAGGCCGTGCCAAATGGCAGACAGAACAAAAGTCAAAGGCAGCCTGTACCGAGGAGCTCGATCATAGCACACCCTGAAGAGACAGAGAAGAGAGAGATAAAAAGAGTCACACCAGCAAATGTTGTATTTTATTTTATTTTTTTTACATAGGTAATACACACATTTTTAGCCAAATCCCGGTGCGAATATTCCAGTTGTCTATGAATGTCTTAAAGCTTGTTGCTGTCTGCAAAAGGTACACAACAAGCTGTGTCAGTTAAATCATGCACTATTTTTGGACTCAAAATATATCGACTTGGAAAATGCACCTCAATTCCCAAGATGTTTACGTTGCAGAGAAGATCCCAAGACGTCCTTCCATTCTCATCAATTCCTGAGAAGCCATAGCCCGCTGCGTTGTTGACTGCATCAGCTGCCAAGAGAAAACTCCTGCTCTCAGCAAATACAAGAAATGACAGCTAGAAAAAATTTTGACAACATTATTTAAAGTACTCACCAAGAGTCCAAGCAAAGTAGAATTTAGGCCGAGAAGCTTGTACGGAGAAAAATGCATAGATAAGCCTCGTCACAAAGGAGGTATTGGCTAAAAAGTATGGATCCACGTTGTATGTTATTGGCAGAGACCGTGTCACAATGAGGAAAAATAACATACAGCCAGCACAAATGAGCAGTTTCTCACACACAGCCCTCTGTCAGGGGATGAAATATAGAGCTTTGTTATTATCTTTTAACAAATAAAACGTGATGCAGCGTTTTAAAGGTCTTACCACTGGTGATGGCTCTACTTGCTTCTTATATCCATTATGCCCATTGCATGTTCCTGATTGTAGCCTGTTGATGATATGGCGACCCTCTATGAAGTCTATGTAGTCCTTATAGTCACTGCATGGTCCCACCAATACACTCAGGAAGTTAAGGTTATAACTCAGGTATTCAATTAAAGATGGTCTTTGACTGTGCAATGAAAAAAAAAAAAAGATAAAAATGAGAAAATATAAAATACAACTCATTCCCACATATGAATGTGCACACCAAAAACATGTGAACATTTAATAGGAGAACCAAAAATATAAATACAGTAAAAACTGAACTGTCAATGATTCTGTGTATATTTTTATTGTAAACTTAACATCATATTGAATTATCAGTTGCTGGAAGTGCATTAGTAACATACTGTATGCATGATATGGAACACAATGGTAACAATTTTTAATGGGCATACAGCCAATAGTTTTCATGCATTTTCATGCAAATACTGTTGACAAGAATTAATTCACCATAGGGGCATCTCCATACGTGCGTCCATCTTGGCTAGAGGAAAAGAAAGGTTATTTACTGCCAATTTTAAACCTTTATGAAGCAACCTTTTTGACAGAATTTCACCTCCTCATCCACAACAATAACACTACACAGGTATTTGATTAAAAGTTATTCTTTGAAAGGAGTCCTTCATTAATAGTCTGAACTCAGAACACAGATGTACATAAGAGAAGAAGTACCTTACTTTGACATTTATAATACAATGAAAACAAATGAGTCTTACTTTATTGCCAGGAGCTTCTGTTCTGGGTTTAGTTTGTCTGGCTTCTTACACATACCTGAAAAACAGGATACAGTACACAACAGTCAACTGAAAAGATCCTGAAATGAAGTGATGAATGATTTCATAGCCTTCTAAGAAATGGCCTAGATAATCTTCCAGAAACTCAAAGCATGCGCAATGCTCCCACTGGGTAGTCCTAGCATAGCCAAGATCAAGATCTGGAGATGGGTCCCAGAGCGCTGTACTACAGTGGCTCACTGCCCCTAACAGGTTGTCCCTCAGCAGGCCTAGTTGAAGGATGGGTCAAATGCAGATAATGACTTTGCCTCACAAATGATCAATAAAGTACACTTTAAACTTAAAGATAATCATTAGACTAAACTAAGGTTGCAAAAGAATCAAATTGCCTTCAGTGATTCACTGTTGTTCTAAAACATTTGGATCAACCTCGCAACCCAATAATCCGATCCACACATTCTGCACAAAGAGTGATTCAGCACCAAAATAGTTAATTGGTTGACCGGGGGAGTGACTATTGAGTGGGAATGGTCAAAATAATAGAAGGACAACCATTACTGCAGCCTTCTGTCAGTCTAGTCTTTCCAGTGGAGTGGCTTGACAGAAACCAGTTTAGCCATGTTTCAATTGCATGTTTGTGTTTTGCACATTTTCTTCTTGCCACATTGCCGGAAAGACCAGAAGACTGGAGGGTGGTGATAATTGGCCTTCCTCAGCTCTGTAAAGTTTGGCAGTTTCTTCACCTTCACAGCTTAGTGTTTGCTCTGATTTGCTTGGTTGTGGGACTTTCACAAGAAGCTTGTTTTCCAAATGTGATGTGTCATGTGATGTGATCATATGATTAAAAGACTTTATATCTATGATATGAGAGAACAGGGAATAGGGCATGGGGTCTGATTACTGACAGTCAAAATGAAAATGAAAGTTGATATTCTGAAGGAAATTAATTGAACTGAGCAGATTCTGTAAGACAACTGTCATGTGCCCACTACTTTTGCAATATGGAAGATCTCTGTCAGCTATTCATTTTTCAAACTGGACCAAATTCTATTTTGCATGTGTATTAACAATAACTTACCATCATGGAGTTGAAATGCTAGAGAGGTAAGCTTTTGGGTAACCATCATCAGAGGCCTAGGCAGAAAAGACAGAGAAGTATTAACGATACGTTGTTTCCCATTTGATAGAAACTTCAATACTCTGGATATGTTAGTGAATATGGGTATAACTAAAGGAGTTTACAGCCACTAGATAGAGCTTCTCTGTCCCAAGAATGCAGTGCACAAACAGTATGTGTCTGTGGCTATGCGCATGCTGGGTCTGGTTTGACTGAACTGCATTGTGTGCACTGCATGGCAAAGCAGCAGCGCTCAATGAGAGTTGGCACAGATTTACTGAAACAAAGTGCCAGCCAGGGCGCTACCACTGCATCCGCGGGATCTTGTGCTTTTATTGCTCAGTTAGGCACATATTACAATTACAGTTTTGAATTTGAATGAAGGGTTTATTCACTAGACAAAAGTAAGAACAGTTGAGGGGCTGAGTGGTTAAATGTGTCTTTCTGTATAATGAAAACTGTAACTTCTGATGGGTTGATTCACTGCTTAGTCATCAGTTATGAGAAAATTAAACAGCAGGTCAATGGTGGATTAGGCAATGCCTGCAATTATCTGATCTAATAGTGGCAACAAATGTAAAAGACACTAGGGTGGGCATATACACCCTTTTCTTGGAATGAGATCATGATTTTGATTTCATCATGCAGTTAGTATACTTATATTAGCTTTAATAGGTAAAAGCTATAAAGCTATCTGCTGCTTCTAAAAGTTCACATGCCACAGTGATTGGTTAAATCCAAGAGAAATGCAAGCAGAGGCTGAACAACAGGAGGAATGAAAAGTGCCAGTATTTGTGCATTGAGGTATGTTAGAGAATCACAGAATCATAATATGATGATATCACCAATGCCTCATACTGTTACAAGGATGCGTTAACAATTCAAATTTTTAACCTCCCTATAAAACAGACTTTTCTATATCAACCTAAATATCAACTTGAACTTCCTCTCTGACATTTAGTTAAATAATTGCATTTTAAGTAACATGCCTTATAAAGTCCTCATTTAAAAGAGTTACAACAACTCCCCTAAAAGCCTAAAAGTCAAGGAGCAGCCTGCTTGATTACACTTGATGAACAATGTGGCTTTCTATTGACTGGTGTGGTATTTGTACAACGTTGTGGCAGAGGTGACTGAGTAAACAGCAAAGCATGTGTACTCAACCAATGAATAGTAACTGATAACATTAGAAAAATAGAATGAGTCATGGATACTCATTATAAGGTGTGGCCATGGGAGTTGGGAAAACTGGTGAGATGAGAAAGATTACTCTTACCCAGAAAAGTCTGTTGAGAGAATTCCATAGTTAAAAATACAGACGCGTATCACTTGGCACACTGTGAGGTAGCCTATAGCCCACACCATTGTATACCTGCAAGAAAAAAAATCTAATTATACATTTGATATAGCATGAAATTAAAATCTATCAAGAAGGTTTCAGTAACATGACTGTTTCCTGTTATGGGTGCCATTTTCAGGACTTCAAAATAAAGAATTTTGTTTTGAATTGCTATGAAAATGGTCCTATTATTTTGTATGACTCTTAAACCATCATTAAAACGGCCACTACATTTTCATCATTGCACCTTTCATTTTCATATTCTGACCACAAATCTGGCACAATGTTGTTAATAAACATAATAATGTATGGTCAAAAAAGGCAGAAATAGTTGTACTCCAGCAGTCTCTAGCAAGGAAGTAATCTCTGGTCATGAAAAAACAACAATGTAAGTTTAAACTAGAGTTGAGGACATGCCTACACACTCTGTCCTTACCAAATACACACCTATGATGTAGAAATTTCTTGGGAGATAATGCCAAACTAGTTTTTCCGGCATCTCATTCATGCAAGCTGCACGTGTCTTACCATGATGTTATGCCTTGTCAAGTATCAAAAACAATTTCACATTTTATTCAAAACAGCACTAAATATTGTTAAACTTCATATATAAGACTAGAGTAGCCAGAAATATTTTAGCTTTCCAGGTATGACTGGAAGGCTCAAGAAAGAACAACACAAGAAAAAATGTGGATAAAATCTCAACAGACACTGGCAATGAATAGGTGTCCATGACAACCAGAACAAGCTCAAGTTTCACCAATGGTACATGCACCACAGTTTGGAAACCACTGGGCTAGTACAAGGTTATAAAGGCTGTTGGATGAAATTAAGTTATGTTTCACCTTCCACTCACCTGTGTACATTGTTGATATCACTTTTTATGATAATCAAATAACTTCCCAATACTACAGTGAGCATGTGAGAGGCATACCTGCAAAAGCAAACATACACGTTGTTCCACCCATTATTTATTAGATAACATTGTCCTTGTTTTCCACACTGGTCGCCCAAACTTAACTAAAGAATGGACTTCGTCAGGACAATCCTATGTATTTAACAATAGCATGCCCTGGTAATTAAGGGTGCATATTAGATTTAGCGTCATATGATGCATAAATTGACTACTTTATGTGTGTGTGTGTGTGTATGTGTGGCTTGACAGGATTTTGTACCATCCGAAGCAGAAAATGAGGATAGCAATGCCGAAAAGTGCAGCCACTGCATGTCTGATCAGTGGGTTGGTGTGAGTAGGACTGAGGTAGAGACGAAACCAGAAAGCAGCTACCAGTGCAAATAGCTGACTTGTCATAAAGTTCACCTGTAGATCAGAATGTCAGTGTCAACAAATGCAATTTAGAATAAGGCCACAACACAGTAAAGTTAAAATATTTTTATAATTGAGAGGGTGTGTAATGACTCTTGCTGGTACTGTAGGCCTATGAGTGCATCATAAGCCATAATATCACAGTGAAAGAAGATGTCAACAACTGTAATATAATATGAACAACATTATTTTAAGTATTTAAAGGGTGACACTCAAACAAAGCCAAGAGACTGAGGGGAAAAACAGCAAAGCAACATGGCCCTATTTTTCTATTAGGCTTATACTAAACTGTGATGGTTGATACAGCAACAACACAACAGATAACAGTCATGAATAGCAAAGCCTATCCTTTCAACATGATTCTAATTTATTCGCTATGGGCGTTTTACTTCAGAATCTCACGTTTGTACAATAGACAGGTGTTTAATATAGAGATACTACCAGTGTGTTTTTCAGATGGTTTCGTCAATAACCTTACCTGATCCACAGGGAAGCCCAGGTATTCACTCACTGGGAGCAGCCACAGTGCGCCCGTGCTTTTAAACGCTGTCTCCACCGGCTCGCCCATCCTTCACTTTTAAAAGACCTCCGGTCCTGACTTCACAGGTTTCTATTCTTAAATGTTTCTTACTTTCTTGTATTGCCGCCAACAAACATAATGTGACAGGGAGGTTTTCGCGAGGTTCTGACCAGTTCACAGTTTGCCGTGCGGCTGTGCTGCGGGCGACTCTCCTGCTCTAACCGAGTTATAGTCCTGATTCCAAAATAAAAGTTGCCATAACATGTAATAACAGAATCTGGAGATATTTATTGTCTGCGTTCGTCAGTTCTGTATTAACTACCCCTTGAGTAGTTATAATAGGCGCGGTGGGTCTAAAGTTGTTGAAATTTTAACCAAAATATGCAGAAAGCATACGGTTTAATTTTGAAAGTCAGTCTAATTTCCGGTAAGTTGTAGTCATGTAAAATTACAATAGCGTAATGACAGCGTAATAAAGCTTCACCTTCATAGACAAATAGACAGAAATCACATAATATAGAATAGCATTAGATGTGTTTGGTCTATGCGTTATAACAACATCTACAAGCCTGATTGGTGCAGTCTTTTCATGGGTTTCAGTTTCCTGTTATAGGGTTTGAGAACAACGTTCAAAAAATAGGCTACGATATTTAGTTAATTAAATATTGTTAATTGCTATGAAACGGTCCTAATGTGTCATCATTCCAAAACAAAAATAGTAATAAACCTGAAAAATAGCTTTTTCAGGTTTATTGCAGTTTTACTTGTGTAAACAATCTCCTTCAACATGCTTGGCAATAATCATCATGTGATTTTCATTGTAAAATAAAACACTGTATGTGTTATTCACTAATATAAAGGATCAGGTCCATTTGTAGGTGATCTTTTTAACACCGGCAGTGTTTGGGGAAACACGACTGAGCACATTTTATTTTCTAAATTAAGTTTTATTTTATGGATTCATTCAAAGTGTAAACACTGTCCGTTGTTCGAATGATTTTAATAAAAACATTAGTCTTGTCATTTAATTCTTTTAGTGATTATAGTAAATTGATTGCAATGTAGACTATCGATGATGCTCAAAGCTCTTGTTTGTTCTAATAGTTGGTAACTTGCGCCATCTCGTGTTAAGTCCTGCAACATCGAAAGCGACGCCAGGACACAGCCTATTTACAAAAGCCAATGAACACGTGGCGGAGAAAATACGGTACGGTGATTGGTCAGAATAGAGGTAGGGTAGGCGTGTCCGTCTCAGGGAAGAACCAATCACACTTCATATGTAAATTTAGTTTGAAAATTTCCCGGGAAATCTGAGTTTCGCGGGAGGGCTCTTGAGCGCGTAAACCGTATCCCTTCATTCATCAGGCCGTTTCCTGAAGCCATTTCTAGACGGGCGAAACGAGAGTTGCGCTACTTTTTAATCCGCTGCATCTGCCTAAATGCACTTTTATAGGAAAAAATACATTACAGTAGTCGATAAATCAGACTTTGAAGTGTACTTTGGTCTGATTATTTTTTTAATTTTCGCCACGGATTAGTAGAAATACGGTCTTAAAAGTACAGGGACGAGAAAGAGGTTACCCCGAATACGCAAGATGAGAAGAGGGATCTCCTCGGCTCCGGATAAAGTGATTTTAGCGGGGGTTGGGGGCTCTCATTTGGACAATAATATAATTTTAACAACTTTAACGGATCGTTTGAATCCTGGACAATCAAATGCAACTTATATTCAAATAATTACGACCCCACCGCCTTGCAACGGTACACAGACATCAAATGTGTGTTTATCCGAACCTCAGATAAACAACCTCTATACAACTCCACAACAAGCTGCTGCAAACGGGACAGGACAACGGCCTACTCTCGGAAGACCACCGGTAAAAAAAGAATATACAAGGCTATACAGTGCTATAGTTAGCCACAAACAAAACGAAATGTTAGCCCGCTTGGCTAACAGCTTGTTGTTCGCGCAGCTAGCCGCTTAGCATCGACCCAACCTTAGCTGAATAACTACCGCTGGCTAAGTTGGACAAATGGCTCTACTACGTGCAATGACATTTACTGCACAAATGTTTGCTTTAACTTGGGTTTCAGACGAGAGAAGCACACCAATGTCAATCGAGCATGCACAGCTAACTTTGTGATGCTCTTGTGTTTCCTTGCAGATGGAAACCCTGGTTAAGAGATGAGTAACATTAGCGCTGGCCTAGTGGCTGCTATTTGGTGTCTTAATTTGGGGGGCAGGGGATTGTTTGTTGCTTGGCCCATAAGTTGGTACATTTTATGCTTTCATGCACAAAGAGTCGAGGTTAGGTGCACAAACCATGCTTTTATTCGATACAGGACCTTTACTTCAACTAACTTCAATATCGCCGCATTTATTTCTGTCGTCTTTGAAGATGCAAGCCATCTTAGATGGGAGTTTGAAACCTAGTTTAGCTCTCAATGCTAGGGGTAATAATCAAAGAACATCACAACATCGCTGCTTTAACCTAGTCTTTGAGTTCTTTTCCTACACTAAACTGTATTTTGTGATTTAATAAAGTGCAACCTTCTGCTGCATCCATGTGAAAGTACACGAGTGCATGTGCACGTTTCCTGTATACTTCTATTACAAAGAAAACTCAAAATCGTCCAACCAACATTCAGGGTGTTGGTTTAGTCTAAGCTATTCATCTTTCATGAGCTAAACCAGTCTGAGTATCTCGGGCTGAAGCCATGACCAGGCATGGGGTGAGGGGAGCTGCATGCAGCCATAAAATGGCTGACATTTTGACTGTCAAAGGGCATATTATAGCTTTCTGATATCTGCATATTTGTGTTTGTTACATCTATCAAATCTGTGCAGTATACATCCTTCCACCAACTGCAGATGTTGAAAATAAACTAGGCACTGGGCCAGATTAAAACTGACATTTAAAGTCTGAAATTCATTATTAAAAGTGGCCAAACTCTCAAAGCAGTTCATTTAGTCAATATTATTTATCGTCTGCAGTGAAAACCACATACAAATGCATAGTATATAATGTAGGTAAACCAGTGTGTTTACGCTTATTAAAATGCTGCATAATGCCATCAGGCCTTTCATGAAAATGTGGTCCTGTTAATTTGTGTTTATTATTTTAAGTTGTAAGGTCCTAGAGCTGTAGTGTTTTTTTTATTCAATTATTTAGTAGTTTTAGTATTCAAAGCATAAAGGTATGTCTAACACTCTTGATATTTTGTTGTTTTTTGAAGGCTAAAAGACGACTTGCCTTAGATGACTCGGATCACCAATACCAGGCGGATGTAGTCAGAACACCACGAGGCAGAGGAGCATCTGCCTCCAATGGAGCAGGCCTAAAGACACCCAGAAGTATGTTACGCTTTGGTGTGCTGTTTTCATTAGTGTTTCTCTTTTTTGTTTGTATTGTATGGATGTAAAGTAATATAGTTTATGCTCTAGATGCATATTCATTAATGATTAGACTCAAAAAATAAAACTGCAGTTTCACTTGTGGGCCATGGGTCAAACAATTATCATATTGGAGTCTTGGCTTTGAGTGATTCAATATTTTTCATTTTAGCACCAAAGTCGCCACCAGAGAAGACGCGGTATGACACATCCCTTGGCTTATTAACAAAAAAGTTTGTAGATCTGTTGGCTCAGTCTTCCGATGGGGTGCTGGACCTTAACATTGCTGCTGAAACATTGCAGGTATTGACAAAGATTTTATTTACGGAGGCCGCACAATTTTAGTTGAAATGTAGCAGTTTTGCTTCTTAATTGACAGTAATGCTGCTGTCAGTGAAATTCCCTTTACAGGAACAAAGCAGTTTAGCCATTTTACATTACTGCTCAAATCTTTTTTCTGATTGCCAATAAATTACTAAATGCCCCTTTTTCACTATCAGGTCCAGAAAAGGCGACTGTATGACATCACCAATGTATTGGAGGGTATTCACCTCATCAAGAAGAAGTCCAAAAACAACATTCAGTGGATGTAAGTTGGTAGTACTTCATATTAAAAGAAGTCAGGTTTGAGGTTTGGCTCAAGATGGTTGTGTAGCAAGTCTTGCGGTCTTTTTCACACAGGGGGTGCAGCCTGCTGGACGTAGAAGGAGCACTGAGCAAAAGACAGATCCTGACTGCAGAAGTCGCTGCACTAGCAGAAGAAGAACAAAGACTTGAACAGCTGATCCAGAGGTGCTCTCTGGACATGAGACACATGAGTGAATTGCCAAGTAACCAGAAATATCCTTTTCATAATGGTCAGCTGTTTTTATGCTCTCACATGCTGAAATGTTTACACTGGACACGAGTAGGGTAATGAACATTTTCATATCAAAGAATCATCCCAGCGCAGGACCCCCCTCAAGACCCCTGAAGACTCATGTAAAAGTTCAGATTTGTCTCAGAATTTGTATTCGTAATAGGTCTTGTTTTTGTGCACTTTAACAATAAATTAACATTTGGAATAATCAAGGGACCTGAGAGCACTGTCTTAGTATTTACAGCTTGGTACTTGCAGTTTGCATATGTTCTAATGTTAATGGCTATATTACTGACTGTTGAAAATCGTATTGCTGGTGACACAACTCAAAACTTTTCATTACTCTTTGAATATTTTTCTTTAACCTCCTGAGTCCACATTTGCATATGTAACGTATCAAGACATCAAGGAGATCGGAAGTCTCAAGGACCAGACGGTCATTGTTGTCAAAGCTCCTACAGATACCAAACTGGAAGTGCCAGATCCAGATGAGGTATGTGTTTTTACCATCTAATGTATATAAAAATGGCCATAGCAAATATGCTAGCCCCAACGGGAAGTGTTCATGGGGGCGTTCTGGCTCAAACTGCTTTCAATTGACTTTACATTAAAAAATTGTCACCTGTTATTGCTGTGAGCTTCACCATTTTGGTCTTAAAATGTTTATTGGTGTGCAAGGTCTTAGAATAATGAAGTGAAACGTTTATGCTTACTGTGTTTTCCAGAGTTTATCTATCCATCTGACAAGCACCAAGGGCCCCATTGATGTGCTGCTATGTCCAGATGAGGAGCTGGATCCCCGAAGCCCTGTCAAAAGCTGCAACATGGACATTAATGGGAATTCACCTTTTCTTAAAGTTCTTCAGGGTAAGGGTGCATTTGTGTGTTGATTACTGACAAGACCCTCGTGGATAATTCCAGTGGCCAACAAACATCAAAATGTCATTGCTACACTGTCATGTTTTCTACCAAGGCTCTGGTCCTACTTTGTGATCTGGTTGCCAAAACTTCTGATCACAGGGTTAACTAACCCTTTTAACTGTTTTCACACGTTGCTCCATGATACAGCTCCAGTGTGTACTACGTTTACTTTGCTGCTGATTCAGTTCTTTAGTTCACCAGCACGCCATTATTTGTCCCAAACGCCATTCCCTGGTCCATATTGGGAGTGATCAGCTGACTTACATGATGTCTGACAATTTGCCATGTCCAATGCATGTTGCTCCTCTGCAGCAGTTTCATACTTGTGTGAGCCAAGCGCTTTTACCTTCACCATACTGCACGGTGCAAGTAGGTTGGCCTAAATTTACCTGCTTCAGAGTGCGGGGGTAGCAGTGCGAAAATGCCGTAAAAAGCAGTACTGCCATTGTTCCAAATGGTACCTGCCTTGAGAATAGAACCCTTGTTTACAAATATTCCCAACACCACCGCTATAGTAAAAGTCAAACACACCATAACGCTCTATTAAGTGAGTTGGCAATCTCGCATCAATGTGTGGTTTGTGAAGCTCAGCTCAGAAATTGGTACTAGTCCAAAACATTGGTGCCACCCCCCCCCCCTCATTGATTAAGTTGTTTTTCCTTTACACAACCATAACAATTCTTTAAAGATCCATGCTTAATTGTTAAGCTTTAAGTCTGATGCTTCTTTCATTTGCCAACATAGTTTTTTTTTTTTTTTTTTTCCAGATTCAAACTCGACAACTTCCAGCTCCTGTTTGGCTCCACCTTCTGCCTCGGCTGTTTCTGTCACCACTCTGTCCCCCATCTCGTCTCCATACACCAGTCTGCTTCAGCAAACAGAAGACCAGATCCCCTCTGCCCTAGGACCCTTTCTAAATCTTGGCCCACCACTGGACCAGGATGACTACTTGTTAGGTTTGGGAGATGACCAGGGAATCAGTGACTTGTTTGATGACTTTGATAGGATGCCTTCTCTTGTTCTAGATGATCTTTTGTGTAGCTAGCATTTGCTTAAATGTTTCACAAGTGCATGTTGACTGCAGCCTGTAGTCACCTGAAAGAAGAACTTGTCAAATTTATTAAAACAATTGCTCAAATGGGTATCTCAGGCTAAGGGTACATAAATAATATAACGGCAGGAGTCAGTAAGTTTTTACACTGAAAATGTCAAGGTTAAACATCACAGCCACATGTCTTAAGTGTATTTTATAAAAAAAATATGTGGCATTTGTGATGTGGTACTGTGCGATTCAATATGGCGATTGAATTTTATAAATGATTTTGACGATTGAAGGTAATGACACTCTGTCAACACTTAAATTTGTTACATTTTTAAAAACGCCAACATTCATAAATTCCATCGGAAGGGTTGCTTTCCACTGTGTCAAGGGTACCATAATAGTTTTACTGTCTACTACAAACAAGAAATATTCAAACTAAGGATGGTTTCTCCAATTCATCTGGAAACAAAACATAACATTTTGGTTACCATCTTCTGAATTGGATTTATATTGTACCCTTTTACAATTTAAATTCCAATGAATGGTTAGATGATTGCGTACATTGCCATCACTGAAATTCAGAAAAGGGATTTTGCGATTTGATCTTTTGATGCCATTTATTAAATGAGAAGGATTTAGCACCCTTTAGATATGCCATGATTATTTCTGACCTAAATGCTTGCTGTTGTATAGTGCCCCATTCTTTTAATCACTATTAGCTGCCATTTTCACTTTGCTTGTGCTATGAATTACACTGTGGTATGAAATGTGTTGATCTTGATGCACCTTACCCACTGTGTAGAAGCGAAGATACAGGATGCCTGTTAATTTTAACTCTGCAAAACTGTTTTCAGCATTTGCCGGCCATTGTTTAGTAATTGAACATGTGCACATGGAAAAATGTTCTTACGTGGTAAATAATCCAGTGTATTACCTGCCTGGCAAATGACATTTGCTGTAAGCATAAGAATCTTGACCCCTAGAATCTGTCCCTAGAGGGCAGAGTGCTGCTGGATAACTTAACCCAACCCTTAATGTGTTTTAAGCGTGAGAGATTTCTCAAGGATGAGCCTAGCCTGCCATTGTTGGCTGGTTATGTGAAAATGTACAGTTTGCTAATTTTTCAGTGCACAAGGTACTATAGGCTACCTCTAACTACATTAGTGCTAGGCATAGAGGGACATGGCAGATGAGTTCTTTAATTGTTGGTCACATATAGTTGATCAGGAATTGTAGATGTTTTGCATTCTTAAACACCTTTAAATGTTTTTGTATGTTTGAAATTCAACATCAGTTTTCTCATGTAAAAAGTTAACTATTCTGTAACATTTTCACCAAAATATTATTATTCAACAGTCTTCCAATGGTCAGTAAGTCTATCAAATCATATTTTACAACCAATACAGGGTTTCTGACTTGACGTGTCGGGAGCTTTTACATGTGACACTATGTGTTAAATCTCAAGCAGTTTGTGTAGACGTTTCTTTTCTTCGCTTCCTTTTCTCTCCCAAGTGCACTACTTTTGGTGTACTGTCAAAAATGACAGAAATTATACCACTGAATGGTGACTAGAATTAAAATTTATTCAAAGATTTTTTACTGCAGGCATATTTATAACGGTTATGTTTTGTATTTATATAAAAACACATTTAGTAGTATTCCCCATTGAACTAACCACAAATGCTATTTTGTAAAACAATTTCCTTAAATGTTTTCTTTGACCGACCAGAATCTGGTCAGAATATTTTATCTTGTTTTGACTGCAATTTCTGGAGAGATTATGCCTTTCCAAATGTTAATAATGCAATGTTAATGTTTTATCGTAGCGCAGGTGCCTATGCCAGCCATAGTCTAACAGAGTCTGAAAATGTAATGAATGACCGTAGTTCCTGATCTTCAAATCTGTAATTCTGGCATTTGGTTCAATAATGATGAATGTGTTTATCAAGTAAATTGCTGAATATTTGGCATTTTCCCTATATTTCTGAGCTGTTACCAAATACCATGACATGCATCTCCTCTGTAACTGCTTATTTGAAATGTAAAGTTAATAGGACCTTACAGCAAATTTGTGACAATTTTAATGTTGCTATCTTGAAACATTTGTCACAACCTGTTTGCAAATTGAGTGCACGAGTGAGTCAATGTGTAAAGGGTAAACTAATTGTGTGTTAATTCAAATGTGTTTAAACATCTGTCAATATGTATTTCAATTTATTTTGGAGTACGGGTGGGGAGAAAAAACACTTTTGTATACTTAGCTGTTTGTAATGGTAATTTTGAATAAAGACTCTGCAAGTTAATGTTGTCTGTCTTTATTGAAAACAAAATGCACAGTTTAAGAAACTGATTGAGGTAGATTATTACTCTGTCTCAAGTGGGGTTCAAAATTCTGAAAAGTTGTTTCCATGAGTAGAGTACTGCTCCGCCACATAGACCGATGAAACTGGGTGCCAACATCTATTGCATATGCAGGACATGGTGTCCCGGCCCTGGGGGGCCAAATGTGTCCCTCAGATTTGCTGCTGTATTGGCCTAAACTATCAAAGGCAGTACTTGTTACAGCAAAATTAAATTTTATAACCTGAACAACATCACATTGCATTGTGGTACAATGTAGTGTAACACGCCCTATTAAAGGTATGGTGGCTCTATCAAAGCTCTGTGAAATGTATGTGGCCATTGAAAAATGGTGGCATACCCCTGATGTAGAAGTACAACTTCTGCATTACTAAGGTAATGTGTACTGGTCCTGGCTTTAGTCACAAAAATATTTAAAGGTGCATTGTGTAACTTTTTTGGTGGATGGTCTGTCAAACTCTTTTCTCCTTGGAGACATAATTGCTTTGTGAGTGTTTCACAGTGTGGTATTAAACTTTTCTATTATGATGAAGATCAAACCAGACCAAGTTACAGGTCAGATCTGTGGAGACACAACCCTGCTCACAGTCAGAATGCCTGTTTTTCCAAGTATTTTTGAGCTATAAAACCACCTGTACCATATGTAAGGTGGAGTTGTGTAATGCTGTTTAATGTCATACTGTGGAACCTTCCAGGTAGAGCAATGACATATCCGTAGAAACAAGCAGGTGACGGACCCTCAACCAAAAAGTTACATAATGTACCTTTAAGCAAAAACTTTTTAGTTGCCTGGCATCCAGAGAGACATTCTGGACCAGGGAAACTGTGTAAAGCTTTCTTACCAGATCTTAAAAGATGGCCTGGTCACCAGCAGCCCTTTGATATTTGTGTTTCAAATAATTTAATCACACACACGCACACACACACACACACACGCACACACACACACACACACACACACACACACACACACACACACACACACACACACACACGCACACACACACACACACACACACACACACACACGCACTTCGGAATCGAACACTAAAATTGTCCTCTCTTGCTTGCTGTAGTCAAGCGTAAGCATGGCGCTGTTGTGATCATTCGTGGCTAGGTTATCGACTTCGAGGTTATCTTTTCTAGGTATTTTCAATTAATTGTTTTGTTTTTAACGTGATACGCCATAAATAAGGTAAGAATTTTATACATTATTTAAGAAAGTTGTTCAGTCATTACTGTGCACACGTGCTAGAGGCCAGATAGCCAAAAAGCATGGCTAAAAGGGCTAGCTTTAGCTGTCATAGCTGTTAGCATGATTCTTAAACGCAGAATAGTTTCTGGAGTTGCTAAAGATATCACGAGATTATCATAGTTTGTAATGCATGATTAATGAAAAGTAACCTTTCTGCCCAATTTTCTAGACCTACAACTTAATATTCAATTAAAATGGGGCCAGTTGAATTTACTGCTGTTAATATGTCTCTGTTTCTTGTGCTTGTGGCGAATTCAAGGCCCATGTCACTTTAATATTTGTGGATAAAAAATAAATTAACACCTAGGGGTGTGTTTTTTTGTTGTTTTTTTAAAGGAAAATAGAAAACGGGACCATGTTTTGCCCTCATTTAAATTGTGGCATCAACAGCCCACCCATATGTCCATCTAAATGTTAAAGGTCTAGAAGGCTGTGATGTCACATCTGAAACTTTATCCTGTAATAAACCCATTGTTAGATCACTTTTTTCCTATTATTAGCCAAACATTAGACATTAATTAGGTATTAATCTAATACTATGCAAATGTATTATGCTTTTTTTTGCATTATAAACAACATTGTTGTTTTTTCATAGTCCCCATCATGCCCTCGGCCTGTGAATCTTTGATTGAGGATATTGAGGACATGGTTTCTTCTAATGACCCAACACCTCAGGAGAGACAGTCAGCCCGTAAGAGCATCATACCAAGGTCCCGAAAGAAGAGAGAGCCACTGATCAATGAAGAGATTGAAGCAGACAGGTTTGTCCTAACGTAATTCAGCAAAGGCTTATACCTCTACAAATGGAAGACTTTACTATTTGTTCACTAAAATATGAAATGAATAAATACATTTTTTGAGTAGGAAAAAAATAATAAACTTCAAACGCTAGTTAAACATCAAATACAAAATAACATGAATAATGGTTTATCTTTCCATTTCCAGTTTAATACCCGGCACTCAAAAGATATGGATGAAAACTTGGGGTTGCAGCCACAACAACTCAGATGGAGAATACATGGCTGGACAGCTAGCTGCCAGTGGATACAAAATGACAGGTAATATATATTTGTAACCACCAGTATTCATTTATTTTTGTATTAATTTGCATGCATTTTAATCCAGTATTGGTTTTTTTTTTTACTTTTACTTTAAAATGATCTGTACATGGTTGAATAAATAACGTATTTACTACTCATAACAATTTTATGAAAAGGAGGAAAGATTCATGCACGTGACTCCTCAGCACCGTTAAGAGCACCGATAATGCTGGAGCTTATTGATCCAGTGGGCAGGTCAGACTTGACACCAGTGTTGTTATACAACCAGGTTTCGGTACCCATCCCGAGTGTTTGAAAAATTCAGACTCCAGGTGATGCGTAAATGGTTCTACAATGTCACTGCCATTGTACATTATATTCTACTGCTCTTCAGTGTGAATGCAGGCAGTGTTTAGTAATTCCAAGTTTGTGGTGCTGTGAGACGTGGGCGTAGCTAGAGAAAATGGAAAACTCTCTGTTCCTCTGTGCTGTCTTTTAAAGCAGACCTATTATGCTAAATAGACTTCTCTGATTAAAGTCTTTCTAATTACATCACAGTAATTATTAAAGTTGCTGACAGTTTAAAAATGTTATGGATTTGAATAATAATAATTTTGAATAAGTTCCATATTTAAACTGTTACAGTGTTGTACTGTGTTGTAAATGAAAACAACAATCTAGATCTAGAAGAAAATATCATGGATAAGTAGCTTGTTTCTGCACATTCTGGTGATATAATGTCGATCTTTGTCGGTATTTATCAGGACTATATAAAATGTTCCACAAACAATTACTGTCCACCCTTATTATCATGATAAACAATATTATTTTTTATTGTCCTATCCCTAGTTGCAATGAAGTTAGTGGACTTTTTAGATGGATGTTACGATTTTAAAATCTGCAAATATAACATAATGATCCATGATGCCATAGATTATAATTACATAGCTGGCTCAAGCACAATATGTCTTCTTTAACATCTTTATATTTATGTTGTGAGTTTACACCAAAAATGGTTAATTGCAATGACTGATGTACATAAATAAACAGGAAACTGCTATTGCTAACATGTGTTAAGCTTTGTTTTGCTAACATGTTGACAAAAATACTTAAATTGCTCTGGGAATATAGCTCCTTATCATTCTCTCTTGTCCAGTCGTTGGACAGTTGTGCATAGATCCCCCTTAGCTAGCTTGACAGCACAAAGGTAACAATTTGCTACAAAAAATCATAGTACTTTAAATTCTCAGAATTCGATCAAGGCAAATCCTTAACTGCAAATATTAACCACAAGATGGCGATGCAGTTATGTTTAAACACTGATTTGATTAAAGCTCAAAAACTGTATTGTTATTTAACTTACACCCCTTTGCCATTTGTCAACAGCCCCATTTTGTTCTTTTACCCGTGTAGAGAAAGCAAAAAACCCTCTCCAGGTTTTAAATATTATGAAGTGAACTGTTTTTATTAACTTTGCTAATGCCCATAACCACAGGGAGAAAAAAATAAGGGACTTTGTTTATTTCCAAGTACCGTACTAGTCTTAAATCTGTACTTTTGAACATTTTCATGTTACCCTTAATATTTTTAATGCAGCTCACTGATTTGCACTGAAATTGTAAGATAAATAAACAGGCAGCTGTGGACAAATATTGGATTCAGGACAGCAGCTATTGTTGTAAATGGTTCTACATGGTTTTTGAATGGCATGAAATTGCGACACTTTCCCTTTGGTGTGGCTGTGGCAGGTAGGCCACAGTGGGGCTTTGCGCAAGGTGAGCTCATTGTTAATGAGGTCATGAAAATACTCAATGTATGGATGAATAAGTCTGAGTGGACACAGTGTGAATTTAACACAATAACTTAAGATGCTTTGTCTGTAAGGCTAAAATTTTACACTGTCAGTATGAACTCTTTGACCTCACATGTGATGTTTATTCCCATTCAAGACATGACATCACCCAGTTGAAGCTGGTGTAGTAATTCTCATTTTCACCACTAAGTGGCAGTGTTGGCTCACTGTAACGCGTCCATTTCAAGGATGAGGTCATCTCAGAAAGCGTGCTTGAATAACTCATTCACACTCTGCAAGTCCAACTTGATGAAACTGTTTCTTTTATTTTGTCATTTAATGTTATGCAAAATCTAGTACTTTATTTATTTATTTTTTTAATTGAAATAGATTTTATAATGTCTTTGCCAGACGTGTTATCTTTCTAAATATTTGTAAATTCATAAAAATGTTTGTTATAACATTTTTAATCATTACCAAATCCACTGCATGCTACTGAATGGTAGAATATTTCTTGCCTTTTGTTGCCCTATTCTGCTGTTCCTTTAATCAAAAATAGAGGGCACTGTTTACCCATGACATTACATGAAGTAAATTAGATTTAGCCAGCAAAGCTGTGAGCCAAAGAGTGACTTCATAGAAAGTGGTGCTTGTGTACACACATGCACAGGCTTCATGCAAAGTCTCACCAGGATATTGTGATGGTTTTTGGCTGCTCTTCTCTTCCCAGTCTCCTCCTTGTCCTGCTGCCCCACACAGTGCTCTCTGTGCTTTTCGGTTATGATTTTACATAGCGGTTAGGCAGAATTACTTCCCACTCTACAGTTTTGGCCAAATAAGACTATTGCTTCCTGGTCTGAGCACAGCTCATTTGTATGTCAAACACACATTTAACCCAATTAGATATGACTTATGTTTGGCAAAACAAAATGGAATCTTTTCTGATATTTAAAATAGTATTTTTCTACCACCAATTTTTTTTACCACTCATTTACAGCTTTAGTTTCTTGAAGCACTATTCCGGTAATGTTACATCACAGTGGAGTAGATTCTGTTCAGCGTGTACCTCACATATATGCCTTTCATTCATAAAACTAAGTGCTTTTTGGCCATTTTGATTGGCTGGTTAAATGCTACGCAGTATTACACTCCACACTCTTCTAACCAATGAAATGCTGCAGTTTTGTCAGCGGCTCCTCCTCTCCCACACTTATCCAGCCAGCGAGCACAGACTCTTTCCTCTCTCTCTCTCTCTCTGTTAGACACTTCACATTTTGGCAGCTGTCACTCCATAAGATCACTGCGCGTGTGCACTTCTGAGTGGCAGCTAGCATTTTGAGTCTCTCTTCTGTCTTGAAAGCTTCTGTGTGGAACTTGGCTTCCTACAGGAGGACAATGATTTTAAACTATTGAAAAAAAAATCACTGTGACATAGATGTAAGGCAACACACACAACTGACTTTGTGCAGATTTTGTGACAGGAATGACTAACACAAGTGGGGTATTTGCAGACAGAGATAGAACTGTGTAGAAATAGATTAGAGAAATAAGACTGTAATGTGTTTGGTAGAGTTGGAAGACATAAAAAAAAAAGATTATATTGTGTTTTTTGACATACTGTATATAGTATATAGTAGTATATAATAGTATATCTATTAGAATATATAATATAATATTTGTCCTTAATTAAGAGTAATTTTTTTGCAATCTTTGAGCTTCAAACACGACAGTTAGACATGTTCATCATCAAGAAAATTCAAAATCATTTTTTGTCATCCACCGCTACATGTTGGAATTATATGTATATGTTGATGATTTTTTATTTTTTTTGTTAACCTTTCAAAACAATATCCAGAGATCAGCTTAATTTAATTTTCACAAAAACAAAAACTAAAAAAAAACAAACAAACAAAGCAGGTAGGTCTATTCAGTTATTCAGACATTTTCTCATCTTCAAAAAGGAAGAAAATAATGTACAGAAAATGTAGGCAAACCCCCCTAGTACAGTGTTTTACAGTGCTTTTCTAGTTGGCCAAAACTAGGGTTGGGCAATTAATCGAATGATAGAGAGATTGTGAATCAGTCATTTTCAATGATATGGTTGGGTTTTTTAATCAAGAGGTCTACAGTTGCAAATGCAGTAAAATTATATAGTTTGCAGCAAAGTTCAAACTCTGATGGATTTTTTTTTTTTGTTTAATTTTTGGGGGTTAAATGGCACTTACTAATGGTCTGCATTTATATTCATGAAATCAATATTAAGAGTCGTTTTAATTTTGTCTTTGAAAAAGAAAGAGATTTTAAAATTAAGATTGAAGGATTCATTTTTAAGATGGAAAGATTTTTTTTTTTTTCCCCCCATATTGCACAGCCCTAGCCAAAACACATATTGACACTTTTTGTTTTCAACCACTAGGCCGTGGTGAGCAAAAGTAAGTTGTTAGACCTACATTTTTCTCGTTCACACAAACCATAATAACAAGAAGTTTTTATGCTTTCTCTTTTGTCGGATTTCCCAGGGGCACTAGTCCCATTCTCTATTCTCTATAGAGCCATGTGGACCAGTCATCCCTTGGTTATCCCGGGAATACTGGCTGCATTCTGTGGGGATTGAGAATACCTTGCAAGGATATAATGGCAGTATTATGGAGGGGATGTGAGTAATAGGTTATGGCAGGAGCTGGGCTAAAAGCACAGTGTTAGGAGCGACTGAGGAGTGCAGGGATTATGAAAGGAGGCCGCCAAGATTCACCTCTCATCTTCTTCAGCTTTGCACTTTCCATGTAAGCCTTCTGACGGCACTAGTGCGCTAATGAAAAATAAAAATGGGAGCGATACAAAGGTCATATTTTCCTATGCACTGACATTGAAATATTCTTCATAATTGCCTCAACTACATCTTATTAAATTACAATAGGACAGTTTTTAGAAGAGAATTTGTGTTATTTTGAGTATACGTTTGTTACACTAGCATATCTGATATACAGGGGAGTGACTGATGAGTTGTAGCTTGCACTGTTAATTAGGGTCACCACATTGCTAATTGACTTAACATGAAGGCACAAACCATTATGAAGTCAAATTGTCAAAGTTTGCCTAACATTGATATAAATGTGACTATTTTCGTGAAATTAAGGTCAGTGTCCCTCTTTGTTTTAAGGACGAACAGTCAAATGTAGTGTCAGTAGCTTAAACAGCCGCAGAAGATGCTTTGACATTTGGCATCTCATTGTCACATTCTTTGTGTCTGAATAATTAGCTTGTCTGAAGCAACTCAAGCCGACTTTGTGGTCTTTTTCACTTCATTTGTCAGCTACTCTTTGTTTTTCTTGTCAGTGTGAATCAACGGGCAAAACAAATGCAATTCCTCTAATGGAAGAGAAATGAAAGCTTGAAAGACATGTAATTAATGTAGCTTTTGGGACTGCTGTTGTGGGAGGAGAATGAGCAGAGAAGACTTATGGATGGGTAGCAATGAGTTTGGCATTCAAGGACAGAAAAATGTCTTTCTAAGGCCTTCTTCGGTGCATTTCTTTGTCTTTTGCCGTTGTTTGGGATGATAGCTGCTGTTTGAGCTACTCACTGACCACCCACTGGAACAGAAAGCGGTCATGCCCTGTACTCCGGTGTCTGCATGGTTATATGGGACCGCCTGCAGTGCTGAAGCGGCTGGCTACCTGTCAGTGAACACTATAGAAGATGGGGAGTAGAGTCAGTATGTATATGCTTTTTCAGTTTTTTGCAGCCTGTCAAAAGCATATGTCCAATTCATATAGGTGATGTGAGTAATAGCATGCAGGGAAAAGGTTTATAATATGAGTAATTTAAACTGAAAAATAAGTGTGTAATAACAAATCTTGAAGTACAATATATTGCTGAAGTAAATATTGACGAAAAACGATAATGCAACAAATTTATGCCACTGACACAATAACCCAAGTGCAGATTTAAAGCACAAAATCTATTCTAAATGTACAATACAGTTAAAAAATGTCAGCTGCATTAAATAAACAGCAAAATGAAACACTTTAGTAGTGAGGTTATATCTTTAATGAGTCTTAGAAGTTATTCAACCTTTTTATGGCTTAAATCTTATCACATTGCCTAAAAATAACCACAAATTTCGTCTATATAGTATTTATAGTAACAGACCTAAATTGATGCAAAGTATTAGAACTACTTTTAGAAACAATATACAACATGTAAAGGGACCATAATGGTGTTATTTATGACCAAATATCCATTTCATGGATCATAATTGGTTTGTATCAAGATAGTGGGCAATAGATAAGCCTTCCACATTTACTGACATGCAGAACTGAGAGATTTTTCTTTTATATTGGACTGTACATGAGGCAAAATGTGTGTTACCCTGACACTGAGACAATTACTTCAGGTGGGAATCGAATCCGGGCAGCTGGTTTCAGGACCAAGTCACACATACAGCTCTGGCATGGTCCACCTAAACTGTCGTCTTCCATTTGTCAGCAGGATTTACGATGCAAACCGGCAAGGAGTGCAGAAAATGTTGAGAAAGAGCTGCTTTAAAAGTAGACACTTCTATGTTTTGTCTTTTTTTGTATCATTGTTGCATGTGTGCATAAATGTTGTGTTTTTAGAGTCTTTTCACCTGAATTTGCACATGTGTACACAAACCAACAGGACACACCTCATTGAATATAAACTGCCATCTCCCAGGGCAAACAGCAAATATAATCACATTTGTAATGTCAAGGAAATAGTGTGTCAATATTTGCTTAGTCTGTTATTGTTGTGAAATGGGGAACTGACGACGGTGCGTCACTGCGGTGTGCATTAGGTTTTAACAGTTGGTCTTTTTTCAGTGTGTCTCCATCTTTTCTTTGGAAGGGTTTTCACGAAAACAAACCAACATAATTTTTATCTGTTCAAAAGCTATTCACAAAGATCAAATTATTTCTACTTAATTTGTAAACATTAGTGAGAAGACAGCTTTTTATTTTATTTTATTTTTTATTACTAGTCCTGATTTTGCTGTGGTATTGTTTTATTTGCAATTGCTAATTTAAACTGGTTTAGTCATATTTGTAAACAGGTTTAGCTCAGATTTTGTCCTGACTTTGTTACTGTTCTTGGTCATAGTTGCAATAAAAGCCAATATTATTATGTTATTAGTATTAAGTTTTACATCTGAAACTTAAGTTACATTTTGCATTAATTTTGCCTCATTAAGCATTAAATCAGAAAAGTGTCTAAAAGTAGTAATTTATACTTTCTGGTTGTAACTCATATCTATCCAAAGGCCTTGCATCCTGACGTCTGTTACTTTATGTCCTTCATTGAGTTGAGCGTGACTTTGCTCTAATAATCTTTCTCGTGCTGTGTGAAATATCCTTTTATGCCCAGTCTCATTATCATAATGGTTTTCACTGTTACTTCATGAACCCGAGGCTTCAAATCATCCTATCTTGGTAAGGTGAGGATGTAATGGCAAAAAATCCACGTAAGCTGGTCTCCTCTGCTCTGCCTGTGTGTAGCCCATTAAACTACACTCTAAATCACAGGGACCCCGCTGCCAGATGGTTATAATTACTATGTTGTACACTTTTCCATAGCGTAGCCAAAGCCTGCTTCATCTCAATTTACTTTGAGTCACATTTGTTTTGTGGGAGTAGATGAAATAAAGATTAGATTTTAACATTTCAGTTGATATAGTGTTTATTCAGTACAAACTATAATATGTGAAAAATACACTTTAAGACAGAATTGCTTGCATTCCTATTGATATGGCTATTTTTGCTTCTATATTTAGTTTGAAGGAGGACCAGTGCACAGACCCAGGTGCACCTACTGTGTCTTTATGATCAGATATAAGAAAGACATATCGTTTCCTGCCCAGTGGAAAGAAAGAACTTTTGCGATACAAATTAGTTGTTGGCCTGTCTCGTAGCATTTATCATGGCTGTTCTACTTTCAGCTGAGGTAGCTTACTATTTTTCACTTGGATATACCCACTTAATCTTATAATGCTATTTTTCCTTTGTGCACTGTTGTTATTCCAGCATTTTCTGTCTGTTTAAGTTTTCTTATCCCAATTTTGGAGCTGTCAGTAGCTCTACCAGAAGTTCTATGTGTTCGACCCTTTGTTTGTTTGTTGTCAACATTATAATTCTTTTATTACTATCACCAGTTTTCCATGTTTATTTTCTTGGGACATCTGCCAATGTTTAGTCGTGCAGGTTTTTATTAATTAGTAGGTGTTTCCGCTTTTTTATAGGATTATTACAGCCAAATTGGTCCAGGTCAAATGGCATAACTGTAGATATGCTCACAGTGAGTGGGGTTTGGACATCTGTTGCTACTTCTATGTTTTCTAAACATCTAGAACCTAGTAGTAGTTATTATTTGACATACAGGTTTTTGAGGGCACTCCACTCACAAGACACAATTTCAGGTGAACATCAGCAGGACAATTTCTTTGGTCCTAGTTTGAATCGCCTCTCTTTTGAAGACTGATTATGCTTGAGTTTTGGGTTATTGCCCTTCCTTGCCCTCCAGTATACCTGTAGTCCAGCCTTCTTTCCCACCCCTCACCAAATCTGACCACAGAGGTCTTGTTAGCTCAATCAAGTGCACTGTATACCCCAAAGGCAGCTCTGTGGCCTCTCATGTTTACCTTCCTAACCACTACTGCATTATACCTTTTATAGGGGTGGGAATCTATGGGTCATGATTCAGTTCTAGTACGATTCTGAGGCTCATGAGCCAATGCCAACGTTTAGCAATGCATCTTTGTTTTACTGTGCATTACTGTGTTATTGACATGATTTAAATATAAAATGGGATGCATTTTATTCCTGATTGTAGTGTGAAGTTTCTGTCATAATATTAAAACTTAATTTCAATACTAAGAAAAAGGCTTGATATCAATTATGATACCACAATGATAATAAAAGGGTTTTTCAATTTCATTACTTGTTGAAATAAGTATCTATTCAATACCAGTTTTAGTTTCGATTAGTATCTGGATATCTCTTTGTTTTGACAACCGTCTAGTGCACAGACTTGACGTGCTTTAATAAAAAAGTGGGTCGTGGGTTGATCCGTGTGTAAAGCCTCAGGAGCGTCTTATTGACCCTCAGGCCTGCTGCTGTCTGCCCTTTCTCACCACAGTCTCACCACAGCCCTGTGTACACATGGAAAGCTCTATCTGCACAGGCCATTTGATGGACCACTGACAACGGACCAGTGCTCTTCCCTCTACTTCAATCACTGCTCTAAGACGCACATCAAACAAAGGCGACATGCTTTGAAAAGACAGGATTTTGATGGATAAAAGTTATCTCTTGTCTAACAGGTAAAAGTCCCTTGGTCCAGTAAAGTGGTGTAAAGCCACGCTACTTATAACAGGTACATTTGTGAAAAAAAGAAACAAAAACAAATCTCAGTATTGTCTTTAGGGTTTAGGGAAAGATACGTGATTTAAATCATTCAGATCAGATATGCTGATAGCATATTCTCAAGAACAATAAGAAACTTTCTGATTGGATCACCATAGTGTCTGGAAAAATCGCTTCACATTTCTGTTAGAATAAGCTTTACATAAAACAAAGTCCACTAAAGGCAACCTCTTGACCTATTTACAGCAAACAACAGATTGTGATGCATACCTTTCACTTTAGCTTGCACATCTGTATACAGCTGTGTGCGTGGCTACCTGGGGATCGGGGGAAATGATTTTATTCCCTTTCTGCTTGTTATTGTTTGTGAGTTTGTGCGCTGTCCGACCCTGCAGCTGAGCCTCATCTCCATCCTCAGTGGGGGGCCGCACACACCTGTGGGCAGAGACAGCTGTAATGTGTAAATACAGCCACAATAATGCATTCCAATGTGTTTTCTGTTATAAAATATTTATACAATTGGACCAGGCACAATCAAACAGTGCATGTGTAATCGCAGTTTTGGGCTATTTTGTAAAAAGCAGGTTAGTGCTGGATACTTAATCTATACTACAACCTCTTTGATGTTTTTCTCTTATCATTGGACTATCTTTACTCCACCACCACCCCCACCCACCCAATGCAGTTTTTTGATCTTCATGGAGTCCCACTTGGGGTGCGCCATCACCCCTTCGTTTCCTCCTTTTTCATTCATCCATCTCAATGCCTCACTTCTGGCCTGTCTCTATTCCTAACCTATTCTTTTAATCTCCTTCCTCCTTTTCTAATATACGCTCACCACTCTCTGATCCTCACTCTCACTCGATGCTTTTTGGTCCATCTCTCCATTCATACTTATTTGGAGCATGCACCTGCTCCCCTGTAACCCTCCTCTTTCCCCTTGTGTTTGTTGGGGGTGGCTGGGATTGAAATGTGTTATGTATGACCTTTGTGTACACAGGCACACTCACACACAACTCCAGATGATGCCTCTGTAATGCTCTGGACATGGCCTGAATTCAAACTTGAATCTATAGGGTCAACTGTTGTAACATGCTACTTTTTCTCTGAACATTTTGTTAAGCTTTTGTACTTTTTTTTTTTTTCCTCAGTGTCAGTTCTTGAGTTTTGTTTTGTTTTTTTTCCCTAAACTACATGTTTCCACATGCATGCATTCCCAGAATCCTTAGTTGTACTTTGACCTTTTGTTCCACACATAACAGATCAAAGGTCAACAGGTTTTTGTTCACTCTCCAGTTTTTGAAATTGCCTAATGGCTATAATATGCAAACAGTAACCAAACGGCTGTTTCTTTATTGGCTATGGCACTATTCCCATGCAAATATTATGCAAATTTTTTTCAAGGATTTCCCAAAGCAAGAATTTAGGGGTGTGTGAAGCTGACTCACACAAAGTAATATCTGAAAATATCTGACAAAAATGTGTGAGTGGAAAGTTCCCAGAGTAACGACAGCAGTCAGGGCTTTTTACTCTGAAGATCTCTTGGTGGGACTTCTCACATGCACAAAACATTTTCTATCTGGTTTTAACATGCTGTTCTTTCTTGATTTAAGTCGCATTTCACTGAGTAAATTATAAGACCAAGTAAGAAAGTAGGACCCTGTAGGATCTTTCCATGATTGCATTTTAACTTTTTCATACAACAACTTTTCTTAAAGGCAATTTTATTGATTATGATTATTTTGCGATTTGATGTGATGTTTGTGTAATCCCACATTCGTCTAGGTGGGGTCCATTGCAAAAATGTAGCATTGGAAGTGGTATAAAGCAGAAAACCATTAGTTCGAACCATTAAATTAACACCTTGATCTGCCTTTTTTGTTCAATTTAAGTATACTTTGTGTACAGTGAGCAAATTATGTATATGTGGCACCTCAAATAAAATGCTTTTCCTTTCTGCTTGCTCAGATGATCCAGCAGATGCAGACTTGTGGGTGCTTAACAGCTGTACAGTGAAAAACCCAGCAGAGGATCACTTCAGAAACTCAATCAAGTAAGAACTCAATCAGTGGAATATTTTAGCTTGTTTTTATGACTACTTTTATTTGTCTTCTGCAGTAGCTAGGGGCAGAGAAACTTATCACATTGAGTAGATGTTGTTTCCTTTATGAATGGTTCAGGTTTGGTTTTCCAAAATTAAATGTAAATTATAAACTTGTATCTATAAAATTACAGGTGTTTTTATTGCTTAGGAAATACCTTGAAAAGTGTGTATTCTTTTTACTGTGAGCAGGGCCGCCTTTCTTCAGATATGACCTGTAATTAGGCCTGGCCTCATGCTGTCACCTGCTGGTGTCCATGGAGATAAACAAGTTTAATGCCATAGTGTAGAACTTTCTAGCCAAAGTAATAACATGTCTATGGAGAGTAGTGCAGCTTTGAAGAAATACAGATTTTCTCATTGAGTCTGAGTACTTTCCCTCCTCTATACATAATATTACATCAACATCAATAAAATTCAATCAATAGCACCAGCCAAGGTCGTAGGACACTATTTCCCATTGCATTTGAAAATGCATTCAAAATGTGAGCGTAATTTATTGCTGAAAACAAAAGGCTAATGTTCAGTTATGGTCCTCATCATCATCATTACCACAGAACTCAGACCTCCAGTGATATGTTTTAGGAGCTTGCCAAAGTTAACGCGTTTTAGGTTGTGGCATCAGTAGCATGAATTAGTTTGGTTCTTGTGTGATGGAAATTAATTCAAGTCAAAATGAATTGTCCCATGTGAGTGTGGCTTATGCGGGTAAATAGGCCACTAGCTAACATGCTCACATAACACACATGAAGCGCACTGTGCCTTTTGTAAATGAGTTGGAGATAAACAGGGGCTTGGGGCTTCACAGTGGAAGGATGCTTTATTACTTGTGGAGAAGTGGGGCTGCTCTTTGCATCCCTGCCATATGTGCGGGACACACGCCGCTACTGGGAGGAGTGAAAGATTCTGGGGCTTGTTATACAGACAGTTGGCCACACCATTTTCTGCATGTAAGCAGAAATAGCCTGCACTTCCCAGCATATTATCGGCAGCCATTAATTCACTGTAGGCCCAGCAGTTATAGGAGCATCCATCAAAATCCATGGCAGTAGAATCTTAAAGTTTCCTGTTTAAATATGCTATTTTGGTCCCAGATAGTAAGTTTTAAATGGGATTTTCATGACAGTCCTATGTTTTTTTTTTCTTTATTGCACGGTACATTTAGATATTAGACTTGGGTATTGCCCGCCTGCCTTGCTCCGTATTGTGCTAAAGCTCTAAAGGAGCAGCCACTGAATGCTAAAAAGTGAACTGGCATGGATATTGGGCCGTGCATATGTGTGTCTTTGAAAAGTCCAATCTGTAGCGTAATTTACTGTCAGAGACCTCTCAAATCAGTGAACGCTGAAGGCATTAAAGAAACAGTTGCTCAACAGCATGTAATTAAGCTGCCCTGTGTTTGTAAGTCTCATATTTGTGTGTGTGTATGCGTGTGTGCGCGCATGTGTGTGTGTGTGTGTGTGTGTGTATGTGTGTGTGCGTGCGTATGCAGACTTCTTCACTTGGGTGTCTACAGTAATTTGAATGATCAAGTGAATGCAGGCTTAACGAGAACTCGGTTATGCACTGTTTTCAAAATACACCAATTCCCATATTATATTTACATTCATTTCAATATAAATTTAATATTCATGAACTAACCATGAGAAATAAAAATCATTAATGTTAATTGAAAAGGGACACAGAACCAACAGAACGAATTCTTGGAAGGGCTCCAGAGTGAATAGTGGGGCGTGTGCTGCACGTTTGTGACAGATGTGTGCATTTGTATTCTGGCCTCAGGCTAAAGGACACTGCTGTGGCTTATACACAATTAGAAATGAACTGACATTGTGAAATCTAAACTTTATTTGCCGTTTGAATTAGTATAGTGTTTGTTTGAATTGTGACGTTGATTTGCTGTTAGGCTCATACTAAGCTGGATATCCTGCTGGATATCCTGGTAGAACCAGAAGATTAAGCAGAGGATTGGCTGTAGACTCCTTGATTTCAATAACTGCCCAGCCCTATCTACAAACATTTTTTCTTTTACTGTATGCTGTAAATCTGTGGTAAACAAAGAGCTGTAGATTCCATTCTAAATGTTAGAAGAAAATTTAGGAGGAGATATCTTCCACATTTGAAAGACGCATGCTACAAATTAATGGCTGCGTTTGGACTGTCCCAAAAGAGGACGGTTGTCTGATGATCTGGTTCCAGGCAACTTAATAGTCAGTTTAGCAGTATAACCTTTTCTATTTCAATCATTACTATAAAAATATGATTTATTAATTTGATAGACTCACATTGTTTCTTGAAGGATCACTTGCCAGTCTTATTTTCCATTTTTCTCTCATTTAATCATTGTGTGGGAGGAGAAAAAGGTACCAGACCCAGGTATACATGTGACCATTTTGAGTTCTTTACTGAGGCCTTTGGTTATATATGTGGGTTGAGCCAGTGCTGAGTCTTAAGTCTTGAATTTTTAGTCAACCGGACATCTACACTGCCCCCTCAGGCTGCTTTTGGTGCAACCCAGAGATTGGCATTTAATCTGTCACTACTTCAGGGCATTAGCCTACATTTTGGGGTACAGACCATATCCCGACAGAGACAAACGCATGACTGGAGATGGAGAATGGACCATAAAGGGGCAAAAGAAACTTGGACTGCCTTGTGTAATTATGTGAGCTCTCAAATATTTCATAATGAATTATTTATATTATAGCAAAGTGTAATGAGCACACTGATTTGACTAACTACCCTAAAACTGAAATATGTATCAGACATTAGTAACCAAGAATGCATTATAGAGCCATTTTCTTGCTTATTATTAGTTATCTTTTCAGTGAACTGCAGAATATCCTGTGAGTTGAAATATACTGAATAATGGAATTTCTATTTATGTCAGTGCTATACATGTTTACAATTCTCCATCTCTCTTTAAAGGTTGTATGGAGGATTTTTTTTGTTTCAAATTGTCAATGATAGCATTATAGAGATGCAGCAGCCTTGTAATATGATGACCAAAAAAAAAAAAAAGAATGAAAATACATCAACTGTGGATGTGGTGGGGCCAGATAAACATTAGCCAATAGATAACGAGGCTACTGTTATCTATTGTTGTTAATCAAGCTCCCTACGCTTCTAGCGTAACTGACTCGCCGGTGCGCTGGGATTACATGGTTTACGTACGCCTCTCTCGCATTCCAGAGGCAAGACGCTGTTTACTCAACCAACGCAGCGGCTCTTAGCGGCTTTTTCCAACTATAGCTTCCTCGCAGTTAGCACAAAGTTTGTTGTGATGGCAAACAAGAATCCACTACCAGTTAGCCACAAAAGAAAGTCCATTTTTGAGGTCACTGAAAGAAGAAGAGAAAGGGAAAAGGAGCGGAGCTAAACTAAGGTGATTCTCGGAGATTCCTTCCAGCGATGGCATGCACTGAAGCAGAGGGTCTAAAGACTGACGCGATTGTTGCTAAATTACTTCCGGACAGGAAACTTCTGCTTATCATTTGAAAACGTACAGTATAGTTACAGCAATTCTGAATGCGGACCGGCTATAAACAAGCAGCGTAAGTGTAAGGAGGAGGCGGGAGGAGGCGTTTCTACTTAGGGAGCTGTGGAGGAGGGCGGTGGTTTCACACCTGCTCAATATTTGAAAAAGGACAAACAGTCGCTGGATTTCTCCTTCCTTGGGAAGTCCTCTATACAAGCTTTTAAGGTTTTTAAATGTTTTTCAAAAGTCTAAGTTATAGAATGTCTCATTAATCTGTTCCTCACAAAACCTGTTCATGAAAGCTTAAAGTTTAGTAAGTCTTAATTGTTTTAAGCTCATTTAGCTAAAAGGTAATGAGTACAGCTGGGATCAGGAGGACTAGTATAATGTGATAATGGTTAAATCCAGCTTTGTCTTTTAATTTGAGGTTAAATGCTTAGACTTTTCCTTTTTTATACAAAGCAGCTATCCTACACCTGCCTGTGTGCCTTAAGTACACAGCAGCATAGACCCAGGCTGCCGTCCGGTCGATGCTCCTCTGAGATCTTCCTTTACAGATTCACAAACAACTCCAGGCCTTCATCCTGTTAGAAGTCTGCGCTCTTAAGGCACCCCACTGTGCTCCAGCCTTTTGACACATCCCAGATTGTGCTTGAGTTAAGCCAAAGGGACCAAGTTCATATAGGAAAGAAGATAGAAAAGAGCCCTTTCAACCTGACATTTTTCAAGTAACTGGGCTGCCACATCTAAATTTTGTATTTTCTGAAGGGACTTCAAGTGACTTCAAAAACTCTTCTATCTACGATGACCTGATAGTAGAATCCAATTTACTTTTAATGGAGATATGAAAGGCTTGCTAATGATGAAGGATATAACAGTTTGCCTAAATGCAATACATTAAAGCCCATATATTATGCGTTATTTATTTAAATATGGGAATTTGTACTAGAGCCTGGCAATAAGAGAAAAATTACACCATGTTTTTATTTTTTTCTCTTAACATGAATATTACTTTCAGCAACATTCACGGCCATAGACAACAGACTTTTATGCCCCTTTTATTTTCCCCCAAATCTCTCCAAATCACATTTACAATGACTCTTCGTAGCATATTCAGTTCTAACAACAGTTCCAACCTTCACCTAGTTTTATGTAAAGTCTCCGATTATTTGGTCGGTCTGTATCAGGTACTGATCAGGTACTGATACAGAGTACTGTTATCTGAACTGGAGAAAATGGATCAGCCAAAAAAACCAAAACCTGTGCTGTCAAGGGCGTGGAGTTTGTACACTGTCTTGATCAGAAATAGTGCACAATTGAGTGTCATGGATCATAAAAGCTGGTGGCATATAACAGTGAGGGACATGTTTTGATCTTTAGTGAGCGACTATCCAGAATTACTGAAACCTGCACAGATTAAAGGAGAGTTATTATGCAAAATTAACATTATCTTGGCTTTTAACCATGTTAACCATGTTTTTCTTTCTCACTTACCTTTTCAAAATTGTATATAGAGTAGTTTATGCATGTTTGACTAATCTTTATTTTCTTGCATTCAAGACATTATTACTCCAATCTTTTCACCTCCACGATACATGCCCACTGCACTTTACTGACTTCGTTCTTCAATTTTATTTTCTAAATTAGTGGTCCATGCAGGATTCAGCAGTCTAGCTGTTTTGTCACAAATTTCCCAAAAAATGTTTGTTGTACAGGCATCACCTCCCAATATGCTGTGCTATTTTCCAACCCAAGTCCGTTGACTTATTTCTTTGTGTTTTTAGATCAATATTGCGTATATATTGCATGTGTATATTGCGTGCATATTTAAAATGTCCAAAATATAACATAATGAAGCACAATGTCTTCCTTAACCAAAAAACAACTCCAAATATGTTGAAAATGGTTATAGCTTTTTCATATAAAGCCATTTAACCCTAGATTTCACTCTCTGAAAACAACCATTTGTTCTTTTAGTGACCCCTGTGGCCGGAGTTGGTATCTCTGTTTGCGCTGTGATATCTCTCTCTCCATTGATCCACACAGTCAGGGCACTCCAAAAATCTAATAATTTCTGCTGTGTCCCATCACTGACCTTTCCTGAAAATGTCATCAAAATCTAACAATTACTTTTTGTTATCTTGATATCAGTGTAACAAACCAACAATCAAAAGCTTCCAAAATATAATATTTTAGGGCACAGCTAAATATGTGGTATCTCTTAAAGCTGACATTGTCTTTTTTGGCCTGTATATTACTTTTGGGATAGATTTAACATTAGTACATGACAGCTTCTATGATACTCATTACGTTGTTTGATAAATCTGCAACAACCTCCTGGTCAGGTCTTATTGAGCAGGGCAAAGGCCAGCTCAGAGTTCATAGGTCAGGTTCTGCTGTGCCCGTGATGAATTACATGTCTGTTATTGTAGGACAGTGTGTAAGTGAAGCCAGAGATTGATAGATCAGATTTGGAGATTTGGGGAGAGGCAATATGTCCTCATCAGTGTCTGAGGTCCACAAATGTTGGGCTGTGTGTAATGATCTGTCTACTCTAGAGGTTTGATATCACACTTTGTATTGTCTCACATTTCCTCCAACTATACGAAAATAGCAACAATATAAATTGAGTGACGACTGGGGTGAGTGATATTGACAAACATACATTTTTCGAAAATGTGCAAAAACCAGCCTGTATATGCCATGGTTGATGTCTGACAATAAAATGAACCACACACATGCATATCACAAGATTTTTTTTAAAGATTTTTTTTTAATGCATACATAAAAATATACTCAACCTTTTATATTCTACTTTTGCCTCCAAAACAACAATGTGATATTAACATTATTTGATATATCTCCCTCCTCAGTTGACGATGGATAATTATGGATGTGGACTTCATTAGAAGTGACACATTTGCACAAGTCTGTAGCCTGGGCCATTTCTTTTCCCGTTTAATTGAGGGAGTTATTTTCAGCATTCTCATTTTGGTCGCAGGTTTTGTGGAGGTGAAGAAGAAGCTATTTGATGGGTTTTCGGGGCTTGGACTATTTCCAGCCAGTAGTTTTTCTCACAGCAGGTGATGACAGGCTTTCACATGGTCACACAATTACACGTGTCTGGCTATCATTCTCCATCACTTACCCACTTTCGCACCCCTCAGACACTCAAGTGACTTCCTTCCTGCTGTTCTGCCTTCATTTTCCACCTATTTAATGTTTGGGGCCCCTTATTCTTGCACATCCTATGCTGCCATACCTCCACCCTGCCTCTGGGTAAAAATGTCTTTAAACTTTTTTTTTTCCCCCCAATGCAGCCAAGCAATATGCAAGCCTCGTTTTTTAGCTGATGGGTGTAAATTGCATGGCTCCTGGACTAAATAAGCCTGAATCTGCTTGGATGTCCAGTTTTAGCACCTTTTTTGCATCATGATTTCTTTTAAATAAAGTAATAATTTGGCTTTTAATGAATTCAACCTCTCTAATAGTGTTGTCACGATACTAAATTTCAAACTAGTTTTCAAGGAATAGACTCACTACTCAATGCCATTTCCAATACCACAATGATAATAGAAACACATTTTTTTTTTTTTTAGACAGTAGAATGTGTTTTTCAACATTAAATTGTAGTACTTTCCTTTATACTATATTACCATGTTGTGTTATATCTGTGTAATCCCTCGGTCATTTAGATAGCGGTCCACGCGTATAAACATCTGTGGTTTTATTCTTGTTCTGATACAGCTCAAGATAATTCTAAAGCTATGCAGGAAAGGTTAATTTCTGTCCTGTGAATGTGACTTTTTAGTATTGATACTTGCTCAAAGTATAGTTTTGATTCTAGTTTTAGTAATTAGTATCTGCTTAATAGTCTTACTCTGTAACCCACAGGTCAACCTTTATTTGAACTATAACCATTTGCCATTCAATATACCCTTCAGCGTCATTAAAATTTGTGAATATACAGTGAAGTGAATAAGTGAAGCTTTTGAACTGTGTTGAATTTGGGGCTGGGAGACATGACATTTTTGCCAGTTGTGGGGAAATGTCACTGTCACATGTAGCGGCTGTGACAGATGGCATATAGCCGGCACTGCACTGACCTTCTGTTCACCTGCACCAGTCCAAATACACAACGCACAATACAGAAGACACACAGTACAAATACACAACACTCAATACAGAATACACACACGACACCTGCTACCCCACCTGCACTCCCATGTTCCCCTCTTTCACTTTGTCTCAACTCTTCTAACACTGCTCAAACAACACTAACACGCCACTATTACTGTATCCATTCTGTGGCCTGTCTGACTCTCTGACACTGTTTTTTTGAAGTAAATAAACATGCTCATTTCTGTGTGATTCTGGGCAAAAGCCGGAGAGACTGCAGCCTCAGGTGGCAGCTGTGTTTGTGTGGAAGTGCAGCGTGCCACCTGCCGTGTTCCTATCAAGTATCTTTAGTTACACTCAGTGGGATTTGAGCCTGAACCAACCCTGTGTCGCCGAAACACGAGCTTCCTGGATCTGTTGACCAATAGACAATCACTCCGGCAACAATTGGGACACACACAAATTACACACAAAGCATTTTCAGCGAGAGTCAAAAGCTTTTAATGTCGATTTGAGCAGGCTGTTTTACTATGCCTGATTATTTATTAATAAAGGTCAACCGCACAGAAAAGTGTTTATGTTGTGTAGGGAGGCACCTGTAAGCTTTTGGCATTTTCCCTACTGAGCTGTGATCTTGTTTTCTAGGCTGACGATCCCAGAGGCTTTTCAGTTGGTGTTGGCTTGACAAGCACTGACCTGGAAATTACTGAGCTACTGAGATACAAAATACTGGCTGCGAGTTATAAAAGATGTCATTCCATCTCTGTATAAGGGAGTTCATTCTTCATTCACCTTCAGGGGCACATGTGACAGCGTATTAGTTTAACTTTACTATAAGAAATGTACACACTGATGAATATAGCCACACTCTTTCAAATCCCCTCTCAAATGCTTGTGATCCCCTGGTTCCACATGATATGAAGTATATAGACAAGTTTGATATACATTAAGTCATGCAAGATGACAGTAAGAACTTCTGACCTTTGCTTGCCTTATGTTTGAACCCTGAGGGGATATAAGCGACGCGTGCAATGAACGAGAATCACAGCTGAAATGAGGATGATAGTTGGTCAAAGAAAGTGAAACAGTTTAGACTACTAAATTAAATTAAATCCATAGTTAATTTTCTAGAGGCTGTCAACTAATTTAATCACATCTACTGCGTGTATTGCCCAGTGAACGTTGACATCAAAGCATCATTTGCGGGGCATTATTTCTATTTTTACTCAGCCATAGATGGACGGGTCACTGCCAACTTGCCAAGAAGCAATTTCACCAAACACTATTTGGAGTGACACAAGCCCAAGGCCTATAACTTGGCCATAGGTATGTGCATGTGTAAGAGTGATGGATGCTTGGGAACATACACAGTGAGATGCCAGTGTGTGTGAGATGCTGGGTCAGGGGTTGTGGCTCTGTAGACCGCGGGCAGTCCTTAACCTCTGAGGTGCTGTGAACAAGCGCACACATCGGCCAATGCAGACGGAAGGAACATAGCTGAGGGGAGCGGGCACATGTGGCATATAGCTTACATATTTGAGCAACGCTTTAGCTTCCACTTGTGATTAAATTGTGTTACGTGGATGTCACTGCAGCAAGGTACCACTGTGCATATAGTATGTGCTGCAGTGACAGATTGTGTTAGGAAAAGAATAAATCAACTGTCTGAAAATGGAAAGCATTTATAACCAGGAAACAAGACCAAAGTACATTTGTTGCCAGGCTGATGGTATAGTATGTAAATGTTATTAATGCTATTCTTTATCGAAATGTGGCGTTTTTCTGGTGTGACTGGTTGCTGCAATGCATATAGAATTGATGGATCATATGTATCTGTAATGGGATATTATACATGTTCCTATGTAAAATGGTTTCATTCACATAATGCATGAATCTTTGTTGAAAATTTTTTATTGTCAAGAGTAAAGCAAGGGGAAAATGTAAAAAAAGTGGACTGGCCATAATTGTATTCATCTGCAGCCTGCATTTCGTGTCATTCTAACGAGCCAAATGCCTTTTTAAAATCATCTCATTTTGCAAAAGCTTTTTGTCTTTCAACAATTCACCCACCTTGTTTCGTCAAATGTAATGAACCCTGCCTTGAACCTTCCTTTTAATTGGTGTCGACTCAATGGAGAAACGTGCATGTGGAGAGAAAAATCCTTTTAAAACATGCCATAAATTAATTTTTACAGAGCAAGTGGCGGCGAGGTGTTCTGCATAGCAATTTAATCAGACAAGCGGCTTTATGAATGCTTCATCCTTGGCTTTGACCAGAATTCTTATTTATTCTAAATAAGGCAGTGTGGTTAAATGAGGAGGCCTTTAGGAGGGACTGATAAGCCACTGAGGAGCCACTTCTGGCGTGTGTGGAGGGAGACATCAGCAGGGAAATTAACAGGCTGAATAGATGCTTAGACTTTGGAGCTCCATAATGAGACTTCTATAGTCGGTCTAGTCCCTTAATGTGCATAAAGTATGTGTACTCACATATCCATTTCACATGTAAGGTTATATAGAATAGGCCGCCTGCTAGCTTCTGCAAAACAAGTCTATTTATGCAGAATATCTGCAGAGAACATCTAACCCACCAAAGAGGGATCAGCAGATACAATCTTTGTGCCAGTCTCAAGCCCAGAAAAAGCTCCATTAAGGTAATGTTTTGCCAAAGATACCACGACATCCTGCACACAATATATGCAGACTTTATGACATTTTTTTCCCACCAAAATGGGATCTTTTTGCTGGCAAGCTTCTCACAAATGTTAACTAAACACTACAGAAATGTATCTTGTGTCTGGATATTGGCTATGGCAAGATTATGTCCCTGAAAACGGTTTCTGTAAATGTGTAATTATTTTGCCTTGGCAAGCTGGAAATAAAAATAATAATACCCAAAGATTGCTGATGATTCCAGGTCACTGAGCTTGTGGCATTCTTCTTTCTAAACCGCTGCTCGTAATAATTTATGACCTTGAAACCAATTATGATTGTTTATGCTTGGACTAATTTGGAGTGAACTCATTCAACCACGGACGGCTTTTCACCTCTCTGAAAGGATTTCCTGCTCCTATCCTTTGAACACATGTGTACTCGCCGGGCCAAACATATTCACACAGTTTCAGATTGATTCCCAGAGAGGTGAAAAGTCTCTCAGCAAGTGGTGCTGGCTCTGCATGATAAATGGCCACTTGTGCCCTTTTAACTTTCGGCTTCAAGCTGCCACGCAAGAAATAACTTTTAGCTTTAGCCCTTTTCACTTATAGAGTCCAACCTCTTATTACCTTATTTATCACTCATGCCTGAGGATAAAAAGTATCCCTTGCACCTAAAACATAAACATATACTGTTCTATGAATTTCCCAATAAGCCAACTCAGCTCATAGGTGAGCCCATCCCACTGCCCCACAGCAGCTAGCCTTGCACAAATTCTTTCTTTACATTGGAAATGTGGCTCAAGAGACGTGCTTTGAGGTCTAGACTGTACCATTTTCTGCTTACACATCTTTAATGTTTTTTGTATACTCTGTCCACTTTCCTTTGTGTGACCCTGTTGTGTTGGAGCTTTTGTCTTGTTTTCAAATGAACATTCCCCCTGTTATGAATCATTCAAGCGGTAAATATAACTCATTTACTGTGATGCAATATTCATCACACATCGAGCTCTTTTTACAAGACAGATGTCATCCAACCCGGGTCGATGAGAGCTCTGTGCTGCATTTGTTTTTAAAAAGGCAGTAATCTGAAAACGTGGAGTTTCCACTGACTTGCTTTATAAGGCCCATGTTGATAATTGGACCACATCCTATCTTTGATGTACCCCGCGGCCATGTGAACTAGTCATAAACTAACCATGTTATAGGTGTATTGATTGGTCAACAGATTGCCTGTATCCTGTAAAACACGGCTCTAACATGAATGCTTTTATTAAGCTTATTTTGTGGCTGCTCTACAATGTGCATTTTCTCTTTATTAGACCCAGTGAACTATCTCAGCAAAATGTGTACCTTTAAATCTTTCTTATTCCGCAATCATTTAGGGCCTTTGCCTTGGACATGCATCTATTTTCTTTCATTTCTTGTCTGAATACCACTATCTAAGAGGTGGTCCATCTGAATAAATTCCCTGGTTACATAGGAGGTTAGGTTATTGTGGGTCTATATAAAGTACATATAGAGGAGAGATGAGATTTGCGAAAGAACTACTGCATTATGTTTGTATCCATTTCTTTTCAATGTTTTATAAATCTAAATCATGCTGAGATTGCAGCCGTTCAGTAAGTTTGAATGGAGCTGTGCAGAGCTGGTTTGGTGGTAAGCTGTCACTTTCTTGATAAACAGAAATGCTCCATCGCATTGAGTGAAAAGATGTGATGGGCGTGGGGGAGTGCTGGTACCTGGAGACTCGCTGGGTAGTATTCTGGATTGTGTTTCCTCCTTTTATCCTGGCTCCGATCTGTTTGACGCGCCGTCGGCTCAATGCCTATTTTTCATCCTTTTTATAAAGATGTTCTTTTGACAGTTTGCTGTCACTCACTTCTCTCCTTTTTGCAGCGGCTCCTGAGGCCCACAGCTCCTACATTAACTGTATTCATTTTGTTTGTCTGCAGTTCGATCCCTAGATGCAGAGTTCACTGTTTTATGTATTTCTTTTTTGAGAGAGGTTTTCATAAACTTGTCTGTTTATTCACAGTGGAGGTACAAGTATTTTCATTACATTGCAGCTATACTGTCAATCAGGTCTCAAGGTCTGTACTCAGCTGTTGTTGTTAGAATACAACACCTTCTGTATAGTGTACGAACACTGTCAAAAGAAAACTGTCTAGCAGGAGAAACTAATGTAGACAGTTGGTATTATATGCCAGTGTTATTCTTTATCTTGATGTGAAATGCTTCTTCCATGAGGAAATTTTGTATAAATACAACATAAACAACATCAAATGCTCCAGTGTAATAACAATAATCCCTTGTAACTTTTAGTATTGCGTTGATTGTGCATTACTAACAGTTACAAGCAGACAAATGTGGACCACTGAAGTTCAAACTAGTGTGAATCAGACAAATCTCCTGGACAGTGACACGCACAGCACACACCACCTCGCAGCATTAACCACATCTTAATTACTGTGGCTTGATGGGTACTTAACCTTGGCCCTGGGTGCTCCTGCTAATGCTGGGAGGTCAGGAGTATGATTGGCTGGCTCATTGTCAACTCAGCCAGAAACAGCTGCTGGAATGCAGATGTGACGATCCTAGGGACAAAGACAAAGGACTACTCCCAAGAAATTAATCAAATGCTGCAGAGGAAAGTGTTTTATCATACTTTATCTTACTTTATCTTACTTCTTAAAATTATTTTTTTGTTTCAATGATATTTTCAGACTGTTAAATTCAAATATTGAATCCAAAAATATGGAAGAAGGCCATTTATATTCTATAGGTTAAGTACATTTGAAAAAAGGAAATCCACAAAGGTTGCATCTTACTTTTGGCAAATGGCGCTGGAGATTTTAAAGTTTGTGCCCATTTCTGTTTCATATGGATGAGTCCAGAGTTTATATGGTGCACAAAATGAGCTTGAGTTTTGAAACTCAAAAGCCCTAATGGTATGACCAAAGAATATGTTCTTGGGTGTATCAGCTCAGTATCACTCTACAGTTACTAAGCCTTAATATTAAATAAATAAACTTAATGCTTTTGCCTTTGTTTATTTAACACTGTAGCAGCCCAAGTTATGAGCAGACTGCATCAGTATGTAGTTCCCAGCATCATAACATTATCCTTTATTAGTATGACCTCATCCTCTGAGCTGTGTGTTTGCTAAGTAGCATATGGCAGCCTCTGAGAGTCTAATGAGCTCATCCACTTCCTGCATGCAGCTTGCCATATAGCCATAGAGCGCAACAGCAGGAGGAGTCACTAAGAGGACACTCTGAGAGATGCAAACCTCGGCGCCAGACTGTAGCGGAACTTTTACTATTGAATTGATACTTTGGGTGACATCACACTGGAGGTACTACATGTATTTCTATGGTGAAATGTTCAGCAGTTACCATAATGCAGACATTACCAAACAGTCAAAAAATACAAAAATGGATTTAAACAACACATTTTTAGGAGCCTGTCTAGTATAGGTGTATTATTTTCAACATAAAAGGGATAATGACTAACTGAAAAGCACTTGGCTAATGCTAGCTAACTTGTGACTGTAATGTTATTTAAGAAGGATTTGTTTAACAGCAAAAACTCACAGTCAGCTCTTTCTGGTCAGATTATGTTAAAATAAAGATCAGATAAAGTCTAACTTGAGTAACAGAGCTTCAGATAGAGCAGTGCCTATGTTAACATCAAACCACCAGGGAATATTGACGGCATCACCTGCAAAGTATCGATATATATAGTGAACCATTTATTTAGAAAATGTGGAGTGGTGTTGTTTATTAGTCTGAATGTAGCAGTATTGCTCTTATCAAATGTTATGGCCTGATATGATTTTAAAATCTGTTTAATTTCAGTCTTATTTAAATTAACACCTTTCAAGTATCTCAGGTAAATTATGATCAAATATGAAACGATGCAAAAGTAGTTATCATGACTCAATCTCAGTAGGAGCAGAAACATTGTTCTTTTACAATTTGTCTCATTTTGGTTCTATTTTTTGTTGAGACAGTGAAGCAGAGAGACAGGTGAGTGACATGGAGGAGAGTTGAGAATCGATCCAGGGTTTTTTGCGGTTCATGTGGCACACACTTGAGCAGATGAGCCACTCGGCCTTAGGTCTTCAGGAAGTTTTGTTTTGGCTGCACAGTTTGGACCAGTGAGTCTAGAGTGGTGCATCTCTTCAAAAATGTACCTTGGGATTGTCGCATTTTTTAGATTTGACTTCACAAACAAAAATCCATCTTTTTAGGCAGCCGTTGAATTTTTTCTTAATCTAGTGTAGACCAGTTTCTCCAGTACCAAAGTTTGAGAAACACTGGTGATGTAGGTTATTGCATCAATTGATTGGCAGTATTCCATAATAATCACAGTTACAGTGTAAGGGTACATTTTCCCAATATTGTCTATATTATTCTACATTGTTATCAATAATAATTTTCTTTCTCTTGTGTGTGTTGTGTAGTTGATATTGCCGTGTGTGTGTGTGTGTATGTGTATGCGCACTTATTATTAAGTTGGTATAATCTTTTGTAGGAGAAGTCTCTTCCTTTAAAGATGAGTTGTGAGAAAGTTGAAAAGGCGCTGTATATAGGTCATGCCCCGTGCTTATTTTAATGTCATATTTACTGCTGGGGCCTCATTTCATTCGGCCTGATCAATTGAGTTGGACATTTAGTCTGCTCTCATTTGACTGATTCGCTGTGTCCACTGAGCTGTTAAAAACCAGGATGTACAGTGCAGCTTTCCCGACCATACATTCACTGCTCAGAGGTCATACATGTATGCATGGAGCAGGCCGCGCTGTTGCTCTATCTTCTATAGGAATCTATGCAGGCCATGTGGGTGTTTGGACCCTGTCAGTGGGTACATATGTGTGGTCTGGAGGCTATGGCGAGTCATAACACAAAGTTGACAGGGGGCTGGGGAGATTTAGGGCAAGGTGCCAGGAAAGCCAAGAAACATGCAGACTTGTACACGCACACATACAAGCTCTGCCCCCGATCTCCAGGGACATCTGCTCCGGTCCGGGTCACTGGCGGCGAGTGCGTGGTCGGCCTCAAAAGTATCACCACGGCAACTGCATCACATAATCCCATTCCATCTCGTCCCATCCAGGAAGCATGTGCGACGTGATTGGCCCGTTTCCCCTGGGGCGCTCAGACGACTCGGGCTCAGGCGCTGTCTGCTTACTCGCTGTGTCAGCTCCAAGTCTGTGGGCGGGGAGCAGCGCATTAAAGGAGCGTTTGGCGCTTTTTGGCAGGAGACTGTGAATTATGCAGACGTACCCCTACTGTGCAGCTGTGTGTTAGAAGCCTACTGTATGTTTGCTGAGAAGCGCCAGTGTGGATAAAACAAACTCTACTTTTCTCACTTGGCTGATTGGTGAAACTAAGTTAAAGGTCTATATAGTTTGGGAAAATTAGATTTAAGGGAGTTTACTTTTGTAATGCCTTTTTGTTAGTAGGACTGTGTGATTTTATTGTGTTTTTCACCAATTAATTACAAAAATGTCTAATTAAAAATACATTTTGTTCTGAATGGTAAGGACACTGAATTGTAGTGAATATTTTTCTATAATCAAGCAACAGGAGGATGAAGTCTAGAGAGTTACTAAATAACTTTTTTTTTTAATGATTTATGTATGATTTTATAAAAGAGCCTTTGCAATGCATTGTTGACATTGTGATAATAAAATATAGTGGAGTTGGGATATATTAATCATTCTCTTGGCCTCTAACAAGAAAATACTTGGCAGCATATAGTCTTAAACAAATTATAGCAAGGGAGAAAATAAGAACGCTTTGCTCACTAGCTCACTATAAAAGATTTGTGTGATGCTAGTTTCTACATGTTCCTTAGTTGCATATTAATGGCCAGTGTCCATCTCCTTTGCTTTCTTTCTCTCTGACTCCACATCCTGTCTCTGTTTTGCTGAAATACATAAACACAATTGGAAATATAACACACACATGACAGTGTGTTATATTCCCCCCCACCCAGTTTTCCTCTTGGATTCTATCTAGCTCCAGCTGTCAGGAGGCTTCATTATTAAAGATTCATGGTTCACTGTGGGCAGCTCTTCCAAAAGCTTTTGTCAGACTAACCAAGTGTCTCAAATCACAGAGGCCTTAAGTGGAGGTGACATGAAGATTCACATAGACCTATGCACTTAGAGACACACACGCACGCACGCACGCACGCATGCTCTTTGTAGATACATTCTCAACAGTCAGTGCGGCCTTTAAATCATCTTCAGAATGGCACTGCAGCGTGTTTAACATAGCTTTAATGTGCCCTGTGTTTCGGCTGTCAACACTGTGATTTTTCACTGTTTTGATGGTGGATCTTTGTTTTGCAAACACTAAATCTCTCTTAGCCAACAAACTAATTCTGTTCCTCTCTCCCTTTGTTTTTACAGAAAGGCCCAAGAACAACAAAAGAAGGTGGTGGTGGCAGGTTGTGTACCCCAAGCTCAGCCAAGAATGGACTACCTCAAGGGACTCAGCATCATAGGGGTATGCATTTTTCAATATTCAGCCGTTTCAGGTAACAGACGATAATTGGATGTGTACAGTGGTGTATTGTTGAGGTGTGCCCATTAGTTGATGCTGACTGAAGCCGAGTCTCACACATACACACACGCTCAGTTTGACCTGTCATTCACCTGGCTGCCTGCCTGCTGCATTTGTTCTGTTCTAGCCTTCCAGCTGTGAGGCCGATCAATACAGCTCCCTCCGAGACTCCAACAAGACTACTAAAATGAACACAGTTTGGTGTGCAAGTTTTAGTGGAGAGGAGTCGGCCACAGTTGTACAAAGTATTCTAACAATAAGCCTCAAGATAAGACAGTAGGTTCAAGAGAATAAATAGAAAAACATGGATTGAAAAACTAGATTTCTGTACTAGGAATACTAACCACAAACTTTTGGATCAATATGTAATATATGTAGGGGTTTCTCAACACCAGTGTCTTATCATCCTATTATTTTGCTTGTTGAAAGCCAGCAGTCTCCATCTAGGTTCTAGTGGGGTATGTATAAGATATATGGAATTTATAATATCTCTTAGAGTGTGCATTGTGCCGAATTTTTCTGCCCGAGCCTGGCCCGCGTCCGACAGAGCAGTGATCGAATCTGACCCGTGCCCGACATTACGATATTTGTGTCTGAACCCGACCGAACCCGACACAATTAAAATCACACTATTTTCATAGACCTACTAATGACACACGTAGGATATTGTTTGTGTGGCCTCTAACGGACACAGAGACGCAAAATACAAACTCGGGATATAGCGAAAATAATGAAGACTTTATTGGTCACTTCTCCTAAAGCGGTAAATTTAAACTGCAGCTTCTCATCCACATGATCCATAGAAATTGTCCTCCACAAATAATGACATCCAGTCCATAAAACCTCACCATTAATCCAATTTGAGGCATTATTTAAAAGTAAAAAGGTGAAAGTAGTTCACGTGTGTCTGTTTACATCCACACAGCGCACGGATCGAGGTGAAGCGGCAGATTAGTGATAGTGACTCTACTTTCTGTGTACTTTCACAAATAATAATAACACAGTTTTGACTTGTATCTAAACTCAAAGTGCAGTGCTCTGATCTTTTGAACACTTAAGAGTCTCAAAGTGAGTGGTTTTACTGTAGACAAGAAACTGCTGCCGCGCTGATGTGTCCGAGTCTAGTTTGAGTCAAGTTCTAAATATTTGTCCGAACCCATCGGACTTCGGTCGGGTTTCCATTCTCTAATATCTCTACTGCTGATCTGGTGTAAATAAGAAAATTAGAAGTGTATTTATATGTGTGTTGTTTGTTTCTTTCTTTAACTATTGCAAGTGATATCTCGACACCTTTGTGAACAATTTTTCACTTATTCACAGTTTGTTCAATCCTTTTAACCTCACCAAGACATTTACAGGCATGTTTTATCTAATTTCTAATTGATTGGCACATATTATATGGATATTGTCATAGAGAGAATCAACAAAAATTAAAAGTAAATAAAATCAATCAATCAAAAAGTCTATATTACCGTATATTTAAAACCTATGTTTTTAATTATATTTTTTAGAAATGGAACCTGTCAGGTATATTGGGGGATACTCATTGTTATTCTAAATTGTAATTCTTTACATACAACCTATAAGATACTATAGTACCAGTGTAAATGAATGTACCTGGTAAGTGGTGTTGGGGGATGTCTAATGTTAAATATCTGTCGACGTAAATAATCTTATGCTATTTAAGTAAACATTCCATAGTAAAGCGTAATTAGATTCAAATGAAGTAGTATGTATGAGTAATATAATTACATCCACATAAGCAGGCGTGGAGATGCAATCGCCTTTGGGTGAGTAGAAACAGCTGGGAAGTTTACCACCGCCAGTGCTTTCATTGTCATGAGTAGATTGGATTATGCATTGATACAACTTGCACCAGCTCAAACACTGATAGAGCCATGCATGATAAGACACGCATTGTGACAAACACAGACAGATGCATGCACTGCTGTTATGCGTCCCTGCTAGTTACAATCAACCAACACAATGACACTGACAGTTGGTGGGTTATGCAAATGATATGCAAACAACCAGTCATGAATTTGTATAAAGCGATTGCACTAACGGCTAGTTAAGGACTGAGCTGGGAGAAAGTGTTTCCTGTTGAATCCATTCAGTTCAATGACCTGTGCTGTGAGCCTGCCTTTGTACGCTTCTCTGTCTGTTGTGTTCTGTCTGAAGTTCAGTAAAATGAATGACAGTGTATTGTAGTAAGGTACACAGGCAGTCACGCAAACCTCAGCACCCTGCTCCATCTGCACCAGACATGTCACATCCTGTATGTTTAGATGCAGTGGAGAGGTACTCACAGGCTCAGTGCTGAGGAAGAAGCACTGATGCACATGAGACTATGCATTAACAACCCTCTAAGCAATATACTCTTTGATATGCCTTTGGTCTGGTGGGGCAGAGAATATATTAGAGTTACAAAGTGATTAATCGCAATCAATTTAAAATCACAAGTGATCACTATTGCAAAGGCTGTTTTGGAAATGTGATGTCCTCAGCAAAGACCTAGATACTATTTTCTCTCCATGAAGATCTATGTATAAAATCTACTAACACTTTAGATTAGAAGGAAAGGGAAAAGGCTTGATTTCTATACCACAGTGATCACACAGGTTTTCACTATACAGGGTCATTTTTAACACAAAATTATTGTAGTTTCTTATACCATGTGGCCTATACTAGTAATGATTAAGCTCAAGATCACACTAAAACTCTTCAGGAAATGTGTTTTTTGTATCAATACTTCAAATATATATATAGTTTTAATATAATTTTAGGATTGATTAGTATCTGGATATTTTGTTTCAGACCTCTACAAAGATGTTTAGAACTGCACTGAATTCTTGTGTTTAACACTTTATATTTGGGTGTTTTCCATAATGTTATTGTTCATTGATGTGTTTAAAATGTGTACTCTATTTCAAAATAAATTGTACATCTTAAGTTAGCTATATATACATATATATATATATATATATATATATATATATATATATATATATATATATATATATATATATATATATAGAGAGAGAGAGAGAGAGAGATAGATATAGATATAGATATAGATATAGATATAGATATAGATATAGATATAGCTGAGGGTAATAAAAATAAACTTCTGTATTCTATTCTGTTGACCCAGTTTGAAAGTGAAACTCCAAAGAAATACTTCTAGTGTCAGTTTTCCAATGTTTGCTCTCCTGCCCTTGTATTTTTTCAGACACTCATCCATTTATCTGTTTTAAGCCTTTCTTGTCACTCTGCCTCCACTTTTTAATGTATTTCCTAATATAGATTCACAGTGACATTTAGGAAATCAGTATCACTTAAGCCTGATGGAGGAAAAAACTTGTCTGTGTCCTTATTCATCTGTATTGGAGTGTGTTTACAAGCCCCTCCTGTTTAAATCAGTGTTGTACTTTGTCAATATCAGAGTTTGGTTTGGGTATAGGGACAGCAGCATCAATACACCTCTCCCATGTGTCTGTGTTCCAGGTCCAGCAGATTGATCGAGTGGTGGAAGTCGTAGACGAGGCTGTTAAAGGTATTTTAAAACACACAGAGGCGCCCATACACACAAACAGACTCGTATTGATCACCTCGTGAGTGAATAATTATCCCCAGTATTTGCTGAATACATAAGTCATGTCCAGCAGCCCTTGAGTTTCCAATCCAAAATTTATACACAAGTATGATTAATAAAAAATTGATTTTCAATAATGTCAGCGCTCAACAGCAGCAAAGATGGCATTTCTGTTTGAACTATTTTTAGACAATGTGTATGATTTATTGCCTGGTACAGTTACTGTTTTCCAGAGCTAACAAAACAAAATTTACTCATCTACTAGTTTTTAGTTTATTCCAGTTATATGAGTGATGGGTGAATTTTCTTATTCTTTTTATTCTTGAAAAATGACTTATATTTTTAACACTCTATGACCTGGTAACATGTTTTTTTTTAAATAATTGCAATTAAGTGCATGGACAAGCGGGTAGCTTGAAAGAGAAATGTGCAGGACAATGCAGAATAACTCAAACATGCAGGAATCAAACGGAATACACTTCAGAATAAACTAAAGATGAGAAAAAAAAACTTGGTGACATGGTTAAAAGTAGATTTTACATAGTATGTCCCCTTTAAACATGCACAGTCCTCCAGTATGGAACCCCTGATCATGAAACTGTCACAAGATCTGGAGAGTCAGACTTTTCTCAGACTCCACACTGATGGACAACCCTTTTCTAGATTCTCTATTTCACCTGACTTATCCTTGCATATCTTTGGACAGCGTGAGAAGTCAGGGCAAACCCACAGTAACAAGTGGAGGGTAAGATTTAAAAGAGCATTTGAATGTAGCTGTTCTGGGCCTTACCTGCTCTACTTAATAAGTTGCTGCTAAGTGATTTTCTCTGTCAGAGCAGCTCACTGACTGCGCCTCAGACTCGCATGGCTGTGATTAGGTCATCCATTTAAAGCCGACCAGCGCACTTAACAGTTTAATGAAGGTCAGGCAGAGTTTATAGTACGACAGTGTCCAGTCAAGCTGTCATACACCCCCAGCTGTTCCTTAATAAAGAACAGATTGACCATAGACTGTGTGCGAGTGGTTGGTTTGCTGTGCTGTTTCTTTAATGAAGGACAGCTGAACTAGGCCTTAATTTTACAGTGCATCATTAACCTGCGCTTCTCTCTCCCACACACCTATTTGCACTGTCTATAACTAGATAGACCTTTTCTGCTGTTCTCTCCTCCTGTGTCTCTCCGTTTCTCCAAATGGTGTAATCTTTATTCGCTTTCTTTGGCTTCCCACATACTGTTCCTGCTCTAGTTCCTTGCCGCTCTAGCCTTGCCCCCTTCGTGGAAACTAATTTCCCCAGTATCATTACAGTTCTTTATGACCTCGTATAAACTGAGAGCTGTTATTTCAGCTCTGAGGCCTGGGCATAAACCTTAAAGCCCCGGGATTTGCCTTTTGTAATGGCTACTAAAATACTTACTGCAATGAACTGCTAATAGACACGCTTCTTAGCTGCACAAAAATTGCTTGCAGGCCTGTTTTCCACATGACAAGTACTAGCGTGCCTTTATTAGCTTATTTCTTGAGGTGTGAGTATCCGTACGTTTGGGATTGTGGCTCTAAATGTGTTTAACAATGGTGACTCTGTAAGCATGTGGTAATACTACAAAGCTCTCTTTAATCAGTTCATAGTCCTGAACATAAAGCTCAGGCTACTACCTGTTGTAAATGCTGTCTGTTTATCCTTTAGTTATCTGAGATGGAGGTGCTGAGCATGCAAACGTTATTTTACATTTACAATCACAAATTCATTGCAACGGCATTGCACTTTATCTGTTTGTGTCTTTACAACATCTGTCGTTTGGTTGGTGAGGCTGTTGCTGTAGTAACACACATGCTTTCTCAAATCAGATTCCAATTATATCTTAAACTCTGCCAGATGCTGATTTTCCTGCAAAAATCCTCCCACTTGTTATTTTTCCATTTCAAGACTAAATAGATTTTTTTGAGTATTAACAAATTTTATATATTTAATTCACAGTTAAACTTGTTAAATGCTTCTTGCCACCAAAGGCTGACCATTTAACACTGCCTTTTTCTTTATGACGGCATTTTGAGATCTTATTTTCTTTATGGCTTTGTTGTATTGATCTGCTTTCAAGGCCTGTAGGATACCATTTCACCTGATATTCTTTTATCTCCAGAAACAATATAGATTTAATGTGTCAAACATATCAATGGGAAAAGGTTAGACATACTAATGTATCTACTTAGCCAAAGATCACAGGCTACACAGCATCAATATAACCTTCTGATCCTTATTTCATAAAGATAAACACTGAGAAGTGCCATGTGAAAGTTCAAGTAGAAATGTCTCTGCCATGAGAAAGAATGCAGTGAAAGACGTTACATTCCCGTTTTCCAATGACAAATTATTAAATTGACACAAAATACCACACATTTTACATTTAGCCTTTAAGTCATTATTCATTTGTAAATCTTAACATTTTTGTTCCAGTCAGTCAAACTAATCTGATATTCATAATAAAATGTTTTAAAAGCTTGGTTTGCATTTCTGTTTTAAGTTGGTTTTATTAGAGATAGATGATATATCAGGCTGATATTTTCACCCAGCCAGCTGTCTTATCTGTCTTATTGAGACAGCTTTATATAAAATCACTCTTATCCAGTTGTAGTAAAACAAGTCGTGGATGAATTTATACTAAATTCATATGACATCAGTTTCTCTGGATTCTAAACAATCAACCATGAAAAAACTTATATCGGTCGATCTGTTTTTTATGTAAAGCCTTAGAATGGTTCAAGGCTCCACTACAGACACGCGGAGGTTGTGTTGATTTTCCAAAAGACACTTGTCATTTAAAGTAGCTTATGCCAATACACAAAGTGTCTGTAATAGAGGAAATGGATTATTTTTGATTGAAGGCTCATTTCTAAGGCTATAACCAAATCTGTGTGACTGTCAAATATCAATGGTTCATGCATGGCTGGCACTGCACTGAACGATTGCATCGAGGCAGATGTAACTGTCGCCAACTTGTACACTCGATCAGTGGAATTGATTCTTCTGACATTTGGCTGTTGCATTTTTGTTGTGGCACATCGCCTTCTGCCATGTGCCGAACAAAGTGTGCCGGTGTTAGAGCTGTGTAGTAGTGGGCTGTGTCCATGTCGTGTTGTCAGTGTGCTCCCATCCCCCTCGGGTGCTGCCTGCTGCTTTACAATCAGAGCGGGAGCACGGGCAGACCCAGCACTTATGAGATATCACACGCGGGTCACCGGGTCATCCTTTTAGCTCCCTGCCTCTTTCATCCAGCCATCCATCTGGTCATCCTATACATCTTTCATTTCTGATGTATTTTTTTATCGCCTGACCATCCATCCATACGCCGTCCAATCAAACTTCCCCCACTTTTTCTTTACTGTGTTTTAATGGGCTGTTATGACTGAGTGGGGGGATTTATTGTCTACTTGTGTTTTTAAGAGAAAGCTCCTCTGAATCATAAAAGTAAGCGTGTGCTACCACTCATATTTCATCTAGTATCAAGTTTCTATCTTATACCCAAACTTTCATAAATACTGATTTCTGTGTAGGAAGTTTTCCCATTTCCTTGCCGATATAGGTTATTGCAAGCAGTCACGCCTCACTGATTGGCTCGGTGTCCTCCTCTGGGGCAGATTGTCATTTTTATCTACCAATTGATAGCCCCGCTTCCTGCCCTGAGCCCTCCTTCCCCAGAGACCAGTGTAAAGCGGATGAAAACAGGAAGACAATTCCATCCCTCAACACCCTCATCTCACACACACCAGCTTTAGAGGTGCACAACCTGTTAAACTGTTAAAGAAGAGCCACAACTGTATTGAATTTCTACACAACAGAGTTCAACCTTTTGTCAAGATTTAAAACACAGGAGTCTTGCTGCTAGGAAGGGCTAGGAACAAATAAAGGTGCATTTTATAATCTTAACAAAGTACTCAAATTCACTACTTAACAAAATTGTCTCTTGATAGTACTTGAAAAGCTTTGAGCCATATCTCTGTGCTTGATTTTTAAACAGTTTGCAGCAGTCCAAATGTATTCCCCACTTCCCTACGCATTCCTAGTGTCTTAATTTTTTCACAACTTTCAAAGGCAAGAGTGGAGTTTGGGTGTCAGATCACGGCTAACAACAACTAGCACACACTGGTTTGATTTTCACCCTAAGGCCTGCTTTTACAATATAACTGTACAGGGGCAAAACAGATTTTACATTGATTTTACTATTTTGATAAAAACAATCTACAACAACTGTTGTTTTTTTTACTATAGCCGACTTCTGAAAACCTCAAACTATAAACAACAGCTTAGAAGCAGTGCAAACTAAATTGAAAGGAAGAAAAACAAAGTCGATGCTTGAAGTTTAATAGTGTTATTTGAATGCCAAATGCAGCCACATTTGTTTTGTGGTGAAACGGCCTATGTAAATGTCTTTTTATATATGAGTACTGTTTGTTTTTACACAAATACGTGGTGGTTTAACTTTCAATGCTTTGCTGGAAAGAGATAATGTCGGTTTATATTCTAATGTGTTATATTGTTTACAGGACATTCAGTTCGTCTGCTGGGTCAGAAAAAAGATGGAGGACGAAGACTGGGAGGGGCCAGACTAGACCTGCCCAAGATCAGGAAAAACCCTCTCATTGAAATAATCTCCATCAATACAGGGTAAGATGAAGATACTCAATTAAAACATTACAACAACACACAACAAGCAGGGAATTATGTTGATGTTTCATTCACAAGAAAAATATGCTCATAATTGTTTTGTTTACATAATAACATTACTCCATTTTCCTCTATGACACATAAGAAAACAACAACAGAAGCAAACAGTATAGAAGACAGGGATCAAAACACAAGGAAAAACACATCCTGTTTGAGTAATTGTACAATTACTCTTCCCTAGGCTCTGTACCTTCTTTTCTCAACACTTTCTGACAGATCCAATCTTTCCATTTACTGTAGTGAAGAAAAGGCTCCAAACCATTTCAAATCCTTTTTCTTTCTCAAAATATAAGTTATCTTTCCTATTGCAGAGTGACATCACTGTAATCCAATCGCTGTTTAAACCCTCAAACCAGAGCTATTAAGCATTTCTCATGAAGTCAGCAGATTTTAATTATCACCATGGTTTCACTCTTAGTATCATCTTCCCTCACTATTAACAATAGATGAATATTTAATAACCTTTGCTTTTTTCCACCAGAGCCATATTACTCCAGTTTGATGAATCCTATGAAACAGCATGACTGATGTTTACAGATACATAATATGGGGATACACTTTATGGGCTAATTTTATGTTGTTTACAGATGTGTGCGTCTCCACTGACCTGTACTCTCCGTAGGCTAGTTAAAAGGGTTACAGCAGACTAATTTCAGCCAGCTATAGGGCTCTGCTGATGATAATCCATCAATCATCGTCGTGGGACATCTTTAAGGTCCACCGCGTTATTTTCCAGAGAGCCAAGTTAAAGACACAGTGGCTCCTTTGTACCGCTATAGGTTACAAGATTGAACCAAAGCTTTTTAGTTGGCTAATAGGCTCATGTTCTTACTCATTATCATGTATAATTGCAAGACATTACACGGCCATTATGTCTGTGTCAGGCCTTGTCTGTTTAATGCACTACATTTTCTACATTTAATTGGATTTGCCATTAGTGAACACTCGGACTTTGCGGGTAAAATGCTATGTAACCAA